>OX485804.1:7839550-8209893 GCA_950295325.1 Polytrichum commune
ATTACATAGTTCCAGTTGTAATCAAGGTGTTGATATTGTTGGCACATTGGTGATTTTCTTGTTTACAGGTTGGCGATACATTTGTACTAAACTGTTTGGAAGAGGGCAAGTATGCTCCCCTGATGAAACACTTTCTAAAACGTTTTCCTGCCGGAGGTACCTTGGAATCCTCTCATGTGAATAGCACACTACCAACTGCCTTGTTCATGGTTTCTCATCTTAAATAAAAAGTCATGTTGTAAATGCAAAGAAGATTATTCATAACCACAAGCAACTGTTTGACTTCGGATCTTCTCCTTACAGGTTTGCATTTACATCATACATGTGCATATTTGAGTGTCCCTTCCTGTAGGTTGGTTGTATGAAAATCAACTACTATGAGGCTTCCAGCTACATCAGATAGGCATTAGAGATATGAACCACCCGAGATAAAGGGTCATTCCAGGGGTGCTGTTAAGTAATGCATATATTCTTGAAACTCGTTAACCTATTATATTCTCAAGACGGATTTCCAATACTCTAATTTTTTTTCTAAATACTTCTATGATTTATACTTTGAAACATCAACTAAGACCTTATCTTTTTTTGCACCACATTTTCTAGTGGAATGTTGATAACCCCTCAGGGGTACGAGAAACAAAGTTGAATATAGTGGTACTTGAATCTTGAGTTTGATGAGCAGCTGATTGAGTGGCTTATTCTGTGGTACAGCCGACAGATTTGAAGGTGTGGAGTGGACACCTGCTACAAATGGTAGCCCTATTTTGATTAAGTCATTGGCTTACATCGAGTGCGTCGTGAAGAGCCGCCTTGAAGTTGCCGATCATTGGATTGTGTATGCAGAAGTCACTGAAGGCAACGTTTCAAATCCAGACGGGAAAACTGCAGCTCATCATCGCAAGATTGGGAACTACTACTGATTTCAGCTTCAAATACATTTCTCTAGCCTGTATTGTAGTTGTAACGTAGAGAACTTCTTGCTCTCTGTATAAACTTCTCCACAATGTTCAGTAAAGCCCTGCCAGACTAGTGTAAGTAAAACCAAGGAGTGTTCTTGATGACACGGATCTAGACGAATATCAGAAATTTTGGAAGAAAAGGGATTGGGTTATCGATCCATCAATGTGAATGTTTTATTTTCGTATATGAGTTTTTACAAGTAGGGTGTAGATTGTATTATCATTCAGCTGCACTGACAAGTTTACAATTCTATTTAGCCTTATTCTTAGCCTCCACATCTCTCATCGCCCCTTTGATCTCATTGGTTGCTTCTATTCAATTTTTACGTACCTTTCGGGCTCCCCCCACTAACATCCCCAATAATATGGAACTAGATAACCAAACTATTATAACGAATTCTTAGCATTGCCAAAGCTACCTGTTAAGTCAACGATGAAAACAATAACAACATGTCAAACCCAAAATTTGGCCCAACGGAACAATTAACTAAACAGGGACTAAAACAAACACCAAACCTGTACCAGTTTATGTATGTCACATTTTTAACCCCACACATCGAATCCAAACCTCTGCAATTGAAGGTGGAGAGTGCAAGCATGGGAACACATTTCTAAATTTAACAAACGTGTAGCTAAATTCAGTTAGCAACCATTTTCACTGTGACTGATGGGAAGCAAGGGAAAAAAGGTAGTGTCATTTTATGTGACATGATAAGGGCCCATTCACTTTATAGAGTCAAACCACCTATTCCCGATCAAGACCCCATTGGGAACCTATAGAGTGCTATAATTTTGTTCAAGCTAGGGTTGATTTTGGCAATTTCTTTTTGTGGGTGATTAAAATAAGGTTCCACGTTTCACAATTTCTAAGGATTACTGTAGTTTTCATGTACTCCACTTGTCCAACAGAATCTTGTGGAAATGTAGATGCCACTGGGTGGACTTTGCATTTCTACTAGAATCTAGCAGACGAAGGAGTCTACATGGAAACTAACCTTAAGTCTCCAACTTCGGTTATGGTATCACTAGGAATTGATAGTGCCATGACACATGTCCTTGCTTTTAGTGCTAAAGTGGGACGAAATTCGGCTCAAAATGAGTGATGATGGTAGACTTTAGACATTGGTAATGTGTTCATGCCAACTTTTGGTTTCAAAAATCCACAGTTTTTTCAATTTAAGGAATGAATTAGCAATCCTCCTAATTTCTATCTTCCTACACGGGAAAAATGTGCACCGCCTTATACTTCTCCAAAATTTGGTGCAAAATCTCTTAAGTGATCAGTCATGGGCACCTCTACTACTCTCCTCAGTCCCTGAGAAAACACACAAACTGCAGATTCGTTTTACACTTGGTCCCTGGGAAAACACACAACCCGTAGAAGGTTGAGATCCATGCAATGAAGTCTCTTCATTTATGCCCAAACAAAAAAGGTTGGGATCCATGTGCATTGGCGTAATGTATGTTTTACCTAACCAGTTATGCCAACCTAGCGATCAACTATGCATTCAAGTAACAATTTTCATTACTATATATGTAAAAATTGGATATTCATCCAAACATTCATCTTTGTTTGATACGCTTGATCTACATCATCCTAAATTGAGGAAAAAGATGAAGAAGCATTGGTGAAAAATGGAGGCAATAGAGTTATCCGTAAAGTGAGCTGAAGAGAGGGTTTTGGGCCTGGATGTGAGAAAATTGTGTGACAGGCCCTAAAAGTGGAGCAGGTGTCTATAGCTATAAAAAAACACAGGCACAAATCTTTTGAGGGACCGGAAATGGTGAAAAAAAAAATTTGCTCCTGTGTTGCGAGCGCGCCCCGGGAATTTAGGGTCGCTTTGTCAGACCAACTAGTTATTTAGTAAGTAAAGTACGGGTTACCAACCAACTAGTTATTTAGTAAGTAGAGTAAGGGTAACCAAATAGTTAGTTAGTAAGTAGGCCTACCTAGCTGCCTAGCCACTAGGCCCGACACCACCCTAAAGCCGGCCTCCCCGAAAAAAGACATGAGGTGGCAAGCATCTCCCCGCCTTGGTGGCAAGCATCTCCCCGGCCCCCACCTACCTTGGTGGCAAGCACCACCAAGGCACGCATGACGGCCTCAACCACGAATAGGCGGACCCCGATTCTCTCATCCAAAAACAAGCAGACCAGCTTTGACCCTTAACCCAAGCCTTGTGTATTATGCCCTGGAATTCAAGAGCCTTACTTTGCGTTTCCATGGGTTTGTGTGAATAGTGCACTCATAATCTGTCAAAACACAAGCTTACTTTACGGATAACTCTAATATGTTCTAGCTTTTAACACGTGAAAATGTTTTTAGTGTGTTCATGTTAGTTGTGTATTCTCTCGTTGCAATTGATGATCTGGAATCTTCATCAAACTCTTTTCAAGTAACTTTGTGTGGGTGTCAAGGAGAAGCCACATCACAAATTATATATACGTTGTACACATTCAGAATATCGTATGTATTGGGCCCATATCAGGCTCCAAACTCCTTGAAGAGTTAACCTTAACTTCCCAAGCCTATAAAAGTGTTGTTTTGAGTCATGGGCGGTGGACTCTTTATTGGAAACCTAAATGACATGTGTGTGTAAATATCAAATAAACCCCCCTATGCATGGGAAATCTTTAGAGAAAATAAATGTGTTTGTATTAACAATAGGCTTAAAAATGGATTCATGTATTTATACTATGCTTTTTAATTTCATATAAAAATGCCTCCACTATATACACAAAATAAAAACCATGAAATAAATAAATAAATAAAACTTTATTACATATATAATCCATACACTCATTTGATACTCATTTCTTAAAAATCAAAGAGTCTCCAAACATGCCTCAAACTAGTGCCTTTCTACACTCACATTAGTCCGTACATGGTATAGAGAGTCCAACCCCCATGTTTTGAGTGCATTTCAATCAATGTTGGTTGTGGAATTTTCATGGACACGTTTTGAGGTTGAAATGAGATTTATCCCGTGGGATCTTGGACCCTAGGAGCTATTTCAAGGGGGGAAATGGGCATGAATGACCCTTTTTATTTTTAGATTATAACAATTGAAGGAAGTTATCTCAAGAAAATGCCATGTTTTATCTCCCAAAAAAGATGTTTGACCAATCAAATTCACCTAAACAATGAGCAGATTGCTTGTGTGGTCCACTAAATGGGAACAACTCGATAGTCAAGCACCTCCACCAATTCTCATGCCAAAATGTGCAAACCATAATAGGTTAGCCACCTTGCATTTGCATCATGTACCATGTCCCATATTTTAAACCACATGTATGCAAATAATTTCTTAAAAATCAAAGAGTCTCCAAACATTAAACTAAACAACACCATATTCAAAATTTTGGGAGATTTCCAGTCTCCCAATTTGATGACAGTTTAGGTGGAGTCGACCTAAAATGTACCCAGTGGGTACATTTTAGGTCGACTCAACCTAAACTGTATTTTCCCAAAATCATGGAATTTTCCCAAAATTTTGAATATGGTGTTAAACGGATGATGTGAGAACAAAAGCCGTTTTTACATGTATACCAATTTTCTTTTGACATTTATTAACTTAAACAACTCTGATGTTCATGCAAAGTTTGCATTGAAGCGGCAAAAATTGATTAAGTCAACACCCTCACACGAGCTCCCAACACAACAAAAACATGACCATTGCCAACTTTGACATTTTTTTTACACATTCTAAACATCTCCAAGTTGCACGGGTCATGAGTTTATGAGTAAATATCCATGTTGGCTTGACATGTGTAGTTATTTTGATTGCGGATGAATGAGCTAGGTGGGGTTTAATGCATGGAAGAAATCATCCATCAACCATAAATGGATTGTTTGGGAACTTAGGGGTTGAGTTGGACAAATTTAGGGTGGACACTTTCATGTCTAAGTTGGGGGGGGGGGGGGGGAATGCTAGCACTTGAATGACCCCACCCTCAAGTCAATGCACTTCGATTGTCCATAACAATCTCATATGCACTTTAAAATATAACATTTAATGTAACTTATGTAACATATAATCATGGACAGTGGACGAAAATAAAAACCACATCCATCCCACTATCCAATACATAGTAGAGGTGTCTATATTTGATCACTTGAGAGATTTTGCACCAAATTTGGAGAAGTATAAAGCAATGCAATTTTTTTCATGTAGGAAGATAAAAATTAGGAAGACTGCAATTTTATTCTTTAGATAAAATATACTATGAATTTTTGAAGCCAAAAGTTAGTCTAAACATATAACCAATGTCAAGAGTCTGTCATAACCACTCACTTTAACCGCTCATTCCTCCTCACTTTAGCACTCAAAACCATGATATGTGTCATAGCATTATTGATTCTAGCCCGATCGAAATTCAATCCCAACCTGTTCAAAATCACGGTACCCTATGGATGATTGCTAAAGGGGTCCTGATCGTGAATAGGTGCATCTACTATACATGGTATTATTATTTTCCAATGTTACCCTAACTTAATGAGAAAATTTGACATTGACATGCTCTCCTAATCTCATATACGATTGAAATGACTTCAAATCTGTCCCAAGATATGTGGATATTGAAGCTGGGTGTACAATCCTTAGTACGGGTCACTCTGGAGTCGGTCTTCGTTCAGTGAATTCCATCCAAGTGTATCCTTAGTTGGTCAGGAAGCGGTGACTGGAATTTAGCATAACGTACCTTACAAGAGTCAGCCGATTCATAAATGTCTGCCAGCCTTGTGGGCCAGTGATGAAGGACAGTGTTCCAGGGAACGATGGGAGCAAGTTCGGAAGTGATTGCAAGTTACATACTCACATGGCCATGTTCATCTCATCAGCAGATCATGTCAAACCAAGTTGCACATCAGCAATGGGCAAGTTGCACACAGGGATGCCGAATGTGGCTCTGTTATTGTTGCTGATCAGATTCCAATGAATCATGCTGCCAGGGTTGGGAAGCATGTTGCCTTAACTTATGCTGGGAGTGACAAGAGGAGTAAGTTAACTTAAGTGAGAGAATTATTCCATTTTGAGCTCACAACAAGGGAGGAAGAGGAGAGAGTGAGAGAGAGGTGATGGGGCATGTGCCAAGCAAATTGGGAGGTTTAGGGTGTTGGGTTTCTGCGAGAATCTCTGTTTTTGTCCAGAAAGGCGGTGGAGGAGGGAAAGGAAGATTGTTGTGAGCAATCATCAGGAATGTGGCTCATTTCTTGATCAGTTGTAAGCATTGGTGGCTGCCAGGGTTTGTTGGGAGCATGTTGGCGGATGCTGGAAGAAGTGAGTGCTCCATTTTGAGTTCACAACACAAGGTTGATGTGATGTGAGCATGTGAGGAGTTTGAGAGGTTTTGGGGTTTGGGTGTTGGGTTTCTTCAAGAATCTCTCTGTTATTGTACAAAATGGCGGTGGAGGAGGAGGAAAACAAACGAGAGTGATGAGGTGAGCAATCAAGTTAGGGCAAGTAATGGCAGATGATGACCTTGAAAGCAAGCGAGAAAACAAGAAAGCAAGAATCATCATCTTTGTTGGCATGTGTGATGTTTGAGGTTTGCCATGCGCCCCTGTGAGTTAAGTATTGGTAGAGATGGAGGCACAGGCGATGCAAGTGGTGCTGTGTGCCGCAGGGCTGCTACTTCTCATCATCTCCCTTCGAGCCACACATCTCCTGCAAGAGTCCGAGAGATATGTTCCTCCCAAACTCCCAGGTCTGCACAAAACAGAGTTCTGCAGCCTCAAATTGCTACCTTCTTGGCTGCACCTCTCACAATTGGAAAATCTTTCTTGCAATAGATTCAGGGAGTGAGTGGATGGGGGGCTGGGGGAAAACTTGTTGATTAAGCATTGAAGCTTCCGTTTTGCCTTTGTTACCTGATAGATAGCACAGTTGGCATCAGCATGTGTGCACTCCAGGTAGTTTTCCATGTGTAACAGACATAAGTTTGCATCTGTATGAACTCCAGGTCCTTTGCAGCAATTCTGTTCCTCTGGGTTATCTGTCTATCTTTGTAGCACTTTCTCTTTCTCTCTCATTGTGTTACATTTTATTTCCAGCTTTCCAGAAGTTGGTAGCTTTTACGTTTGGGTAGCTCAGTTGGAGACCTAGCAATGTCAGTACTGTGGAGCCTGGGTAGGAGAGTAGTTCCTACCTTTGCTGTCTGTGTGTCAGTTTGCAATGTAGTTTGAAATCGAGGGTAATGAGTGATCTACATGAAATCATGATGTGTAAGCATCAACCATGTTTTTCCAATCGTGAGTTCTTAGCAGGACTGACTTTGTAACGTCTTCCTGCTCGCAAGTGTCAGTATTCACTTGGTGGATCCTTCCTGAGACATATTTCAGTTTTGTATAAATCACTCGGTACTTGGCAACGTGTAGGCGAAGTCAAGGGTGAAGAGTGATCCATTTGAAACTATGGTGTGTAAGCACCAACCATGTTTTTGATCATGAGTTGTTCTTAACAGGACTGACTTGTTTTGTTGCACAGAGCAAGGCTCAGCAATGCAGGCAAGGAGGGAGGTGAAGGCGGACTACATCACATTCTACACTGCTCCAGCTCCTTTTGAGGGTTTGGAGGGTGCTCGCCAAACTTTGGCGGTTCATTCATGGCTGCGTCAAGTGCCCTGCCCAAAAGTTGTTCTCATGGGCCAACATCCCTCACTCAAGTCTTTTGCGCAGATGCTGGAACCTCATGTCTCCATCGATTCCACCATTGACATTACGTACGTCCTCCCCTTTTCTTTTCTTTTCTGTTCTTTTTGTGTGCATTAGGGCATTTCCATATTGATGTAGGTGCATTTATTTATGTAATGAAGAACAACAAAGATACTGTCATTTTTGTGTAAATGGTGCTTTCTGCCTTTGGGAGGATTCCTTTGAGGGGAGCTTGTGAAAGCACTCTTAGTAATAAATAAATAAAGGCTGTCTTGAATAAACTTAAATTTTTGGTTATGGTTGTTTGTCAGTGAAGATGTAATGGAAAATGGCTTCTTCTATGCAGATTGTTGTGGATGGCCCCTGGTCAAATGGCTTGCTACCATTTGGCTATTGCCAAATGTGTGATTTTTTTTCTATTTCATTATAGTTGTTGGTTGCTTCTTATTGAGTATGTAACTTTTAAGGCTTTGGATTAACTGTCTCTCTTGATTCTTATTATATGGTTTTTATGGTTTACTGGTCACCTTGATCTATTTGAACATTGATACTTACAAGGATACCTCTATATTCAATAATCATGAGAACATGCAAATTCTCAACCGGTCAGGTTATTCTTGGTTCATTTGGCAAGCAGGTTCATGGGTAGTCCTATGTTCCACAGCATGATCTCGAGAGCTCAAGCTGCAACCTCCGAATTAGTTGTGTTGATAGACCCTTCTTTAGTACTTCTCCAGGATTTCACAATCGCCGTTACAAAAATGAGGGTAATACAGAGTGCATGGCTTCTTGTTGTTAAACCCACAACCATGACTTCGTTTCCCTATAATCTGGAAGGACCTTCACAGCTTTGGGTGCGAGGTGATGGCCAAGATGCTGACGACAATGAGGTGAGCTTCAAAGGCCCTAGTCCTTATCCATTGATGACATATTTTCAAAGGGTGGTGTACCATGTAAATTGTATGTTAAAAGTATACCTAGTGGTGTATAATGTAAATAACTTATGATCTATGTATTATTCTTATGTAACAATTTGCTTTGTAGTATGTAGCAGAATGTGGCATATAGCAGGGCCAAGGATTTGTGCCACTCAAGTAAGTTGAAGGTGAAACCATTGGGAACCCCTTATAGCTTAGAGATTTTCCTTTTTAAGCTTATTTGACCACGGAAATAGCATCAGAGTCCCCAAATTAGTCTAGTGAGATTAAGTATAGGGGTTAGATTTTTACTGGACCCTCTTACTTTAGTGACACAACTAAATTTTAAGCCATGTAGCAGAAGAATATACAAATTCATACAACAATGACGCATTAATCAGGATATTTTGATGCTATTTCAGCATTTTATTGTTTCTACATGATAATCTTGCCTCTGGAAGTTTGTGATGTTGGGATATTGAATTTCAAAGTCACCTCAGAAAATCTCATGCACCAGGTATTTGTTGTCACAGGTGCGGCAGAGTGTAAAGAAAAAGGGCATAGTCACTAAATGTGATGGACCAGGTCTTTGGATTTGGAACCAAGCAGATGCTCCTCTTCATGCGGGAATAGTTCCACCCTTTGTGTATGGGAGTGGTCATCACAGTGGTTGGCTTTTGACGGAGGCACTTGCCTCCAAATATCGAGCACTTGTTGATGGGAGTGATGCCATTACATTAATTTCTCCTCACCAAGTTTCAAGTCGACATTACAATGGTATCAAACTCAATCTCATCAACTGGTTAACCCTTAAAAATAATTTCTTGTTGCATGGATATGCAATTATTGACCAGTTGTAGTGGCTGGTCGAGTCATGACTGGTTACTCAGTCATGATTGCATGTATTGTATCCTACAAGATGTGGGTGCAGAGCTAAAGTGTCCATTTAAGGCCTGCTCACCTTATTCTTAGCAAGTGGGTGACTATGTTTCCAGATGATGGCGTCCAAGGAAGACCGTGGGATGTAGCAGGGAACAAGGTTCTTGCCATGGAGTATGGCTCATTGTATTATAGACCAGCAGATTTATCAAATGTGACGATGAAGTTGGTGAAGTGTGGGGAGCCATCAAGAGAGGGCCTCTGTCTCTCCGATACATCTGACCTGTTAGAGGCTTGTACTCTCAAGAACAGGAAACTCAGATTGGTGCAGAAGTCCAAGGTGCAGAGAAAGCATGGTAAGCTTTCACTTATTCTTGCAATATTAGGTGGTTTGCAGATCAAATATGTTGTCTATTTAGGACCAATTTACATTATGACCATGAAATCCTGAGGGCTTTTGGAACTCATCTAGAGGCCATACCATGGAAAATTGAAATTGAATTTTGTGTGGTCAGGGGCCATCAAGTTTAGTGTAAAGACATATGCAACAAGGTTTTAATTGAATTCTATTTCATTACCATCATATTCATATGGGCACTTCCACATGGTAAGTTATAACAAATCAAGGGATGTGATGAGATTGTGAAGTGTCATGATTTCCCAGTTTTTTGTTATACAAAGAGGTGGGCCTGACTCAAAATCTGGTAGACCATGAAACATTATCCATTGCATGCCATGTAGATTTTTTTATCCATTTTAAAATTTCCTGACCCTTAGGCCCTGAAGCTCTAGTGTAAAGTGAAGTGGATCTCTGCCTTTTTCCAGCAATGAGAGAGATTTTAGATTTCAATGATCACGGGCTCTCAAGCTCTAGTGAAATATGCTCCTTACAATGCAGAAAATCTAATGCTCAAAGAGGGTTAGAATCTTGTTCCCTACAGTTTATCCATCCTTGAATCTGCATTTACTTGACTCTCTACTGTATGATCACAGTCAAGAGTTTCCAGTTAGTGGTCTTACCTAAGTTTTACATTTTCAGGTTGGTTGAGCTTAAGGCAGTGGTTTGGACCTGGCTCCACATTTGGAGAGGTTCAAGCAATTGATTGCAAGACATTGGCCTTAGCAGCAGAGAAAAACGCACCCTGCCCAGGCATGCAGAAGAAAGCTGTAAAAGTTTCGGAGCTTTGGTTACCTTTCTCCTTGGAAGCACTAGTGGCCAGAGTTGCCAGCCCTGACAGAGTGGTGGTTCTGTCAGTTGCTGGGAACAGCTATAGAGCCATGCTCATGAGCTGGGTTTGCAGCCTTCGCCGCCTGAATGTCTCAAACTTTCTTGTCTATGCCCTCGACAATGAGGTCTACCAATATGCAGTCACCCAGGTATAGTTTGCTGGCTATTGAGTCTCACTCTTTGTTGGCATTATATTAATCTCTAGTTCTTATGCTGTCCTTTTTTTATACAAGTACACTGTTTATAGTAATTAGGTTCACAAGACTAATAATGTCACTTACCGTATTATGAGGCCTAAACCTAGGTTTTACTAATGGTCAACAAGTTGACCATTAGTGTAAACACATGACACTTGGCATTAGTATGCTCAATAATATCTTTCTCTTGCATACTAAAGCGTTAAACTAACATTTTAATTACTCAAATGGGCTACACATAATTTCATGTTGACAAGTAGTATCATGTTGACAATCAGCGGATGTGGCATTCCTCGGCCTGTAAGCAATTTAGTGAAACCTCTTACAAATAGTATAGGTGACACTAAATACCATAAGTACTGGAGTGCACATGACATTATGTAGCTGAGTTTCACAGTTGGTCCCTGATGACACACTGGTTTCATTCTACTAGGTCAGAACCAGTATTAGACTGGTATCATCTTTATTTGATACCACATGGTGTATAAAATGAGGATTTTACGTTCTTTTTGATACCAGTAGGATATGCAAATGTGAGGCTATTTTTGTTTTAAATACCATACGGGTCTATATACCATCCCAAAAACTTTCACACTTTGGTGAAATTGCCCCAAGTATCAATATGGTACTTGGATGGTATTAACCCAAATAATGACCTAGGTAAACAAATATTCACTCATCTTGTGATACCCACCAAGTATAAATATATGACTATTATTACAGTTTTGATACCAGTTGGGTATGGTCTTTGATACCATTGTTGAAATTGTGTGTTGATATCATGCATTTCCCTATATACTGGTCCAACATTGGTCTGAACATACTGCATCTTGGTATTTATATCCCACATCAGAAATCATAATTGTCACCACAGGCCGTGGTGCAATACTTTTACAGATGTGATTACTTTTGGAGAGGAGTGTCAAGATCATGACTTAGAATTGTAGGTGGATCAGGTAAACTCACAGGTGTCAGTGCTGTATCAAGAAAAAAATTTATGTCATTTAGATTATACGTTTTGAATGTCTTGAAATCTCTTCATCATTGAAGGCACTACTTTTGTCTGATGAAAAAGGGTGGTTGAAGGGCAGGGTGTACCAGTAGTGAAGGCATCTCAAAATGTGAATCATAGCCGTGACAACTGTCACTTTGGGACCGAGTGCTTCCAGAAGGTAACAAAGATGAAATCACGCACTGTGTTACACCTCTTGAAACTCGGCTTCAAAGTTATGTTCAGTGATGTCGACGTTTACTGGTTTCAGGTAAATAGTCTTCCTTCTACAGCATCACATCAAGTTATTATTAATCAATATAAGCTGTGAGAGGACATTCATCATTGGGTTGTGAACCACTGCAGTAAGGGGGACCTCAGATATACTGATGGTCACTCTTATGTGAGATGAAATTGGAACTATTTCATTGGATGCCTTCTTAGAAGCATGATTCCTGCTAAAGATTCTATTTACAGTAACTGAATAAGACATTGTGCATCTTCTCTTTCAGAATCCAATCCCAGAAATGATGTCATATGGACCTGGCACTCTTGTGGCACAGACTGACCAATATAATGACACTGGTAAGCTTTTACCTGTATTTTTTTATTGTGTCAAGGTGGGTTACACTGAACTATCGTTCCGGTGATTGATGGTTGCAATTCACTTTCTTTGATACTATTTTTGAAGGGTATGAAAGGGCAAGGGGCATTGGTTGTTTCCACTCAGACAAACTTTCCACTGGAATCCATAAATTTGTTTGTCTCCACTCCATGGATTGCACCAATAGGTGGAAGGATTGTTGAGGTCAAATCCACTCTTCAAGAGTGCACTAAACATCTGATTTAATGTGGCCCACCCTATTCATGATCGACCTACATTAGTTGTTTTGCAATCACTGGGTGGCAACTTGAGAGGGTGTCACATGACAACTTGGTGTTGTATGTCACAAAGACCACTCTAATTAACATGTCACACCAATGTTAAGTGTATTTATGAGCTCCATAAATAATGAGGATATTGTCTATGGGCATGATTTGGATTTGCTAATCATCTTGCACTAATTGCGTATTTCATATCCCACAAGAAGTGGGTGCAGAGCTAAAAGAGTCCTTTTAAGACTCGCTTACATTACCATATTCTCCTTCTGACCCAACCTCTGCTCACCAACTTTGCAGAGGCCGCCAATTTGCCACGGCGTCTTAATTCCGGCTTCTACTTCGCCTGGCCTGATACGGCAACGGTGGCAGTTTTTGAGAAAATTGTGACTCATGCATTGACCTCAGAAATGTCAGAGCAGCCAAGCTTCTATGACACCATGTGTGGCATAGATGGGGAGTATCGTGTTGGCGACGACAAGTGTGTGGAACCTAACACAAACGTGACTGCCATTTTTCTTGACAGGCGACTGTACCCAAATGGTGCGTCGGGGGATCACTGGGAGAAGGAGAATGTTAGGGAGTCTTGTGAGAAACAGGACTGCAGGGTTTTGCATAATAACTGGGTAAGTGGGAGAGAAAGGAAGCTCAAGAGGCAGGTGGCTGCAGGTCTGTGGGACTATGATGAAGAAAAACGCTTGTGTGTCACAGAAAGGCGATTGCGTCCATACAGGTTCAATGGGTAGTGTAACTCCAAGGTGCAGATTTAGAATGTTAGATAAAAAGCCAGATCAGGTTAGCAACTGGTGATAGAAACCCAAATATCATTGGGATTTTATAGACAATTTGAGTTGTCAATCCTGTCCCTTGTACTCTCTTTTCAGCGGCATAGAAGGATGTGAGATCACAGAAAGTTTATAATGTTCTGAGACTTCAAGAAAAACTTTGCAGCAATTGATGATTGGTTCTCATAGCTTTCTCTCTTAGCATTTGATGTAAGATAGATTTGCCTAATTCGGTGTCTGATCTTAAACGAACACCTGTATTTGAGTGATGTATGCTCAGGTGTGAATCTCAGAACGGACGCCCAAAAAACACGTGGTGAAAAGAGATTGGAATACATGGTCAAAATTGTTGACGCAATAGTCATCATGATTGGGTGAACCTATATGATCATTCAAGAACTTACAGAATCTTCACTTTAACAATGAGTTAGATACAGTCCTACCTCTTCAATATGACATGTTTGGGAAATGAGAAAACTGTCGTATTATTCAGTGTTATATATTCAATAATATGACATATTGGACCTCTTTGTCATAATAAAGAGGTACTTCATGAAAACGCATGAGATGTTTGGCCACATGTGCAAAATAAATATTCTATCAAATGTCCTTACAAATATGCATATTTCTCTTATGAAATCCATCACCAAAAGAAGCACAATTTCAATAGCTTTCCAACAATGTGTAGATGAGGAAGGTCAGACCAGCATTGACCTCATTATTTGCAAAAGTAGATCCGATGTCTAGAAATCAACTACAAAAACTTAACATGCTTTCAAATATTCATAACTTTGCCAATGTAACTTGGAATTGGACAAAACTACCTCCAATTGAAGTCTAATTTAAATAATTTTCTAACAATATATAGATTGAAACAATCTAATAAATATTGAATTCAAAATGCTCGAAAAGAGTTCGTGCACCTTGGTTTAGGGTTAAGGTGAAAAGTTGTTGTGATAGAGGCAAAAGCTAATGAGTCTCTTGATTAGGTTGAGATAGAGAACCTTAGTCCCATGTCTTAACATCATTTTAATTTTAATTTTCTTTTAAATACATGTCATATGTGAAATTCATATAATTTTAATATTACCTATGTATTTACACATGTGTGGGACCCACCATCTATGCATTTGTGACCTCTATAATTTGACATTTTGGGGGTCAAAGAGTGTCATATTAACAATGTCACAATCGTATTATAGAGGTAGTTTTGAACTACAGAGTTTAAGCTACAAAATTTGTGTCATTATGTCAAGGTTGTCATATTATTGAGTGTCGTATTAAAGATGTAGGACTATATTTATGAGCTCTGAAAATCATGAGGAAATTGGTTACGGGTTTTGGACTTGCTGCTCATCTTGCAGTAACTATAATTTTCATATTTCTGGAGAAGTGGGTGCAGAGAGAAAGGTGTTCATTTAAGACATGTTTACCTTAACCTCAAGATGAGTTGGTGCATGATGGTACTCTCCAAAACCAAGGACGATCAGATGACGAAAGCGTTAGCATGTGTCACACAACAATATGTGTCACAAAAAGGCAGTGACAGCATCCATACAACTTCAATAGGGTACACTATATTGTATTAAGTGTTATATGTTATTTTAGGTCATTGTGATAGCCTTTTCAGTAACATTTCTTATGTATAGATTTACAAGTCCAGTCATCCCAACTTGCTTCGAGTTCATCCAAATGCCAATTATTGAAACAAGCTTTGGTATATATGCATCCTAACAATTCTGTGGCAAACTTTTGTCATGGATGATTAAAATTTGGATAAGAAATCACCTAGTAAGTGACATTAATTGCACCATTGTAAATCTACAATGCCCACAAACTTTTACAAGGCATGACAAATAATGTTACATTTACATTTTATGTTAGTGGCACTACAGTGGCGGTATACGATTAATATTGAGCAAGACAAATAGATCCAGTGACACTAAATACAATATCTAGTGTAGTGCCTTTATTGATATATAGATATTAAGATAAACCAACAAATCTAAGGTAAAAATTCAGAGTGCTAATAAAAGTCAGATTAGATTTCCAACTGGTAATAGATACCCAAAAATAAATGGGGTTTTTACACACAATTCGAGCTGTCAATCCCGTCCTTTGTAATCTCTTCTCAGGATTGACGATATAGAAGGATATGAAATTGCAGAAGTTTGCATTGTCCAATGTTTGTGCCTTTAAGAAAGACTTCACAATAAGTGATGAGTGATTTCTCATAGTTTCTCAGGATGATTAAGTGAATGATGGTTTTCTGGCAAAGATGATCAGGTTCAGTTTAGATCCAGTTATTCTTAGATATGTGACTGTTTGAATATACACAATGCTTTACAGTTGGTGTTTTTTTTTTTAAAACTTATTTACCAAAGAATGCTCTTATTCTATTCTGTGCACCCTGCCCATTTCTGCTATTTGATGGCATTCAATATAACAACTTATAGCACCTTGAAACAGAAATATTAACCACGTTCATTGTGGTACTTTCAAACTGGTGTCTCAAGTCAAGCTATGTTCGAGTACCTGCTTTCCCACCATGAGGATGCTTGAGGGGCAAGTTCACCTTCAGAGGTCTTAAGCAGTGTCCGATAGAATTTTGAGCATAATCAGTCAAGATCCTAGTGATTCTAAGTCCCACCGGTTACACATTGACATCTCCCAATTTTTCTTTACAGATTTGAGGTCTAATCATTAGATTCCTCTAAAATGATTGGTGTTTTTCCTCAAGTCTTAGACTTCAACTGGGTATTTTTCAAACCCAGCCGACTCACCTGTACCTACACTAAAAATGACATTTAGTATCATATGGTATTTTATGTCATTATGGTAACTTTTTGGATGACACAGCTTGAACAAATATTGTCATGGATGATGGATGATTTCTTTGGCCAAAACCCTACCTTGTTGTCAGCAACTTATGATGAAATTTTATCATAAACAATCAAAATTCGGATTAAAAATCACTTGGCAGGTGACAATAATATCAACACTGTAGATCTATTGGAAAGGTTTGACAAATGATGTTGGGTTAACATTTAGTGCTGGTGACACTACACCGCAGTTTACAATTTGGTATTGAGCAAGACAAATAAGATTGGTGACAGTGTAGAGGGAAGTTCTCCCGTTCATCGGTCTTAAGAGTTGTGATAGATCAGGTTGTTAGAATATCGCTGATATTTTCAATCAATATTGGATTCCCCAGTTACCCTACACAACTCCATCGTGGACCTCCGTCGAGTACAGGGTTATGAACAAGAGATGATTATGCAGGGAGTTGGCATAATTTGCCTAACATACAAGATGACTGCAAACTCAATCCCAATTCTATGAAAGACAGAACTACACAAAAATTGAAGTGCTCACAAAAATTGCTTCTCCACCAAAAGCTCTACTCGGCTAAAAGTGGGTATTGAAAGTAACAGCGTTCCCTACAAGAACAATGCTTCCAAGCATTCAAAAATGAGAGCTTCAAATATGTCGGTGAAAACCAGCACATTCACTATTCCTAATTGATGTCACGAAGACATTCATAAAAGTGGTTAATGTCAATTTTTTGGATCCCTTTGTACACTGAGTCTGCGCCCTCACCCTCCCCTCCTTGAGCCGCCATTTCAACCAACATCAACAATTTCTTGATAGGTATCTGCAAGCACGAGGAAAATGAACAATTTGCAAGTTTTCAGGAATCTCATCTGTATACCAAAGATAAACAAAGAGGAGAGACAAGACTAGACTTCCAACTCTGTAATCAAAGAACAAAGAACAATACTAATCGTTAGGGAATAATCTCCACCAAAAAAGTAGAGAATGCTCACCTCCTCATCAAGGGCTTTTACAGCGTAATCAATATCCGCTGTGTGAAATACATTGAGGGCTTCAAGAACCTGCAAGATTGAACAAATCAACACAGATCAGGAATATTTCCATAGACACTTCCACTTGCATTACTACAATGTATCAAAGTTCCACTGCCACTTGGGAATTGCAGATTGTTTCTAGCTCCAAATGTGAGAAATAAAACCTGCTTGGCGTCTCCTGGTTTCAACTTGGGGACCTCGAGCGACACGTTGAAAGCTGCCAGTAGGCTCATGGAATCAAGGATCTGTGCCTCACTGCTTGTACCAATGACCAAGAGTTTCCTACCCTGAAAACTCACAGCAAATTTGGCAATGAGTATCCATCCTGTAGTTTCAAAGCCCTATCTTAACAAAATTACAGATCAGACCTAAATCAAGTGAATGGTATTGCCTTTGATTTCAGTGCAGCCAGCTTCTCTGCAACAGAACTCAAACATACCTTGGGAGGAATCCTCTTAATGAGAACAAGAAGTGTTTGCAATATCACATTAGAGAACCGTGGTCCAATATTGACATACTCCAGCAATCTGCACAGCAGCAGTGGATCCGAGTCAAAAATCTCCAAGGCTCTTAAACCAGAACCCTACAGTTCTTTGCACCACACTTGAAGTCTACATTCCAAGAAATGATGGAATATTGCTAATATGGGTGCCCCCATAGTGCACATAGTCAGACTAGACACACACAAAAACTCATGCCTCAAGTTAAGAGCTGCAGTTGTGAAAAAATCTTTTCAATTTGCACAAAGGATCTGATACTGTAATCTGTAGTGCTTGCATTTAGCATTAGTGCTGCAATCAACCTGACAAACAATAGGAAATCTAATGATACTCACCTCTCAATGTCATCAAGGATGATGATACTTAGTGGAGACTTATAAGCATCCTCAAACACCTGCAAGGTCCATGAAATCTAGCATTAGTACTGCAACTAACTACACATCCAAACTTACTGGAAAACATGATCATCTAATCTTGAACACTAACGTAGACTTATTTCCTCAAGCCCGTGATGTGGAGTATTACACGGCTAAACCACCAGGAAATTCTGTGTACCTTGGAAATCATGGCACATTTGGTAGACTCTTGAAGGCCAATCATATTCTCAGCAGAAACCTGTAAAAGTCATGTGCTCAGGTCAGCAAGAAGATCATGATCATTAAACATAACTCTTTAACTGCACTTGCAGATCCTGGAAAATTACCAGGTTTCCAAACTTCACAAAGTTAGGAGCTTAGAAATAAGACGTACACAAGCGGCCATACACACAAGAGAGGAACGAGGAACACGTGAATTAACTTACAATCTTAATGAAAGGAAAATCGCTTTCAATGGCAATGGTTGCTGCCAATGCTGTCTTTCCCCTGCAAGAGAGAAGTTACTTTAAATCCACATTACATGCACAATAAATGTTTTGTAACAAATGCAGGTTACATAACAATACATTTAGAGAGAATATCAAGATGCAATCACTACCCTATGGCAGGAGGTCACCTCTATAACACTTGTGCTAGTCACATATAATATAAAACCTAAGTTGTCAGTCTCCTGGAGCCTAGTATTGGAGAATAATTATGAGCATGCAGTTTTACTAAGTTTCAAAGGTAATTTGAATACATACGTGCCACTAGGACCTTCAAGAAGACATGTGAGAAGAGGCGTCCGTTCGCTTTTCTTTACTTGCTCAACAAAAGTTTTTGCTGTTCTCAAGATGTGAGCATGCGAATCACCACAATCCAGCATCCCATTCAATCTGTCACAATCATACATCAGAAGAGCATTCCTGATAATACAAGTGATCACCAATTTGAATTTGAGTACCCAAGTATATATATTTCGGAGGCAGCAGAAACCATAACATTAGCAACTGTAGGGTATTCATACCTGCACATTTCCAGAGAGTTTATGGCTGCACCAAATGCAGGCTTCACTTCATTCAATGCTTGTATAAAGTCGTGCATTGTTACTTTGATGTTATCTTCATCCAGTGGCTTTGAAAGGTCCGCCAGGTTCACTTGTCTGGCAACTCAAAATAGCACTGTTAGTTAGGTCTATATATGCAGCTGATCGCAGGTGTACAGTTCCTCACGAAAGAAAACATTGGACTCAGCAATCATATTCAGATTAATAAGAAATAAGTTCTTCAAAGTTTTTGCATTTGCATGACTTGATGCCAATAACGCCATGAGAGCGTGTGTGGCAAAAAAATTCAAATCAAGCTATTTATTTATATTCCTGCTACAAAAGCCTGGAATTGTGATGCATGAACATCACCTGTTCAAAGCAAATGAAGTAGCACTTTTTACCAATCCCTCCAACTCTGCACCACTGAAGTTCTTGGTCCTTGAGGCTGCACAAATCCTCAATAAACACAGACAATGTGAGCTCTCATAACCAAGTTGGAGAAGTGGCTACATGCAAGCCTGCTGAATCAATAGTACCAGCGAGAGAGAGAGAGAAGATTGGTGTGAAGTATGGAATGCATACCAAGCTCTTCCAAGTTGACATCACCACTTAAAAATGAGTTTTCCTTCATCTTGTTTGAGTGAATATTCAAGATCTGCACACGACCTCTCTCATCTGGCAACCCAATCTCAATTTGTACCTCCATGCGCCCTGGCCTGCAAAGATGATGTGCAATGAAAACAGTGAAAATTTGCCAAAACTGCATGCTCATTACAAGCAATCCAACACTATATCTTTGAAGCTACACATCATAAGAAGATACACGTCAAGAGCTTTTACTACTTTGAAGTGGGATTTGTTTACCGGAGTAAGGCCTCATCAAGAAGGTCCTTTCTGTTTGTCATTCCAATCAGCAAAATATTGTTGAGAGCTTCAACACCATCAATCTGGCCCCCATACCATCAGATAACAAAGTCACAATTTATCTGAATTTTTCCACTACAAGCTTGCTATTTATCTTGATTTCAATCTACATAATAAACACAGAAAAGATACAGATATCTCTACTTAGCCATAGCAATACTATGAAATTCTCACACAAGAAACCAGATTTGGCCACAAAAATCTTCTTAGAATTGCATCACATTGACTACCCACGTGTACCCTTTTTATAATCAAGAAAGGAGTGAAGTTGCAGGCACTAGCTGAAAGAGGTAGAAGAGGATAAATATACTGTCAAGACCACTTGGGCTTGAAATCAATGTTCACACCCCTAGTAGCAATACATTTCATCACTAAAAAAGAAGGACCAACAATAAAAGAAAGTGCAGACAATCGTCAACCACTGAACATCTATTGTTGCCCCCAACAGTAAATCTCCAGTACTATTTAAGTCTTCATTATCTTATTTACTGGTACTTACAAGATCAATCATATGAAAGAGTCACAGAAAACTAAGATCAGAGAGCACTTGCCAAACTGGCCCTTCCTGATCAAAGTCAACAGATATCACACTTGGCAATGAACTGAACTGTACCTTTGTGAGCAGCTGATTTACAATACTATCATGCACGCCTGTCCCATCTCGTGTAGAACCTCGAGTCTAAAAGTCACATGACAAAAAAAAACAATCAGGACATCAATGACCATATTTGCAAAAATATAATTTGATCAGATGTCAAAACCTGAATGTCAATTCAGTGGGCTTGAAGACAATAGGCTAGTCAACTGCAGGATTCATTTCATATAAGTGAAATTTCATGCCTTCAAGGACAATTATGGGCCTGAACTCACCTTGCAGATTGCGTCAAGTTCATCAAAGATGATAATATGGAGCTCACTCTCATCCCCTGCCATGGAGCAAAATGTAATACTTAATAAGCTGCAAGGCAAGCTCACTCATTGAAGTCCTTCTAAAGCATGACTTACTTAAGTATAGCTTACAGATACACATGCTATGGACCCTCACAGATAGTGTACAATGGGAATGCAGAAGATTACCTCGAGCCTTCTGATCGGCTTCGGCATCTGCAAATAAATCTCGTACATTCTTTTCAGTCTCACCAACAAACTTGCTGAGAACCTCAGGACCATTTACAACCTGCAGTTACATGTAAGGTTTCAGAATTAAATGGGAAGAAACTTCGTCACCAACAAGTATTCATCAAGAATCATTGACATGAGGATTGTTACACAACCTCAACAATGCCATGTACTCGAGCAACATTTACCTGGTCTCCCACTGTATTGAGCCAGACACCAAAACTGTATCATCAACTATAATAAGTCATGTACCTTAGGTTCACGGCCATTAAGCATCTTTCCAATTTGTCGAGCAATAAGGGTCTTTCCTGTACCAGGGGGCCCAAACAGCAGAAGTCCTTTCACATGTGGTATACCCAACCTGCAGAAAAAAAACCATGGTGCAACACATCAATACAAGTGATTCACATCAATGGAATAAAATTATGTATCAGTCACTAAAAAAATTCAGAAACTTCACTAGATTGTTGCATTCTAAACTTTATCATCTTATGAAAAGAAGATTGCACAGCTGAACCCAGTATGACATGTAATAACTCACTTGCTGATCACATGAGGTGGAAAGACACGAGAAGCAAATGCTCGTCGGAAAATATCAGCAAACTCGGCATCCAAGCCACCAATCCCCAACTTTTGGAAGTTGAAATCCTTTGTCTTAAACAAATTTGTAGACTGCCCACCCCGTTGATTTTTTATCTGCACAGAGCTCAATGTAAGGAAACTAAGTCTCTGGAAAGGTAGCATAAGCAAGCATTTAGAGCAGTAGTTACCACAACTTTGGACTGTCCATATTGCTATCTTTGTTCCACGGCAGATTAAGCCAAGTTACTTAAAAGCAAGAATCTGTTTCTTTAGGTTGCTGGAAAAAGATTAAATATAAAAACTCAAGCACCATTAACTTAAAAGGAAAATGAATATACCACAAGCCATATTAAATCACAGAGACGAGATTGGAAGCCAACTTGTGTTCATTGACCTGCTTAATGAAATACACTAGAATTGCACACTGGATTAGTTCAGAATGTGGATGATGTGTTAAGAACAACAGCTGACCTTGATGCCAGAGTTAGAAGCAGTTTCAAATTGCCAGTGTGTATCAGGAGTCAAAGCGCCCTGCAAGCGCACATCCCCCTCACGCTGCCCCTCCACTAGAATGTTCACTACTCCAAATGTGTAATTTGTGCCAAGGAACTCAAAAGATACCTTCTGATTGATACTTAGAACCTGAACCCCATCACAAAAAGTCATTATCGAATGCAAATATTGCAGATCATCACGAAGATGGAGATACATTTCAGGTAGCAAGTCTACCCTGGCAGCACCTACTATCACACTGTTGATGTACGAATAAGGATAAGAGGTATGAAGCTCCCACATGGCAATATATGCTAATGAGGCCTTGTTGATGGAACTCCTGTATATAATGTGGTTATAGCCATTAAAAGCTGCAAAGGCAGCTTAAAGAATTATTTTCCCAACAAAAAATCAAGTCCTTCAAAAGGAATAGTAGGACAGGAATTTGGTAAGCGGTGTTTTTACCTGACCACCAAATCTCTTTGTAAGCTCCTTTGAGAGCACAGTTGCATCAATCTGCATAGCAATTCCAAGTACGTGAACAATAGCGAAAATGTCATCACTAGAGAAGTTCAAAGTCCCCAGTTGCCAAGGAAATAATATATAACCCCTTCTTGAAGGGGTAGTTGAAGATGGTAGTGTCAGCATGGTCTTAATTTCATCTTAAACTGAAGGAGAGAAGGCTTCCCTTTTAGAGGTGAACGTATATCTACTAGAACCTTTAAAGCATACCTCCTCGTTTTTCTTATTCCTTGAAATGAAATCCAGCTCTGCATTGACCACTACAAGATTGAATCCAGATGCTGGAAGTGAAAACCTGCCATGAGCATACTTGAGAGTGTTAAAGCTGCTTTCGCAGAGCTTGTTGCACTGGAGAACTCATACAAAACACTCTCTAAAGAATGTGTGGTCATTATTGTGATTCTAGTCATCTTGAGAAAGTTCTGCAGAAAGTTTCTTTCTTCCACCCTAGTACAGTGATGACGTGATAATTTGAATCATTTCTCCACTAAGTAGGATACAGCAATCCATCCTGTAGGTCATACACCAAGGTTCATAGAGGAGAACTCTTTGATGTCCATTTTTGTGCAATATTATCCATAATGCAGGAGCTTCACTTCGAGAGCAAATTAGCAAAGGGCGCACAACCCTTTAATTGAAGTCTTTGGTAAAACTCAACTGAGAAACTGAGATGGGAATTTTCTTCCTAAGAAGTGCCGGAGGGATCTATGAATGTAAGTTAAACGGTGACAAGACAGTAATTTACCTGTCAACAGATACACTGTCCCCAAGGGATACCTTGAGACACCGACGTTGAATGGCATTGAGAGCCAAAAAGCCCTCGCCAATTTGATCATGCGGCGTAATCTTTGGTCAAGGCTTACACACATTTTTATATTCCCACAAACTCCATATATTTAGTTGTTGCAAGCCATTCCAGTTTCTTAACAAAATTTAGGCATTTAGGTAGCATTCCTTAAACCAAAACAAACAAAGGGTCCTTCGAAATATCTATGTCAAATACAGCATAAGGTATTCAAATCGCAATTCAAAGTCATTGACCACAATTTTCAAAGCTTTCCCTACCCACAGAATCAAATGACACAGGCTGCATCACCTAGTTGGAGGTTTGAGCAAACCCTGCATCAACTCAACGGACTTGGGTTTAAGCTACAAAGGTCAAGGCTAACACACGTATTTATAGGTCCACAAAGTGCATACATGTAGCAATTGCAAGCAATTCCAGTTCCTTAACAAAATTCAGTCATTTAGGTGAACTTCCAGAAACCAAAACAAACGAAGGATCCTACAAAACGTCTATGTCAATACTGCATAAGATAATCGTATCGCACTTCAAAGTCATTTACCAGAATTTTCAAAGATTTCCCTAGCAACAGAATGGAATGACATAGGCCGCATTCACCTAGTTGAAGATTTCGGCAAACCCTGCATTAACTCAATGGACTTGGATTCAAAGCCAGGTGAATCTCAGCTCAAAAACATCGAGGACAATGACTACCAGACGAGGCAATGTGAATCTCAAAATGGTGCGAATCTCAAAATGCGACTATGGTTGAACTTCCAAGCTCAAACGAATGTGCAACCACTACCTCCGATTCAGTTTTAAGAACTCTCAAATCAATTCTCTTCTGCAGAGTACATCCAAAACCTAAGCTTACAAACAACAACATCAACATCCAAACCTCATGCGACACTTGCGACATGCGAATAAGAGGATATTGAAACTTGAGAACTAGGCTGTCGTTGATTGAGCCCAAGCCATAGTCCTTCCCCTTAAGAAGGTACTTGGCGAAATCGGCTCGCGAGCAGTACGCGCAATTTGTGAGCGCCAGGTCCTGCGAAGGCGTGCTTGCGACCTTCATTACAGTTGCCTGCTTCCCCCCGAACATTGTCGCTCTTCCCTCGCCCGATCGCTCAGATTCGATCGCAACTCGCGGGAGGTTCCTGTTAGCCTTTAGCCTGAATGTGTTCTCGCTCGATCGCAGGAACTCTGCGCGGGGTCAGGAGCAACAAACGCGAAGCTCTGTCTCTCCGATCGGAGAACAGACACAAGCGAAGACAAGAAGGAGCCGGGGCCCAAAGAAGCGCGAGGTGAGTGAGTGGGGCGCAAGAAAAGCCCAGGCCAAAGCTTGCGTATGTGGCGTGCTCTCTGTGGCTAGAACCCTCCAAAAACTGCGTTGGCAGAAGAGATTTCTCGAAATTAAAAGCAATTTCGACGTACTCCCAACTAGGGCATGCTCATGTGGCGAATTTTGAGTGGCTAGCAGACATTGCGAGGGATGTAATAATTCCAAGGTGGCAACCAAGACGTTTGAGAAGCTCACCATTGGCTCTGTACTATGTAGGTTACTAGGTAAGGGGACGATGGGCACCCATTAACACACGTGATTGGATGTCACTAGGATATCCTCCACCATGCCCAAAGAAACATTACCCAATGTAAGGAACGCATAATAAACGCATAATATCAAGCAACTTTCAAGTAAATAGTGTGTTAAGATAGAAATACCATAACTTGTGAAAATAAGGTGATTCGCATTGAAGATCTGGTCTGACAATCATGAGATAATTTTCCAAGTAGACGAGAAGGATTCATGAAGAATGCAAGTTGTTTCATATTTTTGTGCCCTATACAAAAAATGCTACAATTTTTCAAAGTGCAAAGTTGTCCAAACCCCTACTCGTTCATTAGATTCTCCCTACACCGAACACAGTAATCGGCATTTCCATACAAAACATCACCTAATTCGGTTACCTCGTGAGTACATTAACACTTGACTCCCATTGGCTACATTAAGTGTACACGCATTGAAGTTGCCGCCGAGCCATGATCAATTTTAGAAATGGCACTTCACCATTGTGACGGTGGTCTAGTGCACAGCTAGAGGGTGGTTAACGGGTTATGGTATTTCTACCTTACTCCTTGGATTAGGCGGAGTTTAACACCTTGGTGGCATACAACACGATGTTGTTCGGCGTTTGTGTGATTGCAGAAGAGCATGTGTAGGTTGTTTTTGGTGTAATTGCATGTGCTCTTTATATTGTTGGCAATGCCTTTCAAGACGTGAGCTCTCGTGCACAAGCACAAGAACATACTCATGGTTGTCTCAAGTATTTTGAAGCCTCCATGACTATTGTTGTGGGTGGAGTGGGCATCATTTAAGTATATTTGGTCAAACCACTCATCCAAAAATAACAAGGGATGTGCACTTGTGGGGACCACAACATTAAACGATGACAACAAAAGCAACAACATAACAACCACAACTTCAAATGTTTGAATTTCATGTGCACCACCCACCATATTTGTGTAGTTTTGTGATCTATTGTACGTCGTACTAACAGTTGGAATTGTCCAAATTTCATGCATAAATCCAAGTATACTTAAATTAAATTTCATTGATATTGGATTTCTTATGAATTTGAGGAGGTTCATTGAAGATAAATGTATTGTTGATTGTGCTCCGTTGAGATGGCGGTGCTTTGACTCCGTAAGCATTTCCAAATGGTGGTGAAGGACAATTTTAGTAGCTTCAATATGTTGACCAAGAAAATTAAGGTGGCTTTGGGATGGCATGAGAATCCTCCAATAGGTCATGTTGTGTCTTGCAAGAAGGTGAGAGATGAGGGATTGCATACCTTCTTGGACATGATTGGATATTACATGAAGGACAATGGGGAGGATCATTTTGAGTTTGTTCATCACAATGTGTCGGGCGATGACATGAATGAGGGCAATATGGAGTGTGCGAAGATTGGTAAGGTCGGTTTGAAAAATCATGTTAGTTTGTCTCATGGCAACATTCTTCAAAGGGCTAATCAATGGGCAAGACCTTGCATGAAGGAGCATTTAGGAGTTAGTCTTCACACCATTTTGTTTCATATGTGTGAGAGTGGGCAATTTCACTCGAACCCTACATACGTGGATCCATTGAAGTCAACGGACATAGATGTGAGGAGGCCAGGTTGATTCCATTTGGAAAATCTTGATGAATCCTCATGACATTCAAATGGAGGATATTTTGAATGTTTTTTGTAATACGACCACAAATGTGGCGAACATGAGGTATTTGAACACGCAAACAAATTACCCTTGACCATAGGATGGAGCCGATAGAAACACATGATACTTTACACGATGACAATGAGGTGCCCTTGGAGACATATTGCAATGCATGATCTGGAGTATAGATGACTAGAAGAAGATCTCCAAGTTGGTGTCCTTAAGGGAGGCATTGATTGCTCAAGTGTACGTGATGTGAAGTCTATTGGATCCACATGCATTACTAGTGGTCTTGCCTCATTGGACATGCCCCTTAATGTATCGTCAAAGAGTTGAGGAAGTCCAACATGGAAGAAACATTTTGATTTCCACATGTCTTTAATTATGGATGGCAATAAGGTTCCATTTGTGTGTGTGTGTGTGTGTGTGTGTGTGTATATATATATATATATATATATATATATCCATAATGTGGGTTTTCTTTGTTATTGTTCTTTTTGTGTTTTTCCAGCAAGCAAGTGTTATTTAATAGAATTCTCAAATAACCTATTAGAAACTACCAATAACCTTTACATACCTATTGAGTTGTCATTCTACACTTCAAGCCTTCCAATGTTGACATTTTTGATATCAAGACATAAATAATGTATGATAAAGTTTGATTCGGCACATCTTTGTCTAAGTTCGATTTCTACAGCATATTTTGAGATGTTCCAATCTATCATTTGATGGCATGTGGCATATTGTGACCAAAAAAATTATCTTGTGTAATTTGACTCCGGTGTAGGGTATGCGGCACATTGATTGGAAGAATGCTACATACATAATGCCAGATAATGCATTAAGTTTGCAAGATTGGCTTAGACTATACTAGTGCATGTACTACATACAAAAAGCATATTCAAAGACCGGGGGGGGGGGGGGGGTCAACATTTAGGGTCAAGATAAAAGCTCCTTATTCCATTAGCGACCCAATTTCAACACCTAATTTTCATCCCAAAGCGAGCAGCTACATACATCAAAATGAATAGGAAATCAGAATGCCATGGCAAGGTCCCCATGGAACGTGACATCTCTTTTATTTTGAATGAGTGAGTGAACATAAAGCTTAGTAATGTACTCTAAGTGCTATGGGGGGATGCCAACTTGGATTCGGTAACGTCCAAGTTTATGTTTATTTAACATACAATACGATGGATATTTTAAGGTCGTGTGTTGGATTGGACATGAGCATTTTGTTTGTGGAGTTAGAACTTTCTGGTCAATGAGATCTTTTATGCATCGGATCTAAGGATTGAATACACAGGTCACCAGGTCTTAATCAGATGAGAAATTGGCATCTAAACGGGGGATCAATTGGGTGAGTCAGTGTCGTCAAGTGCTTTTATTTACATAGGTACCTCCGATATGCTGTCTTTCAAGTAAATCTTAGTTGACAATGAGTGATCATAACCTTATCAAGATCTGTCACAGAAGCTCACTAACAAACTGCACTATTAGAGAAAGGCACTTCAGCAAACTAGTCAAGCAAGGCCATCTTTGTTGTGATATATAGATTCTTATTATTGGGACTTGACAAGATGCTCCAAGGACATAGCTGTTCCGTGGGAAAATCGTATCAAAATCCTGGCAGATATGCTATATGTTACACTTCGCCAAGCATGATTCCCTGGCATCCCCAACAATGCACTATCTACAATATATCTTCAGGAGTATGTTTGGCAGACTCCAGCCTTCCAGTACACCCAGCTTCCGTTGTCATTAAACAGTAGGCTTTTACTTAAGGGGCTAGTAGAACACCTTGGGAATAATGATCTAGGTGAAATAAAGCAATTTGTGAATACATTTAGACCAGGTTTACGTGCATAGGCATGTACACCACTAGTTGGCCAACACATGCCTCATCTCTACAACCGTATATACAACTAAGCCTGCGCCGACGCAGGTTGCTGTGTGACAATCGTGAATGGGGCCACAACAATGGCTTTCTCAGGATTAGGCATATCCCCACATCCAGCATGCTGCACAAATTCACCTGGGGACATATGGCGTCCATGGCAGGCACAAACAATCCTAACTTGACCCTTCTCAACTCGGTATAGGACACCAGATATGTTCTTCCCATTAGTGCCTGTGCAAGTTACCCAGGGCAGATCTGGTGGTGAGCCTGTGCCTCCAAAATATTGTCCAGAGGCAATACCAGGCCTCAAACTGGAAGCTTCTTGAGCAGCCAAACCGTCTAAAGGCAGGGAGCCCTGCCTCCAGACACCGGTAGGGTGCATCCGTTTCACATCTTCCCCATCTGTAGAAGAGGTACTCTGCGCAGATGCAAAATCAGGCTGGCCAGAAGCTCCTGGAGTCCCAGTTCGGACAGAGCCAGAGGGCGCGGCATAATCTGCTGGCCCTCGAGATGTAATACTATCTCTTCGAGGGAGCGAGCCACTCCCCACAGAATTCGGCCCTTTTGGACCATTGGTCAGACAAGAACTAGCTTGTGAATTATTCCCTCCACCTTGACTAGGCTCCCCAAGATTGGCAAATGCACTCCCAGTTGACCCTTCCCTTCTCGGGGCAGCTGCATCAGACTTTGAGCGAGAGATGCCAAAATGAGAACCTGGAGGCGCTGAGAGTTGAGAATTAGCTGCTGCTGCTGCTGCTGCTGCTGTAGGACGTAGCCTATTGAAGGCTCCACTTCCCATAGAGCTAGCTCTTGCAAGACCTTGAACATTGGCTATAGGGAACTCACGTGCTGGAGATGTGTTTCGACTTTTGGCATGATCAATGCCTTTATCCCCTGCCAGAACCATTAATCAGAATGACATTGCCTACATGTATTTGATACTTTGAATAGTTCAAACACTAAACCATTATCTCAAAACACATCCCCTATGGCAATAAAATTCCCCTGAAAATTATTTCCCTGAAAATTTTCAGGAACCTTCAGCAGCACAAAAGAAAAGGGGAGCAACACCTTTCAAAAGGCAAAAGAACAATATGGATTCCCATCTATCCTCCTCTCCTGGCTAAAAGAATTACAAAGTCACATTCACATGCAACAACCAAGTTGCTTAGATAAACACATATTCCTAACAGGATTTCCAGAGATACCTGAGCTTCATAATGTAACCAAAATCAAACAAAACTGGGCAACCCTAGATATATGTTCTCCGGAATTTTGTCCTCAACAATATGCCATCATGCCATGCAACCTCTTACTTATGGAAGTTCAGACTATAAGAAAGAAAGATGTACAACACAAATTCCAAGAAAGTTGCAATCCCCATATAGAATTAGGACTGACACATACTCCACAAGCAATTTATCAGAAAAACCACCGCAATCATGGAAACTTCCAGCTTTGTTGACTGTGCATAGCCAAAGACCTCAGCCACAGACAATCGTCACTTAAATTCACCCCTCTTTATAGCTTGCATTGAGGATGTAAGCAATGTTACACATTCTTTCTCCTGTCAGAGAGACGAGTTTTGAATGAAAGCAGATGCATCTACAACTAATTACAACATTTACAAGCAATCATTGGATAACCATATGAATGCCACTACAGGTCACTGGCGTACCTCGAAAACTGTGATTGTCATCCTCCCGGGGAACTCCAGAATGGGCTCTTTTAAGTGTACCGTTCCTAGGTGGTGACTGAGGGGGAGTAGCATGTGGCCGCACCACAGCAGGTGGCCATGCTGCAGGCCCTTCAGGTGTCTGTATCTGAAAGGGTGTGTATCCTGGTCGAAGTGCAATCTGGAAAGGACTTGGCACATTTAAGTGTGGTCGTTGATCTTGAGTTCCATCCGCGCTCGAGGGAGGTGGGGGGAATTGCATAACATAGGGGAATGGGAAAGGAAACGGCACTCCTGCAGCACCTGCGGGGCCTACAGGTATAGGAAAAGGATATGGAGCGGGCATCATAGGAAAAGAGGCCCCAGACGGGTAAGCCATGTTCCCAATCGCAACGGCACCGTTCATGGAAGGTGGAAACTGACTGTTCAATGCATTTGAAGACTTAGGTCGAGGCCCCCCTTCCACACCTCCACTGCTCACTGGTGGACTTGTGAGTGTCTCTCCTTCGGCTTTTGAGCCAATGCTGCTCTTCTCATCCTTGGTATCAGAATTCTCACTCCCACCAGAACTTGTTTGGCTAGAAGCTCTGGCCTTCTCTGCGCCCTTCTCAGTCGCCCTTGCAGGAAGCCGATCTGGTCCTACATCACCTCTATTATACATTTGAGGTAAGGAAGAGAACCCTTTCCCAGAATTGTCCCTGTTCCCCTCCATCATTGTTGCTGAATTGAAGTTGTTCATTTGCGCCTCAATGACCTTTTGAATCCATTGAGGATCCACTGGAGTACTGTGAGGAAAATCCAGATTAATCATGTTCATAGAAAGTGATCCAGGGTTCTCCTGCCTCATTGACGGATGTCTTCCTCCTGAAACTACTTCATTTTCGATCTTCATGGAGGTCCCATCCTGTCCCCCAATCTTTCTCGACTCGACCCCTGAATCACCAGGTGCTCCACTTTCGCCATCCGAAACTCTATCTTTTGAGCCCTTATCCTTTGCCCGATCTAAAGCACGTCTTACTTCCAGCAAATTATCCCCGCCATCTACTTTTTGATCACTCGCGGGTGCAGGATGCATCCTCTCCGTTCTTCCTTTGGAGGAAGGCATGCCTGATCCTGCCTGGGGGGCTGCTTCCCAATTTGGCAACCATGAATTACTACCAGGTCGGCGAAATGCAGCAATACTGGATGCATCCTGACTGTCAGGTGGGGAAGAAGCCATGGAAGTAGAACTTTCCTTGGTATGTAGCGAAGCACCAGGTGGGGGTTGTAATGAATTAGATCTTCTTAAGTGATTCGGAGGTGAATCCTTACCCCCAAGACCTGAACTAGCCGGCCTTTCATCTTCTTTCTTGGCAGCCTTCGATTGCTTCTGGCCTTCCACAAAAGATGCTTTCCTTTTCTTCCGAGCCTCTTGCCGCTTTTGGGTTCGCAAATCTCTCTTCCTTTGTTGCTCAGCCGCCTCCTGTTGCTGGACAACGGCAACTTGCCGTTGCTGATCAGACATTTGCATGTTCTTGCTTACATCGGAGTCACTTCTCTCAAGGTCATTGCTTACATTTGGCGGGGGAGGTGCTGGAACTGGTGGGGCTTCACAATGCTGACTTGATGGAATAGAATTCAAGGACAAGGAAGGCTGCAGAACATTCCTCGGATCTGTACCTTCCTTGTAAGCCTCCAGAAGTTGCAATGGAACCCCACCTTGCGCAACAAACCGAGCCCATGCAGCTGCCGTCGCCACTGCTTGAGGGGGAAGACCTTGAAGCTCCTTTATTAAGCTTGCTTCATCCTGGGCACTCAATGGGAGACGTTGATGCTCAGGTTGGGCAGCTTTACCTTGCAAAGCCTGCCACATGTGACGAGCGAACATCTTGGAGTCTTCCGCAACAGATGACTCCGCTGGACGCCAATTAGTATCTGGTGATGCAGCTTTATGAGGAGACGGAGTGCGCTGAGATGGTTGTTGTTGTTGAGGCATTTCTTTCTCTGGTGTGCCGTCGTGTGCCGACCGACTTTGCTCTTGCCAGAATGGTTGTACGCGGCTGCTCCCTTTCTGCTCTGAGTTGAGTGACTGGATAACAACCCCGTCGAGAAACGGTTGTGCTTGATCGGCGCTCCCTTCCTTCGAACCGCCAGCGACCCGTCTCTCGCTAGCCCTAAAATTATCTCTCTCTTGGAAGATGTCTCTGTCTAGTAGAGTCTCCTTCTCCCTTTCCTTGCCTTTTGGTTTGGAGCTGCTGCTACTTCTACCCCCTAATGACAGACCCAGACAAAGCTCCAGCCCACTATCATCGTCGGCATCAATCGCTGCTAGTGCTGATGATCTACGTGACATAGAGTCATGACTCTCTTTACCCCTCTGCCCGTCCAGAGCCTCGCTGCTGTTCATTGGTGGATCGGACTGCAAACACCAGCTATGCATGATTGGGGTTGCACCCCATGTTCCCTCTGCCTTCGTGTCATTGTTTGCAATACCATACTGTTCTTCCGTGTTACCAGCCATGACAGGCCGTGGTGCTCTTGCTTGAGGAGGGTGATGCGTTCCAACTCGGAGTAAAGCTTACGCATGTGTCAGCATGGGTATCTGCAATCAAATAAATAGGAAGGTTGAAAACGCGCCATTCACAAGCCAACTCCGAGCATACCAAAACATCGCCATCTATCTCCCGCAATGAAGATGCCCCCGACAACCCATACGCTATCCGCAGTCTTTGGTTCCTCTTACGAAAACTATTGCACGGATACGAGGAAGAAGAGTGATGTCATTTGAAGGACACCTACCCAGGAAGGAGCCTTCTTCAAATTCAAGATAGTAAGAGAGCAGCAAAGTATGACCAAAATGCCTGCACACCAGACGACCTACCATGCATAGAATAAGAAACAAATTATACCTCTATGCAAAGTCAATGATGAGCCGTTCGTTAGTCGTACCGTTACTTGGTCCAATCGAGAGAGCGGCAGTCTACTTTCCTTTATTTCCGTTCCTTGCTAAGGAAATCTCACGCTGATTCTACAACTGAAAGGCCGTATTGTGTGTATCTCCCATCGTTATATGATGGGACTAAAGAAGAACAACCTCTCGCAGTTCAAGGACTGAATGGCCGTGATTTACATGTAATTATGAGATAACTCTGCTCTGGTCGGGAGATCTGGCGGTAACCGTAGCACGACGACTCGCATAGGTAACCAGGACGCACGCAAATGTCGAAGCCCACATGATCCCCCTGTCCTTGGGGACACACACAAACTGGATAAGAGAAGAAGAAGTAGAAGAAGAGGAGAGCATCCACGCACGAATTGACTCCTCCAGATCTACTTGCCTACTCGAATGCGGACATACAACCCCCATTCTGGCAATCAGCACCATCCACTCCCAGATATTATATCACAGACAGCGGAGAAGGCAGGGCAGGCAGGGAGTGTCCTAACACGAGAAGCCCTAGAGCTTCATGATCCGCAACCTCGCAGACTGTGAACTCCCACCCTTGGGACTCACCAGAAATTAATGCGCCCGCCGACTGTCGACACCCTCGACGACCCCATTCCTGCAAAAAAAAATCCTCAAATCTCCTCTTCACACGGCACCGAGCAAGTCATTCACCAGCCAGGCAGGCGGGGCAAGCAAGATAGGGGAAACCCCACGCCTATCACACAACTAACTCTTTCTTCTACAGCATCCAGCGACCCTTGTCAAAATTGATGAGCCCTACTCCACCGCACGGCCTCTCTCTCTCTCTCTCTCTCTCTCTCTCCCCCCGGTTGAGTCAAGTCGAGTCTCCGCCCGTCCTCCCTCCCTCCCTCGCCCTTCCCTTCCTCTCTCAGCAGCAACATGTGTGGCCAGCAGCCTCCCACCCCCTAAGCTCGAAGCCGCAGAGCCGGACACGAGGAATGTGCAGAGAAATGCCCTCGCCTACCCTGCCTTCCCCTTTCTGGCGCCCATCTCCCTGTTTGACTGCCCTTCCCTTCCCTTCCCTTCCCTCACGTTGCGCCGGACCCCCTCTACAGACACCGTACCCTTTTTCCTCCTTCCCCCGTCCCCATTCCCTCATGTATGTATGTATGTATGTGTGTGTGTGTGTGTGTGTGTATGTGTTTATGGGAAAAACATTGCTGGATTTTTGTGTGTCTTATTATTATTGTGCCCTTGATATGGCATAATGCACCCTCCCCCCATGTAGGCCAGTGCAATTTCACCATGCGGAACGTGGTGTGAGTCCACCGGTGGGAAAAACGGGTTGGACAAAAAGACCCATCCCACGAGGGCTTTATGCAGTAGAAGGCTCCTCTCAAGGAGCTCTAATATGCAATATGAAAAGGCATGAACGGGAGTGCATTATCCTAAGGGCACCATGTGAGGCGGTAACCAAGCATAGGTTCCCGCCGAGTTCCTTAACCGATCACTCGTCCAAGAGAGGAAGGGCTATCAAAACTCATCATGTTTACCATCCATGGAGGCATGGTGTCATCCACAATTCTCTTATCGTGTTCACGATAAGACATGACCGATTATGACCAATAACTACATAGCTCAAGTAGAAGGATGAGTTGCGATTCCCTCGGCTTGTCATCCACATGCTTCTCATTCGTTATATAGCCCATAAAGCCCTCTTTATAATATATATAGTTATATAGTTATACCGACCACATAGTTTGTTAAAACAGTCACAAAGATGTGTTGTGCCGTCACGTGACCTATCAAAATACGAATGTTCATCGTACACATGAAAAGGAGCAAGGTATTAGCTTTGTGTTAAAATTAATAAACTTGGTCAACTAGATGACAAGTCAAAGCCTAGTCGACGTCTTACATATTGATTGTGAAAGCCTTTTGGGTCGATCATTCCCATAGGCGTGCATAATATCATAATGCCCCCCCCCCTTCCCATGTGTTATCAAACATAGATACACATGTTGGATTACAACAATTTTAATTGGTTTTAAGAAATGTAATGTATTGTCAAAAAAACGTATTGCAATGCCAGACGTGGCTTTGCCATTGTAGATTATCTGGTAGTATAATAACGCAACAAAATTTGAACTATGTCTTTACATGGCCCCTTGTGACTCCACACATCATTTTGATTTTTGGATCAAACAAATCGGGAACCAAACTTTTTTTTTCTTTGGTCATTAATTGCAAATTGTGCAGATTGTCATCGTGGGTTTCACTCTTACAATTGAGATGTAAAAACCATAAGAGGTTGGAATGAAAGGCTTTTAGTATAAATTTTCATTGCATAGATTATCCCAATAGTGTTAACCGTTGAAGCTAAAAAGGTGTTTCTATTATGAGCACATATTGTAGTTTATTTTAATTGGAGCACGTGTATTTCATTGTTCAACCCTACAACCAACACTATGCATCACAATCACACATTTGATGCTTCAAATGTATGACAATGTTTCACATTTGACCTCTCAATATCTAACATGACTAGACTCAGCGTCTCCAAGCAACAAAAAAAAGAAAGTCGTATTTGAGCTACATACTTCATTTTAACTAATCATGTCAAATGTGAACCTATCCAAAATCAACTTATATTTCAAGTGCATTGTATGAATATATTAAACATTTTTATATTTATTATACGTTGCGGGATTCCCTTGGATGCAAATACATACATTATATTGTATTTTGGTCATCACTGTCTAGTATGAGTATATTTTTATTTTCTCATTGACATCAACAATGTAATATAATATGGTATCGAACATATAGATACTAAAATATGATTCATGAACCTAGTGAAGCCCATCAATTATGTGCATGGCCGTATATTGAGACCCCACGTTCTTTCAAAAACAAACATAACTTATCCTCTCTCAACTCACCACAAGTTTGGCCGAGTGTCCGGGGAGATTTTTGAGTATAATTGGTCAAAATCCTAGTGTTTCCAAGTCCAACCGGTTACATTGTTTGGGATCTTCTTGTTTTTTCCTTATTGATCCATGGTACATCCTATATTCCTCTAAAACGACAAGTAATTTTCATGAAGACCCAAACTTCAACTACAATTAATACGGTGTTTAGTGTCACATGTTGTTTGGAATCACACAATACTATAATTGTTTATCGTACATCTCATTTTCCAAATGACAAAGGTCGAATATGTTGTTCAAATATTATAAAACGTTAACATCATTACTTGATGAAAATTTATATTCATATTGAAAATGGCATATGAATGTGTAACTCCAAATAGTGAGTGACCATGTTTAGTGTAGTTGTTTCGCAAACTCGATTGGTCAATCTATAACTACAATAAATATTGGGTTACAATAAACTACAACAATCGGGTTCTCCCAAGTCATTGGTTCGGACATGTTGCCAGTAAAACAATGTCAAATCCCTAGTCTATGTACAATACTAGAACCCGATTGGTAACGAAAACAAGTGATACACATACATAAGCTTAGCTAGCCACGGCATGGATATGGCTAGCCAAAGCTACATAGGCATATCCATACCATCGTCATCATCATCATCATCCGCAGCCATGGTCATCATGACCGGGCCGGCCCGGCCCGGCCCAAGCCCACCCTTTTTGCATATCGTGTATAGTGTAGTGTATACACATTGCCAAGTTGTAAGGCTTGGGCTTTGTGGCATCTATGTAAACTCCAACATCCGTGATGAAGGGAGTTACAATATACATATAAACAAACCCTCCATAAGGCCGAGGGCTAATTCAATTAGATTGGATCTCATCGTATATGGGTATAAATCAAGTATAAACCTTAAGGGATAGGATCTTAGCGTAACACCTAACATGGTTGACATGATCCTTGAACCCTATGACGACCATTCAAATTTCTATAATTAATACATAAGGCATGTTTAAGATAATAACTAATGTGGAGTTATGCAATGACATAACATTTTGTTGTTAATGTAAATAAGAACTGAGGTAAGTGGGTCTTAAACATACACTTTTAGCTACGTGCCAACTTTCCGTAGGGTACAAAACATGCAATTATTGCAAAATGAATTACAAATCCAAATCGTGCCCATAGTCATTTGACTCATGTTTTCGTAGCCCGTATAAACATCTCATTCATTATCAAAGCGAATGTTTTCTTCCTCGTTCAATGATCGTATAAGAAGACTATTGAAGTTCTAATGGTTAATGAAATTTGAACATGCGCTCCAATCTCTTTGAATCACATGTCTTTTTATATCCATTTTTGGATCCACACATAATCACACACCATCTCAAATATAGGTGTATGTTAGAGTTAGTTAACTAGATTTTGGGCCCACTTACCTTATGTTTTGTCCTTGAATACAAACCATAGATTTGACCTTCTAAGAGACTCCATTGAACCTCACATGGACTCTTCCTTCAATTGCAAAAACCCACCTCAAAAGAAAATGTAATTTCATTCAAATTGGAATTGGTCACTTGAGCTTAGTGTATAGCGAACGGAATCAAGCACGAGCACGAGCATGGATTTGAACCTCACTATCAAGGTCCTATAAGTATCACATGTCACGGATTTTGAGAGTTCCAATAGTGTGTGCTCTCATCGGTCCCATGCTTCCGCGCCCATGCCTTTCGAGAATCAAGGACATCATTGACACATATTCGATACCATGCAAGTCTTCGGGTCATGTCGGATCCCTATCGCCAATGTACTTATAAAGGAAATTCAAGAAGAACTTTATGGTCACATTGAGGGCCCATGACCAAGAATTGTAAATTCCGGGCCAATCAAAACTGGCCAAAGACTATCTCAACATGGAGTTATTTAATAACAACTTTAGTTCGGACGTGAGCCCTCACGTGCAAGGTATGCGGGTCTTATTTGGTTCGCTTTTACTGTTCCCCGTATTGTATGACACTCCCAAATGAAACAACTTATAACAAATGGCTACCCCAAAAAGAGCTATTTCCCTGGAACAACCAAAACGGCATAAACCATAACATTTTACTACTAACACAATACTACACTCGAAAACAACACCAACATTTTACTAGCATACTAAACATCAGCTTCAACCAAGAACAAACGAGAGATACCAGATATATCCCCCCACCACAAACCATACCCCTATGCCAAATACACATTAACGAATGCAACCCATAAGATGATATCGCATGCATACAATATGCTATCCAAACCCAATATGACAATGTACACATCTACGATAACATTGGTCGACATTTGATTATCATTCCTAAAACAAGACTAAAATGGTTATGGGACCAATACCGCTTAGCACTAAATAGACCACACAACCTAGAGCCCCCCACCCAACCATTCGAAAAATGAAGTGGCATGATTATACCAAAGATATAAATACAAAACTCCCAAAAATGATCCCCTTAAACTTTCACAATACACACTCCCAAATGCCATCCTTGAAAACTTCATAAACGCATTCCAAATAACACACTCATATTTCTCATCACCAGTAACATGCCCCACCACACTCAAACAATTCCACTCCCCATTCCCTAGAGATGTGATATTTGGATCAGTTGGAAAAACATTCCATCATAAATGACACAGCAATGGCTATGCACACCCACACACAAACACCGAAACTCAACAAGCCCTTCGTTGGGCCCGCCTCGCAACCAAAAATGGCTCAAACGCTATCACAATACTAGTAATGCCAGACGAAAATTGGTATCACAATACTAATCCACACAATGGACCCTTCCCAGATTCACATGTTATAACCCACTTCAAAGCCGATACCATCATTTATGAAGAACCAACAATTCCCCCATAACTAAGAACTGAACCCAGAACATAACATCGCGCTATACAAATAATATGCATACACCATAAGAATACACACATAGGAACAAAGACCTATACCCAACAAATGAAAGATATTGCCAACACACTACGAATCCCTTAAATTGCCAAATTGCACCACTAACGCCACTAACACCACTAGACACCTTAGTGAACCGCAATGCAAAATGGACCAAACTCACATACCCGCCCCCTACTGACCATCCAAACCCCAACCAACTCATGAAATATCAACCTAGAACAATGCCTCCCGCTTAAATACCCACCCCAACTTTGCTACTACACAGACAGATCATTCAAACCACCCAAACAAACAAACAATGGACAATGGAGACGTGAAAAAGCTAGATATGGTATTACAACCCTTTCAAGAACCTCAAAATCACAAAAAGACTACTGGGACTACAAAACATTCTACGAGCATAAATGATGGCCATACACCACACTCTACAACTCCTCACCACAACATACCGAAATGAGCCAACCCACATATTCACAGATTGTCTAAACATCCTATACCTCTTAAACACCCAAATCAAACACCCCACTAGCCATAACAGTCACCCGGACAAAATAATCCTAGAAAACATGATTAAAATATTAATATCCCGCACACAAACCACCACACTCCACAAAATAAAGGCCCACACAAACATAGGGGGGAATGACCAAGCATATACACTAGCCAAACAAGGTCGCGAATTAGACCATAGAGATGCCACAGTCCCATACGAGCATGCACACCCTACACCATACTACCTACAAAAAGATTGGTGGCATTCCATGCAAGAAACACCTCACAAAGGCCCCATTAGGCACCTTAGTAAACACATTCTCAAGCATGATAATGAACATAACTTAACGATTATAGCAAATCAAACACACCAATTACACAAATGGCTAGAAAATGACGACATAAATAAAATACTATCAAATGACTTTTGGACAAATCCCGCCATCACGGATAAGCAAAAAACATGCTTAATAAAATTCCGAATTGGACAATATATGGGCCACGCCCAAAAGCAACTCTTCTTTGGCAGAGAAACCTTCCCATCAAGAACATGTCCTATCTGCAACTCAACACATGCAGATACATGGCTACATGTACTACTTAAATGCAAACAACAACACATTCATGCATTAATAACAAAAAGACACAACAAAGCGGTATGGGAAATACGCAAACTCATTGTATCAACTCAAATATCAAGACATTATACATTAATGAATGCATGAATGCATAATGAACTACCCCAAAAAAATACAGTCCCTCCATGGTTACTTACATGTACATGTGATACCCAAAGATGTCATTGCAACACTAGGCTCAAACCATACATACTATGCATCATAGGCTACCCACATAACCATCCCTGCCCCCCATAAACCTCTACACATGATATCACCATCCAGTTCATCGAATTCACATATTGCAATGATAGATTCGCCATTGAAACCCTAGACAAAAAAATCATAAAATACCAACCACTCATAAACAACATCATAACAAAGGGTTAGAACGTAGCCCCACTCATGATACTAGTTGCGGGAGCAAGAGGCACAACACATATCCCATCAATGAAAAAACTGGAAACAACGTTCACACTTCCTATTACGAAAATCAAAAACACGTTTAAACAAATTAACATAATTGCCACACAATATGCACATTCCATATTAGTCCACAAACGAAGGCTAGAAAATCGACAAACTATTAACGATCTCCAAGACCTCTCATAAATAAATATAACTCCCAACCCAGTACAGATCCCCCCCCCCCCACTAACTACCCCAAACAAAGCCCATACATAATAACTGGCTACCAAAATTTACTAATGGTTACCAAATATAATGTCTACATCCTGCAAAGGGCGAAGTAGTTTTACATCTAATGCCACGGTTGTAAGGCATGGCCTAGGATGTTCTACGAACATACACTTTATCCACTCCAGCCTCCTCCGAAGACTGAAGTTCTTCTTCTTCTTCTCCGTATTGTATCGGTCAAATTTACGACTTGAAGTGGGGAGTGCTATCATGTGAGTAGCAAGGTAGAAAATTTTGGAAATACAATTACTAGTACCCTATATATGTGGTATTTAAGCATAAATGATTATTTAAAAAACACCCCCCAACAAAACCCAAGAACTATGAAAGTAGTTGGTGGATGTTGACATTTAGACTCGGTTAAGAGATACCACTTTCATGCGATAGTAGCTTCCTAAGTGATCTCACATGGTTTCAAATCCCGACCTTCACTAGCATTTCACCACGACACCCACCATTCAGCTTACTCAACCCCAAGGTCACCAAATCCACATGACCATGGCCTCAATGTCATAATAATGTGAATGGGGGGGGGGGGGTCTCAACATATTGCCATTGTCCAAGTGAATCTTTAGTAGACACTAAATGCAACAATTGGAAGGTGGCACGAGGGTTTGGAATAGGGGTTTTCAAATGATGTAAGAGCCAAGTACAAAGAATGTTATACACAACATTTTACAAATGATTAGAAATAAAGGAAATCTCTCACACAAATCCAATTCCACTAATCGTGGTAATTTAGAAGGAAGACAAAATTTCAAACATTGTCAAACATCCAACCCACAAAAATCCAATCCAAACCAAATTATGGTGGATGGTATTGACACCAATTACCATGTAAAAATGCCAAGGCATTCCAATTACAAAATTGCATAACACCACAAATCAAAGTATAAGAAAAAATTGCAAACACAAATCAACGACTGCAATTTGTGGTCAATCAAAAAGAAGACAATAATTCAAACATTGTCACACATCCCCAGTGAAAACTATCCAATTCGATCATATCCAACCCATTTGAGACATGTAGTGGATGGTATTGACAACTATCTAAACACCACTAAACTAGTGTAACCTAATCGTCAAGATCCTCGCATTCAATGGCCTCGTCATCTAAGTACGGGTTACGAGCAATTTGTGTAGACCTATGGTAAGGAGGCAACGTCGCATATTGTGCCATGAGTTGAGTAGCACTCCCCGCATATGGAGACAACTATCTGGGATTTTTATTTTTATTTTATTATTTGTTTTTGCAAAACAAAATGACAAAGGTCAAACTTCAATGGTGCACATAGCAAGCATTGTAATTCAAGATAGCATAAAGCTTGGATAAACGTGAACTTACGTATTCAATTGATTTTTTTAGGCAACCTTCTTAACATGTTATATGTAAGAATCAACGAATATAATTTGTGGCTTGGATCCACTTGCATTAGGAGTTGGCATTATATTGCGCAAAGGGAACAAGATTGCATCAAACAATGCATAATCTTCCTGGTACGCAATTAGATGACGGCCACTATGTTTGCAAGCATGAATAGACACTCATGCCAATGAAATATGTAAAAGTCGATTAAATTGAACAAACAATTGATGATTCCAAAGTGAAAAAACATCGAGCATGTACAATGTGAGAGGAAGTCATAAACCAATTTGTAAATGCGTAAGCATCAAGGGCAATAAATGAAGGAGTTGTTGAAACCTCAATCAAAATCCATATTGATTCGAAGTCTTTCTTTCTACCGCCCCTACATGGCACTCTCATGTTCACGAGTTGCATGCTTACAAATTTGAGATTAAAGTAAACGTCCAATGCCCCCACGTCCACCTTAGACATTACACCATTCTTTTGAAAAAACAAATTGCGACTTTAAACTTGAACATAGAAATACCATACTGCATAAATGGCAAGTATGGGAATAAAACAATATTGTTAAGTGGGTTAACACAAACTCCAATTTAACACTCGAACATAATGAAAAGGGAGAAATCAAATCATGCAAAGATTCCAAAGTGTAGTGGGTAACGTCAAAGATGTGTCAATTGTGAAACACAATGGGAACTCATTGATACCCCACCAATCTTTTCTCAATACAAAATCATGCAATATTGCAAACGTTCTAAAACAATCCTTAACATCATTTTTCTTCAACATAAATAAGAGCAAGGGGTCAACATCAGTGAGATATGCATTTGCAAATTCAAATAAAAGCCTCGATATTGACCTTATTCTTTGCCACCCCATCTTCATTATCTATTATCTCAACATCATACAAGGACAATTCTATTGGACATACTTGTTTCTTGAATTGTCACCCTACAATGTACAAAATATAAGAGGGCACTTTAGACACCATAGACATTGCTTCAATGTGGCAAAATCCTAAATTTTTAGTTGGTTAGCGGTGAAAATACAAAGGTCACACTACCTTTGTGTGCTCACGAGGCGAATCTACTTGGAAGGGCACTCAACGAAATTGTACTAGAAGGCAATAGCTTGTCAACAAAGTACCTTTAAAAAAAACTTGCTTAATATTGGATAATATAAGCTTTTGAAAACATTGGTCATGTTATTCATGTACCAAATGTAAGAAAACAATAGTTTACATCTAAATAACATGTTCGATGGCAATGCCTTTGTCATGGAACTTTCCAAGTACACTTGACTTGGCAAACATACATTGCCCATTGTAAATAGGTTTGAAGGACTTCGTCCAAAGCAAATTGCTCCATTTCTCAACATAAGCAATAAGTTTCAAGATGGGACCATCCTAATTAATCATTTTCTCTAGGAACTTCTCCATATTCTGAAATTCTTTGACAAACCCGTCCTCCAATTGTACAATAACGCAAACGTACTAATAAGATGTAAATAAAAAATAGCAATACACAAAAATACAACAAAATGATAGGAAAGAAGAAAACACGGGATGAAAATATAGCTCGATTAACTATTTCTTGAGATATATCTCCCTGACATCCCCCAAAGGAAAAAAATAGAGTGACGTTGTTTCTTGATCCGCAACACGTCCCTCGAATTCCACCACTTCCACCGCTCACCTTAAAGACAAAATCTACATGGGTAGTTGCAATCAATGTAGTTTTTTTTATAGAGATGTGTCATAATCTAAACGAACTCCACAACGTAGGTAAACTTGCAAAATGTGAGATAACAACTATCAAGTGAATAGCAATAAAGAAAGGCAATGGCCTATATCAACATAAATTCACCTCATCCAAAAATTCAACATTATTGGCCGGATTTGCAACAACCAGTACTTTCTCCATTTACTTTCCATGGATAGATGTGATTACTTTCTTGGTTGCATTTGGCATGACGTCCTTACTCCTTTTGCCATCATTGATTGCATAGGGATTTTCTCATTGTACTAACATGTGTGCATGATACTATCATTAACATTGAGCAAGTTCTTTGGCAATGGACAAATGCTAGTGTCATCCTAAAACAAAACCAAAACCCCCCAAAAAAAAAACCAATCATGAAACTTAACGCCAAAATAAAAATAAAAATAAAAAATCAACATGCCTAAGAATTTTAAAAAAAAATCCAAAACAAACTTTCAATCTATGGGAAACGGTGTTTTGGATCCCAAACATATTATTCCAAAAAATCAAATTTTGTTATTATTAAAAAAATTGGCATGTTGGTTTTAATTTAATGTTGGTCGGGAAGGTGACCAAGCCCAACATCAACCTTCCTTAGCCTAAGAGCAAGGCAATTAACCATTCATGGGAGGGAGGTGCCCGAACCCAACTCTTCCCCTTCAACCTAAAGAACCAAAGCAACTAACCATACAAAGGCAGGGATGTGGCCAAACCCAACCCCTCCCGTTCAACCTAAAGGACCAAGACAACTAACCATTTGGGGGCGGGGTTGGCAGTAGGTAGGGTTTACATGAGTAGCCTTTGCTGCCCCTATTTCGCCATCGTCATTGCCACTCCTTCCAGCGCTCCCTCGGTTGCCACTCCCACCGCCTGCACCTTGGCTCACTCCGTCACCACATTCAGAATGATGCCTTCCTAGCATCATTCCACCTACATCGCATCCCTCACCCATATTCTCTCCCCTAAACATCTCCACTTCATTCCTCATTTCCTCTCCCTAACCTCTTTCCATTCTTTTCTCCTTGGTACCTCCTCCCTCCTCTTCCAAGAGCATTCACAATCTTCATGAAACGAAAGGATCAACTATGAAGTGGGACAAAGCTTTGGGGGGGGGGAGGGTCATGCACTTCTCATCAGGCCATGCACTGCTTATATGGTTTGAATATTAGCACTTGGTAATTATAATTATAATTATAATTATATAATATTAGACCATTCTTACATTGTTTCTCTATTTAATAAAAAAAACTCAAAAAATGGTTCTACAATATGCTAAATTAGTAGGGCCAAAAGGTAAAGTTCAATTTATTGTATGTGTTTAAGACCACATTTTCGGGTGTTTGAAAGCATGTTGAAAGGAACATATATAAGTTAAGCATTCAAAGTAGTAGTCTATACGTAGGCCATATGGCATACTTAGGTATGGTTGAGACAAGTGCATGCACAAAAGATTGTCAAAGGTCATTGGCTGAAATAATAATTATATTTTAGTGTGTTGCTCAAACCCAAGGTTTGTGCACTTCGACAACCCATAATGTCACCAACCAATGTCGCCCACCTTGGCAGACAAGATGAAGAAGTTTTGGGTCTTGCTTGGGGGTTGGCTCCAAACTTCTCCGGTTCAGGGTGCTTATAGGTTTGAAGCCACATATGATGAAATGGCATGATGATGCATAAGTACTTTGGGGGGATGAAAGACTAGACGGGGTGTCATTGTTCATGCTTTGTCCATGTGCTTGTCTAAATTGGGCATTAGAGATGTCTTGCTCCTTGAGTTGACCCCCACCATTTTTAATGAGGTGAGGAGATGCTAGTGGAAACGTGTATCCCACAAGTTTGGTGTAAACTTAATCCAACGAGGTCCACATAGATTATTATGGGGCTTCTAAGGCTACTTTTGGAGCCAAATTAGCTTAAGTTGTTTTGGCATCACAAAATGATTGATTACATTTTCACCTAAGGTTAGATTGGTGGGGAGTTCAAAGAGCTTCCATTGTAAGAGTTCCTTTGAAATGCAGTTGTAACTTTTGACAAGATTTCCATAATTCTAGTGGCGATTAATATGATGGACCAAGGGTTGTGGCAACCATATATGACGAAGATGAATAAGCCTTTCTAGTTCATGATATTATTTTTTAAATAATCACAACTCCATAATGAGCATCACATATCCCAAGTTAGTATATTGAAACTAGATCGGGATAAATGAGCCACAAGTATCTAGGAGGTAGGTTTTTACCGAACTCCTCAATAAGGTTGCCACACCTTGCAAGGTAGGGCATCCTCAATCAACTCTTTATCATGGCAATGTGCTCTTACAACAAGGCATGCAATATCATATATTGTTGTAGCTTTGAACAACGTTCAACTCTAGTGGTGATTAAAACGATGAACCAAGGATTTGTGACAACCATGTAGGATGAAGTGAAAATATCCACAACCTTTTACAACTCATAACTTTCATTTTAAGAACAATTCAAAGCTTATAACGAGCATCATAAACCCTACATTACATTATCAAAACTAAGTTGGAACAAATCATCCAACAATATATAGGGGTAAGGTTCTATTTTTACCAAACCCATTAACATGGTCTCCACAAATCCTAAGCCAATATGATGCCATACCTTGCAAGGTCGGGAATCCTTGGCCATGTAGAGGGTAGAGCATGAGATTGCTCGTAGTCAGTAAAAATATAAAGGAATAGGTATGAAAAAAAAAAGGTTACAATAAGGCTACCATGCTAGTCCGAAGAGTGATAAGAAGTAGCCCATATTGTTTGTATAAACCAATGAAGAGAAGAAAAACAATAAAAGACAAAGCAAATAGAGCATGAGACACTCCAAGCATTATTCACATGTTTTTGTATAGGTGTCTATGCTTGTGCAATTTTATCTCCTATTGATTCCAATAGGATACGGGCCCACTATGCTAGTGAAGTGCCTAGAGATTTGATTGCATTTGAATTTGCAAAGTGGATCTTGAAGAGTTGGCGCTTCGGAGCGTTGGAGGTGTCCAAGGGCGCATTTTGTTGTTGTAAGTATGTCTTTGGTTTTGTTTTTTGCTCGAATATATGTTTGATGCAAAAACATGTGATTTTAATTTCTCGATTGTTGAGAAGTTTATTTGTGAGATTTAAGGGTATTTAGACTTCAAGCATTTGATTTAAGTGTTTTAAGTGTTCAAGGGTTTCTTTGAGAATTTTGGAGGTGTTTAAACTCCAATAATACATAATTTGAAAGACTTTAGTGTTGAGAGATTATTTGAGAGGTTTGGAGGTGTTTAGACTTTAAAATATTTGACTTTAATATTTTGAACGTTCAAGAGTTTTGATGAGAACTTTGAAGGTGTTTAGACTCCAATAGCACATGACTTGAGATGTTTGAATTTTGAAAAGTTTCTTTGAGAGTTTGAGGTACATTTGAATTGAAGAGATTTCATTTGGATGATTTGAATGTCCTTAAAACTCTATCGAGGTGTAAAAAAATTTATTTGAATGATTTGAGAATGTAAGGTATTTGAGGTGAAGGAGATCTTATTTGATTTGAGTGTCTTTCAAACTCTTTTGAGGTGTAGAAAAACTTACTTGAATGATTTGAGAGTGTAAGACATTTGAGGCAAAAAAATTATTATTTGAATGATTTGAATATCTTAAGAACTTTCACGCAACGTAGAAAATTTAGCTTGAGATATATTTGAGAGTGTAAGGCATTTAGGGTGAAAAATATATCGGTTCAATGTTTTGAGTGTATATCCGAGCTTACAATGATATCATTTGAGAGTGAGGCTGCTAGAATCATTGACAAATTTAATGGAATGAACTTCAACATTTGGAAGTTTAATATTGAAATGTTATTGGCATCCATAGATTTTTGGGATATCGTGGATGAATCCGAGGAACCTCATTTGTTTGGAGGTACCTTTGAGAAACAAAGACATTGTCATGACATTTTCGAGAATTTGCCATCGTCATTCGAATATTTGATTATCGCCATGGAGACGATGCTGATGAATGAACTTACGATGGACTACGTCACGGTGCGTTTGATGCACAAGTTGTCGAAGCGTAAAGAAAATCAACCTAAGGTAAATATACCATCATGGTGTTGCGACAAAGCAAAGGTGACAACTCCTTTCTGTGTTAAGGTGCAAAATCATGTTTCTATTGTGTTTTATATTGCGCGTTTTGGGTACAAAGCAAAAAACAAGGAGCGAGAATAAACGAAGAATACAAATGATGATGATGACTATACATTTGTAATGTATAATGAAGCATAGTTTAAGAGTGTGTGCAAGTGAATCAGGAATTCGGAAGCCTCCAAACATATGACTTCGCATAAGGCCACATGTGATACATATGAGTTAATCACTCCACGCAATGTGTATTTGGGTGATAACAACGTTGTCCAAACTTTTGAAATAAGATTCATTGTCGTGAAAGTTATATTGGAAGGCAAATGAATCAGATTCGTATTAAAGACGTGCTCGACGTATTCAAATTGCATGCTAATTTGCTCTTGGTGAGTAATTTTGTCTCGAACGATTTAAAATCCAATTTAACCTAAATTTATATATTGTTAAATCTTACGATAATAAAGCCATTGCAATTGCACCACGTGAACGCAATTTGTATAAAATCAATTTTGTGAAGGTGCACGAAGCGGAAATGACCAACTTAGTATAATGTCCAATGGGAGATGACGCGCTCAAGTTTTGGCACTGTCGTTTTGGCTATTTGAACGTGAAGGATGTTCAAACCCTCCAAAACATGGTATGTGGTATGAACATTAGTAAATTTTTTTGCCCCACATCATCGTTGTTTTGTAATACGTGCATGAAAAACAAACAATATAGGGCTGTGTTTCCGAACAAGAGGGGAGGTGAGCAACCAAGCCTTTGGATATCGTACATTTCTACGTGTGTGGCCTTATGAGGATTACTTCCATGGGTAGTGAAAGGTATTTTGGAGCCTTTATTGATAATTTTCAAAGAAGGTGTGGTTGTATGTATTGAAATTAAAAAATGATTGCTTTGAGAAGTTTAAGGGGTTCAAGGCACTTGTAGAGACGTAATCGGAGCACAAGATCAAAATATTTTGGTTAATGTCTTTTACACACAAAACCGTTGTCCAACAAGGGCATTGGGTTTCATTAGCCCTAAGGAAGCGTAGAGCGGAAGGAGGCCTTGCATTGCATACGTGCATGTGTTTGGGTGCGTAGCCTATGTATTGGTGTTAAATGAACAAAGGGGTAAGCTTGATGCAAAGGTGCACAAAATATTTGTTTGTGGGTTATTGTAAAGGGACTAAAGACTATATGTTAATTTGTTTACAAATTAAAATGATCATAAAATATAGAGACATGATATTCATGGAGGATGACACGAGTGTTGGAAACACTTTGAAGATGCGTCCAAGTGTGATAAATGAAGGCTCTGCGGTGGTTGTTGTGGATAGATCTTCCAAATCATCTTCGTGTGATGATGGTGAGGAGCGTGAGGAGCAAGTGGAAGATCATTTCGTTGGAAATGATGAGGGTGTTAAAATTCTTGCGGAAAATGACGGCTGTGTTAAGAGATTCAACAAGGATGGAAGATATCATAAGATGAAGTGGCGCCCGGAGAGTGGTGGGAGATCATATTTTATCCCAACATGGCAAAGAACGGGCTAATCTAGCATTGTCAAATGATCTTTTGAATTTGTACGAAGTGTAGAAATATAAAGATGGGAGCAAATGGGAGGCCGCAATGCAAGAGGAGTACGACTCGCCGATGGCCAACAATATGTGGGAATTGACCAACCTTCCAAAGAATCGCAAGAGTGTAGGATTGAAATGGGTGTTCCGCACCAAGAATGATGTATTCGGTGAAATTATTAGGTATAAGGCACAATTAGTAGCACGGAGATATTCTCAAGTGCCCGGAGTGGATTTTAATGAGATTTTTACTCATGTGGCCAGGTTTATCACCATTAGATGCATTTTTGTAATAGAAGCGGCCATGGATTGGGAAATTCACTCAATGGATGTAAAAATGACACTTTGAATGGAATATTGGAGGTGGAGATGTACATGGATCAATTGGAGGTTTTTGTACATGAGGGAAAAAAATCTTATGTGCAAACACAAGAAAATTTTATACAGGCTTAAGCAATCGTTGATAACGTGGTACAACTGTATCGACTCGTTCTTATTTAACGAGGGCTTTTGTAAGAGCGAAAAAAATCGTTCATTATACATTAAACAAATGGGTGAGTATTTGTTGGTGACAATCCTATGCGCGAACGATTTGATCATATTGGCAAGCAATGTAACCAAATTGAAAGTGCCTCAAATCGGAGCTCGAAAATGAATTAGATATGAGTGATATTGTAGTATTGCATTATTGCCTAGGAGTGGAATTTTAGAAGAATAAAGAAGTCCGTGCTATTACCATGAACCAGAAGAGCTACATTGAAGAGGTCTTCAAGCGTTTTCATATGGAAGTATGCAAACTAGTCGGAACTCCATTCAATATGAATTTAAAATTATAAAACTTTCGGATAAGGAATTTGTGAATGTTCAGATGGAAAATAGAAGGTGTTCTATGCAAAGCCGAAGTAGGATCTCTCATATTTGCAATGATAGCCACAAGGGCCGATGTTGCATTTGCGGTGAGTACAGTGAGCCAATTCATGTCGAAGGCCAGTCCACTGCATTGGATGGCTATAAAACGCATCATGAGGTACTTGAAGGGCACTTTGGACTTCAAATTATGCCACGGAGGCAAGGATGTTGTCTTGAGAGGTATTTGCGATGCGGGTTGGGCTAGAGATGCAAATGACCGGTGATCCACTGCAGGGTACATGTTTTTTTGTTGGTGTTGGAGTCATTTTGTGGAAATGCAAGAAACAATCAACCATTGCATTGTCTATGACAGAGGCGGAGTACATGGCTACTAGCCATTATACTAAGGAAGTGGTTTGGCTTAAGCAACTTTTGGCGGATGTGGGATATGTGCAAGAAAGACCGACATCCATCACGTGTGACAATCAAGGATGCATAGCACTTGCAAAGAATCTTACTCAACATTTTCGCACCAAACATATCGATATACAACATCATTTTACTAAGAGAAACTAAAAAACCAAGAGATATGTTTTAAGTATTGTCCAACAAATGATATGATAGCAGACGTGCTAACTAAACCACTTGCAAAGGGTAGGCATCAAACATTAACAAAGGCAATGGGTTTAGAAGCCTTCCTCTACTCACAAAGTGGTAGTGTAGAGCGTAGAGCATTAGACTGCTTGTAGTCAATTGAATTATAAAAGAATAGGCATGAAAAAAGTAAGATTACAAGAAGCTACCATGCTAGTCCGAGAGAGGGATAAGAGTTATCCCATATTGTTTGTGTGAACCAATGAATAAAAGAAAAACAATAAAAGGCAAAGCAATGAGAGCATGAGACCATCTCACTTCAAGCATTATTCATATGCCTTTGTATAGGTGTTTATGCTTGTGCAATCTTATCTCCTATTGATTCCAATAGACCGATTCTTTACATAATGTTAATTCTTTGTGACATGGGTAGTATAAAAATTGTTATTGCACACTATAAGAGTCATAACATCATTCAATGGACGATTGGTACTACATTTCTATAAAAGCATGAGTGCCACATTTCACATAAGGAAATTGTCATAGCCTTTTAACAATGGGAAACAATAAATCCCAACCAATTTCTAAATAGTTTATCAAACACAGGTATGGTTGATAAAAATGTTTGAACATCATACAACATACAATTTTAACCGGACCCTTCAACATCGTTATCACAAAACCTTAAAGCCAACATGTGGGGTGGCATACCTTGCAAGGTACGATAACCTCGGTCAAGTCTCAATCATGACACAACGCGATCCTCGCGCAACATACACTACAACAAGATCACATGTTCTTTGCCACAAAGTACACGTCTGTCTAAGTTTACAAATCTATCAGGGTTGTACACGGAAAGTCATTGTAGTGATAGGTGGTCATGTATAATCATCTATTGTTGATGCCGACTAAAGCAAAATAGCGCTTGACTCAAAGTAGGTATTTGGTTTTGAGCATCATACCACATACATGGGTTCGAGTCCCACTACGTAGCTTGAATGCCACCATACAACAACAAAGGGACCCACTCACGGGTCACGTCCCCTATTAACTTACTTTCATACATGTCCAAAAGATTGAGAGCTTGGGGCCCTCGGGAGCCTGCCCTTGTATCCACAAGGAATCTTTGCAACCGTACGGATCGAGAAGACCTTGGGGATCATGCCTATGATATGAGATATGTGCTTTTAAGACGCGGGAGCGTGAGTGTGAGAGCCAAACAAGACAACATGGATACCTTGGTGAAGAAGGACTTTGATGATTTATTGGGCCCATCAAAAGTCCACTAACTTCAATAATAATGGTGAGAGACCTTATGACAACTTTTAACTCAACTCGTTCATAATTGGCCCATGCTTAAGCGCCTTTTGTAGGGTAATTGCCATATCAAGAGAGAAAGAGATCACTTTGATCATAGCTGCGAGTTTGTGTGTGAATCCGAAACGGGTTTTTAAGTAATACCATGTCCACACTAGGTCTAGTTGTTGGTCTTGGGCTGTAGGAGGAGTCCCTCTTGATAGGGAAGTTCATCTATTTTCGAAATTTATTGTTACCAATTACGAGATTCCATCCCAATCACAGTATCGTCATTGGATGTAACGTGGTGGAATATCGCTAGTGCATACAAGACAAAGACTCCTATCGAGATGGAAACTCTCCCATTGGTGTGGCCGAGTCGTTGGTCTTGGTGTGGGCATGATATAAGGGCCATGGGACAAGTGCTATTGTCTCATGTTGAAGGTGGTCCCTCGCATTTTAGCTTGATAATGAATAGACGTGTCCGTATGGATGGATGGATAGATAAATAAATATAAATAAATGTTGACTTTTACAAGAAGCAAGTACAAACGAGTAGTTGTTATATCCATGTTTTACTTTAAGTTACTTTTCAATGGAGAAACTCCACAACATATTGATTGATGGAAGAACGATAGAGGAAACCCCCCATTCTATGGACATGTGCGTGTGTCGGATGGGGTGGGGTAGGGTTGTTTGAGGTTTTAAAGGAGGTGGGAGAGTGTTGGGAGCACTTTGGGTATCTGTTATAATTGATTTAGGGAGTACTAACTCAATGAGACAAAGATACCGGGTTCAAAAGCCTAAGAAGTCCACTGCGACCTAGAGTTGAAATAGACAATGCAAACCCCTATTAATGCTTGCGACATGAAATGATATAAACATTTTTTCCATGATTAATCTCGTTAGAACATCAACGGCACCACAAAGATTATGTTGCGAGTGTGTCGAATAAGGGTTAGGGATAAGGGTTCATTAGTTTTTGTATGATGGGAATGATGATTGTTAGCAAACGAATAGGGTTTGTGCATAATGACAGTGGTTGTGGAGAAACGTGGAATGACTGATTATACTAGATTGGTTGGGCTTATGAATTCATATTCATTTGTCATGCAATGAGTGGATGGATTTGCCACCTTTTTGCTTCAAAATCTTGTGACGAGAGGTTTGCAATTGTCAAGATTTCCTTGAGTTTAGGTATGTGGTCGAGGACATGCATGCATAAGGACGTTATCTTTCTATTCTAGGTTCGAGAATTGGAAGGATTAGAGTTCTTGATTACAAGCAAGAATGCTTACGATAGACAAGTGGCAAGGTCTCATTAGTGGCCACCTCATTATTGTCTATTTTAGACACAAAACCTTCTCCATATATACATGAAGACCTCACCCAAAAGTTCTCGGGGCCATTCACGGTTGGGGTCAGTGTATATGTTTGACAAAGTTTTTGCAAGTTTTTCTCTTTTGACACGCAAAAACTTGCACAAACAAAAAATGCACGTCAATTGACACGCGCAATCTAGAAATTGACACGTACTGTGACTTGTGAAGAAAAAAACCACACGTCAATTGACACACTAGAAATTGAAATGACACGTATTACTTGAGTACTATAAAGTGCAGCTCAAGTATATGGAAAACATAACCCATAACAGTAGGAGAACTTCCTACACTCACTCACATACTTAAGTTCAACTTTGCTCTTGCAATTTCCTTTGTAACCGGGAGCTAAGACGATGATCGGAGAGCGATACTAACTAGGAACATGGCGAGGCAAATGTTTGTATCACCGTGGTGCTTGCACATCCTCCACTCCATATGAGTTTTTTTCTTGCTTCCAACCAATGTGAGGCCAAAATTACCAAGGCGAGTCAATATACTTTAGAGTTTTATGGAGGCTAGATTGCTTGAGAAAACAATCATTAAGTTCCCAAGACAAGATATTGTGTTTCTTGTTTTTGGGGAACAATGTGGATTTTATGTCCTGAATTTGTGCTTCTTCATATTTTGAAGTAGTTTGTTGCAAAGGGGCACACTTGATGGTGGAGTGGTTGGCTGTATAGACTAATAAAGCAGGTTATGAGAGTGAAGTAGGATACAATAGATTTGCGTAGTCGAGTCTTTGTTGGTTTGAATTGAGTTGAGGTCAAGGATCCTGATTTCTATTAAGAAACATGACTTCTGATATAGTAGCGCACTTTGTTCCAAAGTGAATTGTTCTGTTGGGATAATTAACCTGTAATTATGAAGTTGTGATTGTGTGGTTGGTTTCCCCTGCCCCTCTGGAAACACTTGGAACCAATTAATTCCCAATGATAATCAGTATTCCTTCTTGTAAATTCCACTTTGAATTGTGTAGTCTTTGTGATTGTGAATAAAGTTAATCATTCTTTTCTTAATTTGTCTTTGTAATTCGATGCACTGGCGGGAATTCACTCAACATCCGCATATTGAAATTCACATAAGTAGGGTTCTCTTTTCCATAATGTCAAGCCTTCATGAAGTTGGAAACAAAACTTGTGAATAGGGTTGCCAATTTTGTGTGAAGCTTGTTTTTCCTTGGCTAGATTCATCATGGATTCAATACATAAGTTGGGGTTTATGATTTGTTTACGAAATTCATATTTCTTAATTTATGAATTGTTTACAAAATTCCACTTTGAATTGCGTAGTCTTTGTGATTGTGAATAAAGTTAATCATTTTTTTTAATTTGTCTTTGTGATTCTACATACTCAAGGGCTTCACCAACATCACATTGAAATTAGATTGTTCGGGATTCTTTTCATGATGTAAAGCCTTTGTGAAGTTGGAAACAAATTTTAGAGGAATTTCCACTGACTTATTATTGGATAAGAATGAAATTTGAATGTTGTTTGTTAACGAGTGTATCAAATTTATATGATTAGAATTGAATTATTTTGCAGACATAACATATGGCTTCTGGAAGTAACAACAACCGTGGAAGAGCTCGTCAACTTAATTTGAATGAGATTTTTGGTGAAAGAGTGTCTTCTCAACCTTCATTTCAGTCATCTCAACAAAATCCGGGATTTGAACATGAAACTTTTTCTCTCAACATGGATAATGAGAGTGAATCTCAATCAGATGATGATGTTGGAAATGATGTAATTCGAGAACCTGCTCATGTCATTCCCAATCAACAAAGGTACAGAAAAGTTTTAAAGGCTTCATGGAAAATTGGTAGACCATGGTTGTTACATTATAGACCAAATGATAGGCCAGTAATAGATTTTATGAAATGCGATGCTTGCCAAGAAATGCGTGTTGAATCCAGATGGGGGACATGCATTGGTTGCAAAAGTTTACAAAAATTAGCTGTCAAGGTTCATGAAAAGAGTGTTGATCACAAATATTTGGTAGCTCGTTGGAAGGATATACATTTTCCTCAACGTGCAAATGCACCTCCAGTGATTCAAGGGTTGAATGTCATGGTAGATAAAGAACAATAAAAAATCATCACTGTGATGAAAGTTTTATATTTTACAGTATGGAATGATCGTTCAATATTGATTTATCAAGATACATGCCAATTGCTTTCACTACTACAGACTTCAAATATGCCTGTCAATGATGAATATGGTTCATATACTTCAGGATATGCAGCATTGGAATTTTTATGGGCAATATCAAAATATCTCAATAATAGACTTTTATCAGAGGCACAACCCTCTCCATTTTTTTCTTTGATGATAGATGAAGCCACTGATCAAACTCTTGAACAACATTTGATTGTTTATGTTGTTATTTATCAAACAACGGGAAATGACCTCATGTTACAAGATTTGTTGAGCTTTTGGCTCTTTGAGATGGTACGTCTGAATCTATGTATCAGGTTGTTACTGGATTATTGGAGAAAATGCATTGGATGCTTCTAAAACAAATAGCTTTAGCCACTGATGGGGCTTCTAGTATGACGGGACATCGTACGGGACTAGCAGCTAGAATGCGTGCAGAGGTTCCAACTCTCATAAATGTGCATTGTATTGCACATCGTGAGGCTTTAGCTGCAGGAGATGCAGCTAGATCTTTTCCAGATTTTCAAATGTTGGATCGTTTTGCCAACAGAGTTTATGAGTGGGGGGGCCGTAGTACAAATCGACGCAATGAGCTGAAACGATTGTTGAAAGATGTATTTGAAGAAGATTATGTAGTGGTTTTACAAATTCATACAGTGCGGTGGCTTTCTTGAGGTAATGTTATGACCCGCTTACTATAGTGCATGCCGGCATTATTGGAATTATTCAGAGATGAAGAACCACATTGGTATGAGATTATGTGTTCTTTCAAATTTCATTTTTGTTTGAACTTGCTTGTAGATGTTTTACAAGAGTTCAATAAATTGAATATCAAATTTCAGTATGATATGATTGATATCACAACTATTAGTGCAACTATCGATATCACCATTTTAATTTTATCACGTCATTTTTAATCTGGGAATGGACCTATGTTTGGTCGTACAAGCAAGAATTTGGGAAAATTCTTGAGGGAATCTGCAGAAAATCTTCAATTGAGTTATGAAAATAATACAGGAGATCGTATTATTCATGCAATGGCAACCGATGGGCCCAATGAACTACAACAATGCGTATTGTTGGGTGCATCTTATGTGTAAAGAGTTGTTCATGCTTTGAATGATCGTTTCCCAGACCTTCCAATATTCAATGCGGCCAAACTTTTCAGCCCTCGTAATTATCCAAGCGATGATAGTGACCGAATCACAAATACCGAATTGTGGCTCGAAAGAATATTGTTGAAGTTTCAATACACTGAAGAAGAGAGTGACATGTGTAAGGGAGAACTTTTGGAACTTATGGAAACACTTCGACATGAGTGTGAGAACAAAACGATATTTGAGGCTTGACGCATATGTGGTAGCAATTTGGAATAGCACACAAATTGGCCTAAACTTATGCAACTTTGGCAAAAAATTATACTCATTTCATCACATATAGCTATTTGTGAGAGAGGATTTTCCAAACAAAATGCAATCAAAAGCCACTTGCGCAATAGGTTGAACTTGAAGACCCTTGATGCTCTTATGCGGGTTTCTCTTTGTGGGCTTGAAGTGGATGCAATGGATTGGGCTATTATCTTCAACATTTGGAGAAACATGCGAGACCGAAGGATACTTACGCTCGATTGATAGTTTTTTTTTGTTACAAATCAAGTTTGTTTTTTATTATTCAAAATATTAGTTTTCTAAAATATTGTGTAAGCCAAAAATTGAGATGACATTTTGGAATAAAATGTAGATGTCAATTGACATTTTTTTTTTTTTTTTTGAAAACGTCACGTGACACTTTGAATTTGAGGTTGAACGTCACATGAAATTTGTCAAACATACACACTGGTTGGGGTACTACTTTTGGCCGTCTAACGGAAAACGGACTTTTTTGGATAACTTCACATGCTTGGTATGCTTAGATTTGTATTGTGAAGCATATTTTGGATCATACCTACATTTCATACTCCATATCGAGTACATTGATAAAGTTAATCTAGAAGGAATAGGATCATCTAAGATATCCTTTTGATTCCTTAAAGGACATTCAGGATTGTTGTCTTAATTATTCACCTTAGGATCAAGGAATGAAAAGGACAACAAGAATCAATCGAAACGATCCCAAATTTTTTCCTCACACTCATTGTTCAAGTGTGTACCAATAAAACCAAATATGTATTGAATAGCAATTGCCCAACTTTACACGTGGCACCAAACATGTCCAATTATACATATACTCACGGCCACACGTAAAAGGAACGTCTAGTATTAGAATTGGACAAAAAAAATTATATGAATGGACACATGACACTTTTACCAAGGTACCAAGATACATAACATGAAATAATTGACCACCAATGCACACCTAAATAACAAAAAAATGCCACTGATGTGGCCTAGGGTTTAGGGTTTAGGGTGATTATTAAATAATAATAAAAATCTTTCTTGATAAAGCTTATGAATTATCTACTTATTTATGTAAAATTTATTGATCAAATAATAGTAAATCATGATAAAAACCAAGATCAATGCGACAAAGTCCTTAAGTCCTTTGTCCCAAAAGTAGTACCCCAACCGTGAATGGCCCCTCTCGCCGTGTGTATATTCTCTAAGATGCTTCTCTAGTGGGAGCAACCGATACACCACTTAAGAATGTTGTGTATCATGACAAAATGTGAAGTTGCAATGGAGTTTGACATTTTTGGATGGGCATGCAAGAGGCATGTGGGAAGGGGGGCGGACATGGATTTAAAAGGCCGTTTGTGAGACAAATATTGAGATGGAGTTGAACTTGGTCTTATAAAGGTTGACATGGACACAAAGCATGATAGAAGACATATTGAGACACGTTATCACCAAGGCATGTGGGAGACGATTTTTCACTACAAAAAAAATGATATTTAGTGTTTGATTATATTTAATGTTGTTACCACCCTACCGTGCTTAGCACTAATTTTCAATTCTTTAACAATCAGTGTTAGACATAAATGTGCCGCTACCTTCCCTACTGCCACCTCCCTTATTATGTTTTTTTTTGTTTGTTCATATCCTTACCAACACTAAATTCAAACATTGTAGACTTGTGTTGTGTTTGTCAATGTAGAGCACATGTTATACTCATTGCAAATAATTGGTGTTTTGTAAAGTCCACGGTCCTACAACCACTAATATACAAACATCTCTTTACATTTTATGGCGGAATAACTTATTTGATTGTTCTCATTATCCACCACCCCACTGAGGTAGAGGGTGCTAAAACCAACACCCCATCCAAAACCAACACATGTAAACGCCTCCCAATCACCAACACTCTACAACCTTAAAGCAATCCCCATGGTGTAGGTGTGCATGGGCCCACAAAGTGACCCTTTTAGGTGCCATTGGTGGCACCACCTCATAGCGACCTCCACTGCCTTCATGTAGGGTAGGTAACGGGTTCCATTATATTTCGGGTTGGTTCGAGGTGGGTTCAGGGTGGCTTGTCGATGCCTATTACAACCATTCTATACACTGCAAGGAAGGGGGGGGGGGGAGGGGTTATGGTCATTCTATTCACAAAGCACAAAGGGGGTTGGTACCCATGATGCAAGGTGATGGTTCCGCAAGCAAACTAGGTGGGATCATGGGAGGTGGCCATGTGACTTTGCGCACCATTACTAGTCGGTCTTTGATTTAGCTTGGGTCTAGTACCCAACTATGTTGTGTTGGTTCTAGGCAACGAAGGTGGGGGTCCTCATCAAATCCAAGGTTGTCATACATGGGGCCTATACATTGGTTTAAGGAAGCTAGTGATTTTGACTTTGAATAATCATCAAATATCTAATGGAGGCTAGAAATATTTTTCTTTCTTTATACCTTCGTTTAGAACAATGGCTAATATGACTTTATTTTATTTTAATATCAACCACGTATCCATATATATGTGCAATAGCTTAAAGTGTTGGTTTAAGCACCCTCTACTTTGTACATTGAATCCAAATGGGAGAGAGAGAGAGAGGAGGTTATTAGATAAGAATGTACCTCTCATCCATCCAACATAAAAATCTGTCCCCTATAAATTTGTGGCCAATTCATCTCAAATGACTTAGACCTGACTAATTCGAAGCCTTTGAACTAATTACGACGTCGGGTCCATTTAAAACAATAACAACACTCCGGTTGCATGCTATTCCGGGGCTTTTAACGTTGGATGAATGAGAGGTCCCTCTCTCCATCCAAATGACCAGTTCGATGATTGACAGGCTTGCATTTCGATGGGGGGTGGGGCTACCACCAAGGTCATTGGTTGCGGCCCATTTGTGTCGTGTATTAAAAGTGGGTCTAAATTGGATTCCACATGTGCCCTAATGAAACTTCCGAGTGCATGTCAGGTGACTATTTATTTTTAATTTCTTCGCTAGTACTAACACCAGCAGTGTGCACCACTGTAGCTTTACAATAATAACATAATACAGATAGATGACATTGAGGTCCATTTGTAGATGACTAACTTAAGTGACAGTGCACGGATGAAACCAACCATCCAATTGCCGAGTCCCTGCAAGGGAAGAAGCCGAATCCATGCTGGTAATAATAATAATAATAATATACAATGTCGGGCAATTGGACGTGAATTTGAACGTGCTGGTTCTATCTTGTTCATTCAAGAATCCTCTTCATGCAGGGTGGGGTTTACTGCCTACTTTGCAGTGGGTGGGCTCCTAGTTTTACCGTCGAGTAGAGAGAAGATTTAATCGAATTGCCAACCTCTTTGTTCAAATTTGGGTATTTGGAATCGCCCACTCTCATCCATGTATCCATGTTTAGATTAGTTTAGGGTCATCTCGAACCATCTGTGCGAGGATAAGTTAAGCTTAGATCACCGTAATGAGGCCAACTTTGTTACCAATAATACATAAATAAGTATAAAGGTCTAGGTCATCGCATTTGAGCATTACACAATTTATGGTATTTGGTGTCACGTAGAGTATTTGCAAAGGGCCCAAACTTAAATGCCCAAAGGTCTTAAAGTGTCACATTTGCAAATTGCCGATATGATACTATTTGTCAACATAAGTAATTATTGAAATGAAAATATATTTGCATGATGATATCTAGCAGAGCACGTTGGGATACTTGGGAAGATATTCTTGAACATATTGATGTCAAGTGTCATTTGTGTACACTTTAATCAACATGCAGACCATTGTATAACTTGGGCATACACCTCATAACACTATTCAACATACTCATGCCAAGATATTGGTAAGCGCACTTGAACACCACTTTACAACACGGTCGAACTTTACACTCACTTTACATCAGTGGTAGTGACTGAGTGCATCGGTCCTGCCACTCGCTTGTTCGTTGATGCGCGAGGTAATTTTGCTTAAGATGATTCCGCACTACAAGATAATTTCGCGCGAGATAATTCACTACGTTTTTACCTTCGCAATGAGCGAGTTTACATAGAGGCCACGGATTCAAATCCCTCTATAACTAGGTGTCCATGAAGATTTTCTTGGCATGATCGGTTAAATTTTTATTCTTTCCAAATCCAATTGGTTACATGTTGCATGAACTTTTAGTCTTCTCTTTATTAATTTGAGGTATAATCTCTATATTCCTTTAGAACACTTGATAAGTTTTGTGAGGTATTGTTCAACCGGGTTATTTCTCAAACTCATTGGTTCATCTTTGTAACTTTAAGTACATAACACTCACCATCACATCAGGAGTAAGAGGAGCCATAGATGAACATTCCATGGACAAACTTACAAAACTACAAAATCCCAAAGTCAAGCACTAAAGCCCTCATGAAAGGCATACTTCAAAACGCCATCAAATACCTCACATACCTAGTCCTAAACAAAAGAAAACTAGATAGCAAACAAACACATGTCCCCCCCACCCTTATAAACGAGGATAACTAATACACCACCAGAGCCCACCTCCCAAAAGAGGCATAACACCTTATATTGCATCAAGGAACACCGTGATCAATGTAAGGCCAACATGCTCACATTCATGCCGGTATTTCTATATGGGTGTTATTTTTTTCTTTTCTTTTCTTTTCTTTCATGAAGTCTCGAACTTCAACCCGGTTAGTTCTCAAACTCAACTAGTTCATTTGTAACTGACCGCCAATTCTCCTCGGCTCTCGCCCACACTTCATGGCAGTAGTGAACGGAGTTCGCCCCTTCATTCCTGCCCACCACCAGTATGTGTGGGCAACCTACAACCGCCGGTTATTCCCAGACATAGTTCCCCACTACCCAGGTGCCAAGTTAAGGCGTAGGGACCACTTCTTATGTGCGCAATGTGTAATAAGCGGCTTGGCAAGTCAAATATAGGGTGGCAGTCTAGGGGCCTGCTCCCCTCCCCTCCCCTCCCCTTGTAGTGTACACTACACTAAAAATGATATGTAGTGTGACATATTATTGGAACTGCCCAATGCTATGTACCTCATAATTTACCAACAAATGTTGAATTGGTAGTTTGGACATTACAAAGGCTGGGGCAAACCAACCCGTACATTGGTTCCTTGGAGGCAAGGGTTTAGGCATCCAAGAAGGAACGAGTGGATGGGTTGGTTCGCCCACATCCATTACAAAACATTGACAACTTTTACTTAGCCAAAAAAAAACTCCCAATATATAGTAAGAAAACATAGCACCTTGTACTGTAAATCCAATTAGTAAGTCCCTTTCGATATCATACTTGGTGTAGTCCTCCTCCTCAACGCCCACCAGCAGCAGATCCAGATTGGACGCCCAGGCATAAAATCACAAGGGTCTGGCGGGCCCCACCCCAGCCGGGCACAAAGGGAGCGAGTGTTCGTTCACGCATGGTGGGTGGCGGGGCCCACGCGCCCAAGCCCAAGTTGCATGGTAGTTGCAGAGGCGTAGGCCGCGTGTCAGCCAGGCCTGAACACGAGGAGAGGGAGGAAAAGACAGGAGTGGACCCCACCATGTGTCCCCCCCCCAAGCCTGCCCCTAGGCACTCTACTCTACTCTCCACACTAGTCACCTACGCTAGTGAGTCCCACCATCCGCCCGGGCCGGGCCTGCCTTGAACATCTCTATAAAAAGGGCAGGGGCAGCAGGGTGAGAATTTTATTGCGGTATCGGAGGTGCCCGGCAGCCTTGTCAACTAGGACGTTGGATAAAGAGGGGTATGGGCCTGTCCCGGAACGAGCTATGGAACACGATGACGGGGCAGAGAGAACCGACTGGTAAGGGCCACTTCACACACAAGACTGAAGGCCCGTGACCATTGCAATCCAAGAGCTCTATTTGGTCGAAATTAAAGGGCCAAGACCGTCCAAGTTCACTTCACACACAAAGGTGAAGGCTTAAAGGCTCGAAGAAGACTTCATGGATGAAAAGTCGACATGGAGTCCTACATGACGGATTGTGGATAAGGTTTCATGGTCTCCCGGAAATTTTGTCGAGCTTGCCTTCAAGAGGTGGTCCTGATGCAAATCCAGGGAGGCCATGACTTTGTTTAATATTTTTTCTAGCATGACATATTGTAGGGCATACTTCGTAATAGATTCTAGGACATACAAACACCACCGAGTAATTCTCTCAAATTAATAGGGTTTGAGACATATTATATTAAACCAAATCCTCCCCTCTTTTTCCGCCAACAATAATGCAATGATCCCTCAACATGGTCCATTCTCACTTCACACTATGCTTGAGGGCCCGTGACTGCATAAAACGGCTTTCCCGAGACCCATGGTACGGCCTTTGGATGAGAGTCAAGGGTCCTCACCATTACAAGGTCACGGCTCTTGGCTCATGTGTGAAGTGGCCCTAAGTTAGAGATGAACCGGTTGAAGTTCACCAAGACTTCAAAAAATGTACCCATCATTTTGGAGGAATTTAATAGAATTACCTTAACCCAATAAAGAGGAACCGAGAGATGTCAATATGTAGCCCGGGTTTTGGCCTCGGGGTAGATCACATCTTCATTCGGCTAGGTCCCGCCCTGTCCCTCCCACGCCTCCTTCATTGTCCGGTCGTCTTGCCCACACCTGTGTGGGAACTCTTCCCCGTTGGGCACCAATGTGACACTACCCGGTCACTGAATCCATTAAGCTCCCCTTTGGCATGTGAAGGAACTCCATGGTTTAAGTTGGGAATTATGATAGTGATGTCAACTTGAAATTTTGTGATTTTGACCGAGTATTGTCACATTAGTTCCTGATGAGGAAGAGTTCCCATGTAGGTGCGGGCTAAATGATTGGGCACTGGAGGCATGGGCCCCAGTTGAACAAAGATGTGATCCTAACTCGGGCGAGGTTTTGGGCTTGGAGAAACGAGGATCTTGACCGATTGTGTCCAGAGATCTCCCTGGACATTGATGTAACATATACCCTGAGACGTCTAAACTTGGGTATCAATATACCATCTTGTTTCATGTCATGCTGGCTGGGGCGAACCAACCCGTACACTGATTCCTTGGAGGCAAGGGCTTAGGCATCCAACAAGTCCTAAAGCAACATGACTTGACTTGACACATGGCATACATACATCACAACTATAAAACATTTCCCCCCTCTAATTAGTGTAGTTAGTGTTAGTGAATCTACGGGTGTATAGCAAATCCATAGTTACAAGTTTATAGTAGTTACTTATGTACATATGTACTTTTAAATCCATATTAATAGTTTATACATTGTGCAGCGAAATCTATATATTGAACCTTACATTATTTGGCAAGGTCAACCTGTCTCACAACTTGACTATGTGAGAGTTTGAGCCTTTATCCCTTTGGGGTCACTAGTGTGGGGAGCCCTAGAAGTGCGTATCCTAAAATTAGTGTAGCACAAACCCACAAGGGGGTAGGGTACTAGGGAAGCCAAAGATAAGGTTAGAATAACTGGGGCATGGACTAATTAGGTGATGTGCAAATTCTTTGAACAATCGTGATCATTGAAATGAAAGTGAACGATGCAACGGATGACGATGGTTGTCTATATGATATTGTAGTGTATACTAATCAGTACTTGCATATCTATTATGTACTTTTGTAATTTGATTGTTTATACACTTCTTCTTTTTAACATAAACCTAGTGATAATCTTAGAATCTACTATAGCATCCTTGAATACAATGTATTCAAAGGGAAAAAGGGAAAAAAGTTGGGTTTATTCTTGACATATGCAAAATGTAAATTTAGGGTGGGTCTATAGTAGGGTCCAAGGTCAAAGAAAACTTCAACATTGAATGGCCGTGTTGGTCAAAAGGGTAATTTGGGACCCAAAGAGGTTATGCTAGAGTACGGTTCCAAGATACGGAAAAAAAAAATGAAGTGGCGCTATTGTGGCATCACTTTCCCACCAACTCTCAGCGGTCCCCACTTAGAGAAAACACTCCCTCCTCCTACGTTGAGAAACTGATCTCCAAGCTCAAGTCCAACCTGGAGTCCGAAATTGAGGTTTGCTATGGGACTTTCTGGTCTCCAAGTTTCTTGGCGTAAATGTTCATAACACCTTCCACGGAGGAGGGTGACCAAGAGAGGGGAGAGCGACACGTTGATTACTATCGTAGATCTCGGCTGGTACTGATCAAAACTCAATCCACTGTAATTGAAGTTAGGGACCTTGAATTCATACAACGAACTTCATTTGGGATGAAACAACAACCAACCCTACACAGGGCTCAGTTTTTACTATCACCCCTCGGTAGGTGTTACGAAACCAAAACCGAGTTTCTAAACCACACACCGCAATAAAAGAAAGGTAAACCCCGGCCTTGGCATCCGTGACGACTTCAACCAAATTGTGAAACCTACAAAATATCTTATACGTATTCCACATTACATTTGAAAATGAGGCTAGTCGAGAGCCAAGGGAAAATATCTATGGCTAAGTAGCTTAAGATTGAACTAGGAATCTCGGTGGGCTAAGTGGGTCCCACTAGACCCAAGGCTAATAAGAAGGGGGCAAGTTCATGGATGTGGGCCTTCATACAAATGCAACTGCAACTAGCCCACACATGCAAACTGGTCATGCTACAAATGAAGACCAATTCAAGACCTAATAACTTATTAGTGGGGGCTTTGTACGAGGAAAGGGAACCATTTCCCGGAGGTCATGTGTTGGGAATTCGCAAGCTCTCCGGGGCACTTCACACGTGGCTTCCGGAATAACTTAAACTTAGAAGTGCAAGCATGGAGCTACAACTTTTTGTGAGCATGATCATATACATATATCATCCGATCATGGATTGTCAACATGATACTATGATGATGATAGTGCACACATGTTGGATGAGTTCCACCCATAAACCATATACATGTTGATGAATGTAGGTGGAAGGGAGAATAATGATGAAGCGTTTTGGGTTGATGTGGGAGTTGTATGCATTGCGTTGTGTGGGGCATGTGAGAAGTAGGAGTGGGTTATTGAGTGTTTTGGGCTCGGGTTTCCTCAATGGTGGAGACTTGAGATTGGTTTGTGGGGGGTGGTGGTGTGGCTAGAATTTTGTCTTTAAGCAATGAGTTGTGTGTGCGCGCACACACACATTCATGTAGATGCAGATCCAAACTATGTTGGCTTTTGAGACTCAAATGATAAACAAATTTGGAGCACACAATCAGATCTCTTAAGACACACATGTTTTTCTGGGTGCCCATCCTTAGATCCACACGTAACCACTCACCACTCAAACATGTGTGTCATTTAAGGGTCCACCCGTACTTCCCAATCAAGGCTTTCATTAGAGTTTCTATAACTCAAGTTAATTATGTTATGCTCACACGTCCGAATTAGGAGAATCAACCAACATATAAGGCAACTAAATCGTATGGAAGCTAATCATTATCGTAACCCCCAACACCTAGTTAGAATTCAGGCTCAAATAAAAACGTATCCAATTCCAAGTTAAAATAACGATGGGCCTTTCTTTTTTGTTCGATTCTTAACTTATGCATACCTCCAATGCCAACTAACATTTCACCAAGGATTAGCCCATCTCTTTCCTTGATCGCTCACATGTTCTTTTCTCCTATCTGCTTTGATGTGGGCCATGCAATTTCTCAAAGCACCCTAAATTAGCGTACATATTAATTCAATAATATAACCAGACGTTGAAGAAATATAAAAATATTAATTGTAGTGTTCTTATTATTTTACGATGAAACAAAAATGGTGGGCCACTAATATCACAATGTTCATGAACTTGGGCAAGTCGGCCAAAACTACGATCGCTAAAGTTCAACTTGTCTCTTTCATTGGTCAACCATTGGTTAGTCCTAACCGGGTGGTGTGGGTGTGGAATCGGTTAGCTAATTCTCCTAACTAGGTGGTCCATACATTTTGACAATGATTTTAGTTAGCTAAACATTAGAGTTAGTTAATATTCACTAACTCGTAAGTTAGATAACCCTCCTAACTATGTGGTGCGAGTGGACCTTAATATGGGAAAGGCCCCGATTGCACCATTGGTTAACTCCAACCAATGCTAAGGAGGGTTGGGGTGAACCAACCCGTACATTGGTTCCTTGGAGGCCATGGTTTAGGCAGCCAATAAAGAAAGAATGTATGGTTGGTTCACCCAAATATGTTAAGGAGTGTATGGGAAAAAGTGTTGGCTTAAGTATTGTCAACTTCTATTTGTGAGGTCACATTGCCAATTAACTTAACCAGGCACATAACTACACCGTCCATGCATATATATAATGTACACTAGCTTCCCACATAAAGCGTATCTTAACAAGAGAACGGTAGAACCATGAGGCTCTGTACAATTGTAGATGTCCACTTTGCTCATGCCAATTCATGGCTATTCACTATACCAAACCTTTCTTGGATTTTGTGCACCTTCTTCTCAAATACGGGTCAAGGATGCTACTCATTTATCACCCAAAAGTTTTCAAATAAATAATCAAGAACTGCCGAAATAACTATAGTTAACTAGATTTCTTTCAATGCATTTTAGGGAGCACTTGTGTATATATATATATATATATAAACTATAGTTAACATCCACATTACATAAAGTGGACCAAAATTAACAAGAACAAGTAACGTCCAAGTGTGAACACAAAGTGGTTAGGACATTTGCTCTTGAAATGAAAAAGTTGATGCATAGTCTTTGTCCTATAGACAGAGCCAATAAACAATGGTCCTAAATGTTTGTGGAGTTGGAAGTGCCCACAATAGGAGCACATTTTTTTCACCTTACATAGACTATATGGCAAGTCCTTGAGCTGATTGGCCGCCTCAGAAGGTTGATTCCATCATGGCCCACCATTGCTCTTCTAGTGACATGTGGATGGCCATGTGGTCCCAAGCACTACCACCATAAAGCATGGAGACTTTTTTGACGCCATGGCCCACAAACCAAGGAGAATTCCCCCAAAGCAACACCTATATGGGGGCATCATTTACTATTGTGTACATGCTCATTGGTCCTCAAGTTACCTATAACTAGGCTAGGCCCCCCTACCTCCAAGTACTACTTTCCATTTTAGGGTGGGTTATGTGTAGGCGTCTTCACTCCCTACGCTACGTACCCATCGTTGCATGACGAAATGAGGTCATCACCATTTAGTGTTCGAGGTGGCGTTCAAAGATTGGACGAAGAGGATGGCTTCCCAAGAGCACGATTTATGTCCTCTTCCGTAATCTAAGCCGTAGATTTCTACGATTGGATGGCCTAGAGGAGGAGCAGTGTCCGGGGATGTCTTTGGGCTTAATCGGTCAAGATCCTAGTGTTTCCAAGTCCAACTAGGTATGTGTTGTGATCTTTCGGTTGTTCTTTATTCTTTGGGATGTATTCCATAAGTTCCTTTGGAACAACATGTGTTTTTCTTGAAGATTTGAACTTCAACCAGTTATTTCTCATACTCAACCGGTTGATCTGCAACTAGCAGTCATGTCTCTCCGTTCATTGTGGAGGAGGCAATACCTAAATGGTTATGTATCGCAACCCCCACTGGGTATCCTAACCCTCAAGGGTGTATAGAGAGAGAGAGAGAGAGAGAGAGAGAGAGAGAGAATTTGAATTTCAAATACAAACAAACCTTTCATTCATCCAACGTAAAAAGTCTTGGAATAGCATGCACCATGGAAGTTGTTGTTTTTAGTTGATATAACACTGGAATTAACTCCAAGAATCATTATTTAGTGTAATCATTTGAGATGAATCGCCCACAACCATGTAGGGGGTCAAGTGTTTTATGTTGGATGGATGAGAAGTATGCTCGTATGCAAAAATTCCCTCTCTCCAGTTACCTAGTCCATGGAAGTATGGCTTTCCGACATTTGCAAGTAAGGATGGGTTTACATTAGGATGAGGGGAAATACGGAGTTACATTTGAATCCATTCCGTGAGAGGGGGGGGAGGGGGGGGGGATGGAGCTCCGCATGACACGGCAACCAAGTGTGGCTATGTACACACTCTTCGATGATGGCGATCTTCATCACCATCACCCTTTGCTCCTCCAGCGCTACTATAAAATACTCGCCATTGTCTCAACTCTCAGTGCATATCTTCTTCTCCAACAATGGACTTTCCTAACCCCACTCACCCCTCAAATAAGATGCACAAGTCCCACCAACGAAGTTGTCTATTCCAACCTTCACATGTGCCCACACAATGGCCTACACTTGCCAATGACAACAATAATGTCAACCATCTTGACATATACATAGCCCTACCCCCAATCAAGTGCACATCAACTTGTTCGCACTCCAACAACCCTCCTGAACCTAGAGTCTTTGCACAAAAAGTATCTCTTTGGCACCATCACCAAAATGTGGGGCTTCAATGTTACGCACAACAACAAACCACCTCGCATTGGCATGCAACCATGCTAGCACCAGCTGAGCCATAGCAACAATCTATTGGTACCTTTTTCCTTTCATAACTCCTTACCAACACGTAATACACACTCACAACTTAGCAACTAATGAGCATTCAAAAGCTTACATTCTCAAACTACAATAAATCACATCATACCAATTCCACCTCACCTACATTCCATTCACAACTCCAACATAGCATACTACCAACTGCCACAAATTCATCACCAACCACACCAACAATTTTTCCCAACACCATCTTTACTACTTGGCATCTCAAAATACATAATATAACTCAACCATACTCACCATGACAATCCAACCCATTGGACTCAACGCTCTTAAAACCCTATTGTTTATTTCCTACATGCACACTCATTTTCTCCTCATCTCCTACACCACCTGACCACACTAATGCTCTAGCTACAACTCTTTTGTCTCATTCAAGTCTCCTCATACTGCATGCCCATCTCAACTTCTAGCTACCTCGTTTTTTTTATTCTCCTCCTTTCGCCTCACACCCACTCTTCCACTTGCAACAACAACCCTGCACTCCACCTCCACAACATGCAAAACACCAGCCCACATCTCCCTCAATAAAGTTAGCACAAACATGAAGCCACCACAAATTAGCCATCACAACCTTGGTCAACTCTTTGTCTCTTCACCCCCCCCCCCCAAAAAAAAACACCATTCCTTCTCTCACACACACAACTACCATAAAACCAATAAACACCACCTTTACTTCCCAACCTTTTTATTTCCTCTCTGAATTTAACTCCCATTTCTCTCTCACAATTTCGATCACATTCCTAACTCTCCTCCCTAGATTCTCTCCTTTATCAACCAAAATCTCCCCATATCTACAACCCCAAATCCTCCCCCTATCCAACCTCACCTTCACCTTTCCCTCTCCCCACATCAACCCAACTCCACAACCAACTTCAACCACTTTTGATTCGTCTCCACACAAGTAAGTCTTCCACTCACCACACCTCATGCTTTGATACATCTTGTTACCCTCAAATTCTACTCAAACAATATTTTCATAGCTCTCACATTCCATTAGCCTTCAACCACGCGCCTATCAATTTATTCACATGGACTCAAACATGGCATTTGGAAACATAATAATACACATGGCTCTTTTTTCTTTGAACCCAACCCAAAAATATACATTTCAAATCCCACTACTATACTAACGCCTTCATGTTGTTGTGTTATTCTAGAATTGCATGCTCAATTCTTGCTCTCACAATGGCATCACTCCCTCTATTTATTCATGCAAGACAAACATCACCAACTCACTTTGTTTAAGGTCCACACTCCCACTATTTTCCATGCTCAACCCAACAACAACACTTTCAATTTGAGCATTCCTTCCCTACTCCGGGGGCTACCACCTCCATGTGCTACCGCGCTTTCTCCTTTCTACTTGGATACCCCATTTGCAAACATTCACGACCACACCAACGCTTTCCTAATTTCTCTTGATGTCAACCGTTTATTATGGCTATGGGAAAGATTCTTCAACAAACTTTATTTTTCTTGGTCAAAGATACTACCCCTCCCAAGGCACCCACCGGTCCACATACCTCTCAGTATTCAACACCAATCTTTCCCACCCCTCCCCCTCCATGACCTCGCTTCCCACTTCAACTTAGCACACTCATATCCCCCCTCCCTCCCTTACCTACCCCCTCTTGTATCACTAAGATTACTTTCTACATGGCCGCAACCAACTATTTGGCTCACTTGACCCAAAATTCTTGCATCAATGGAGTGGCAATATATCAACCCACGTTCCCAACACGCAATCGCTAAAGTCTAGAATTCATTGTGCTCGCCTTGGATCCCAAACCCAACAACACAACACTACCATTCTCATTGTTAACCCCTCGTACTAGCTAGTTGATACCCACTTGAGTATTCACTTCCCTGACATCCAACATATGTACAATACCCCCACATATAATTGAATATTTCCCAACAATTGGTATCCCAAAATACTATCAATACATAGAACCACCCTAACCTCCATTCTTTGCACCACGCATGAAGCCCCCATTGTAAGCTCCCCTTGATACACATCACTCTCCTTCACTCTTCTAGAATTCTTCCCACCTCCACTATGCATACATACCATCCCCCAACGAGCTACCCTACAATCCATTACCCCCCCCCCCCCAAATAGCACCAAAACCCACTGTAATCACCCCCTCAAACCCAAACATAACAACCTTTATCAACTATATACATGCATCTCCTACCAATTAAACATGGTCCAACAAATACATACTTTACATATGGTTCATTTACCCCCACCCCCTAGGGGATGAAGGCCACAATACTATTATTGGTTCCTGGTATATACGAAGCAAATCATGCCACTAGCATTGCCACTAAACTCCAAGTCTACCCAAACATTTTAAGAAGTGAACTTTGTGCCCTTCTATTGGTAGTTCAAACCATTTAGCATCTCCCATTCAATACATACATCATCTTTGATAGTCTTGATAGTATATACCTACCCAACAACCACATACATAGGCCATCCTCTGAACATAACCATCATGATAAATTACTCGTCGACAAAATTATCTTCCATATTCAAAACTCACCACACCACACCACACCATGATCCAAAAAATGCACGTCCATTTGGACATATACAATAACGATGAAGCCAACACACTTGCTAAACTAGGGGGCACTAACTAATCTCATCCACAATTACCCTTTCCATGTTATTGGTCACACCACAACCTAGTGGCCAAAGGGCTGCATTACCTTTACCCAACATGACAACTCTATCCGCAACATCCAAAGAAATATCGAAAATGGATACTTGGACATCATATGTACACGTGCATCCGACCGTTTTCCTTATGTCAATAAATGGCTTATCAACAAATATTCACCATCCATAGTCAAACATATATGGGCACTCCCCTCCACCTCAGATGCTAAGATATCCCAACTCTTAAAATTTAGATACTGCACATATATGGGCAATGTTTGTAATTTTTCTCTATGTCCAAAATTTCTCATCTCCCATATGCAATCTTTGCAACACTAACTCCAATGAGGCATGGCTCCACCTACTTCCCAATTGCTCCAAGTTCCAACTAGCATCTCAATAATGTATGCACTAATAGACACAATAAAATTGTACACGCCCTCCTATAATTCTTCATTTCACATTTTGCCACTCGATGTTACACCATCACGCATGCAAGTAGCAACAACCACACCCCTTAAATTACACATGGTACCTCCGTGGCTACTCCCACGATGTTATGAATCCATATGTACACGCCTTGCTAGGCTTCGACTTGACATTCTTTGCATACATGGCACCCTTTAGGATGCTACCCACCTTTCCGCCCGTTACCCCATATCCGCATCCAATATATAGAATTCACATATTGCAATGGTCGTTTCTTTAACAAAACCACTACAATCAAACCCTTCAAGTACCTCCCTCGTACCAAACACCTCTGACAAATTGGATGGAATACCCCATAGCCCATCATCATCACGACAGGTGTCCGTGATGTCGTACACCACCAATCCATCCAACACCTTCTAGACCTACAACTCCCTAACACTAATATCAAAGCCTTTGTGATTTTTGCGCACCAAATTGCAACTTATCTTATCTTATTCTTAAGAAACATAAACTGGAGAAAAACCAAACCCATGTTCTCCCACCTTAACCATTGGTATTTCATTCCCCAACAAAATCACACCCCACCTATTGAGAAGTAGGCAATAACCCCTTCACCAAACCCACATGCATGGGCATGTGAGTGGTGATTGGCCAACAAACCTTTCCACATTGGGGGCTATGTCCCAATGTTCTCTTAATATGTTCCCTACATTGGGGTGGGGTCCATAGAACATGGGGTCCAAAACAACCCTTAATCGGCCTTGCTTTCATACTCATGATTAGACCCTAATCTTGAAGATTGGTTTCTCAAACTTGGAGTAGTTTATGGAGTGGGAATTGTGGAATAAAAAATTTTCATCTTTTAGTTAGATCAAAATTAAAAATTAAAAATTAAAACTTAAATCTTTTAGTGAGAATTAGGACAATTGTCTAAAAGATTGAGAATTAAGATGATATGAAGAGGCTATGGTCTCACTGGAGAAGGTGTAGCTGTAGGAAATAGCACATGCTCTTATGTATGGCCTATATCGAGAAGAAAAGGGATAGAGAGGGGGTCTATTTTTATTTATTTGTATTTTTCTCAAATCTCTGCTAGATTGTACTATCAATAGACTTCGAAACTAGTTGTAATTGAAGGATCATGGATTGTTCTTTGTTAATTGAACCTACTCTAGCTTGTGAATGTTGCAGACATTGGACAGTTGGCCAACTAACATCACCTAGCTAAAATTTCTAGGCCCCTATTTGTCACTTAGTTTTAGCTAGCTCTATTCATCAAACCTAGGATTCTTACTTAGTTTAGCTAGCTAACTTTTTTGGAACTCTCATTCTCACTTAGCTTCGACTAGCTAAAAAGTTGTGTGACATGCATATTCATTCTAAACCAAAGAGAAATCCATGCAAACAAAACCAAACAATATATATTTGGTTGTATTGCTCTTGGTTGGCTTTGTATTTTCATGTTGTTGCACAAGGAAATTGAAAGGCTTAAAATCAACAAGTATAGTTGGTCTCCTCACTTTCAACTCACATTGGTGATAGATCATCATCTTCTTCATTATCATTATCATCATAATCATTAATGTCATCTAGGACGAGATGGAATTAAGGTGTTCCAAATTAGAGATTCCGCAACATCTGCTAGATTATTAGGAATCATGCTCATGTTCAGTTTCAAAAAATCATTGCTTCAATGAGTTCGGGTTCGAGAGATGACTATTTGGGTGTAATGAAATCATTCATTACACCGAGATCATATTCAGATTCTAGCCAGTTATTAGTTAACTTCAACAAGCTAATTTTCCTCACCCGGATTATGGCACTTAGTTTTAGCTAGTTATTCTTTTGAGGCACCGAATTCTTGCGTAGCTTTAGCTATTCGGAGCTTTTAGTTAGCTAAATAACTCCCACTTAGTTAGTTGTTCAAGGTTTGGAATGTTGATTCTTAAGTATTGGTTGAGGATTGATTCCTCATACCATCGTCTAAGCAATAATTTGAGCATGATCTTGCACATTAACTTTGTTTGACCCATGTTAGTTGTGTGCATTGACTTGTGTGTGTGTGTGTGTGTGTGTCTCTATATATATATATATATATCTATATATTCAAAGACCATGGTCTTTGCAATAATCGTATGTTATATCCATGAAGCAAGAGTCAAATGTTAGGGCCCGAGCATGTTTGGATGATTGCATGTAAGTGATTCATTACGTAAGGTCTATTGTCAAATGATTGATTTGTTGGCAGGCAACTAGAGTGAGTGTTGGTTAGCCTACTCCATCATCGTTGCGAGTGATTCACAACAATGAAGGGTATTCATGTTAAGTGTGTATATTTGATTGAAGGAATTTGGTGAAGGTAGAATGCATGAACATATTATGCTTGAATGTACTTCTAAACAATAGTTTTTGAGCAAGCATAATTTGACCACAATATATCATATAAGTTAAATGATCTTTGATATATCAGCACGTTGTGTGTGAAAGTTGATTTTTGATTATTTTGAAAGTATGCTCCATCTTTTATGATGCATTGAATGATGGAAAATATGAAATCAACATTATGTTATGAATCTTGAATGATAAGGTAGTAGCAATTAATTGGTACGAGTGAGAAGAGATGATCATTGGATCACCTGGGAATGTGTGTCCACTTATGATAATGAGATTGCAATATATTAATTCCACATGCTCTTGAAGAGATGGGGTAAATATACTATAGATATTCTATCTAACTGATGAAGTGAAGCACATGTAAAGACCATAGTCTCTTAGGTGTAAGGAGATAATCAAACACCAAGTGATTGTTGTGAATACAAGAAACAATGTCATTGTAGTATAGAGAGAATTATCTTGAGTGCATAAATTGAGGACCTAGTGGCCAAAAACCTTTGGTAGTTTGGGATCCAAAGGTGAAGAGTCAAATTGACGGGACAATAAGGCAAGTGTAGAAGTAAGATGTGGAATGCATTCTCCAAAACTTTTTATCTCTATATCTTAAGTATCATTGCTAATGAATGTGTATCCAATATCCATATAGGTTAAATCAAGTGAACAATGGATTTGATATTGTGATAAATTATTTACATACTCTAGGAACTGAGTTCTTAACCCAACGAGGGGGGTTAGAAGTTTGTGTTTAAGGTAAGAAATCATTAATTAAAGAATATTATCACCCTATGGTGAGAATTGTATTGTCGTTTCAAGATACATTGAAAATGATTAATTAATACGAGATAATTGACTACACCATAATGCCCTCATTTTGAATAACGAGACTAAAATGGGATGCATTCTTCAAAACTATTGTTGGTGGATGTGCATGTGATTGAGCACTGCACAAGGTCCAATCAAAATGAACTCACTGCCAAATTATTGACTGGGTAAATAAAATAAGGTGTGTGACCATCTTGAATGCATGTACTGAAGTTGAGAGTTTTCCCGCACCCTTCATTAGTATACATGAATGAATTGTTAATCAAAACATATATTATTTGAAATAGACCTGTAATTGTATTGATTAGACCTATAGTTATACCGATTAAACCTATTTGAGACACCTAGATGATTCAAGAATCTCATTTTAAGTCTTCCTTTAGTGTTATCTTGGGTTTTGGTCTTATCCGACATATAAATTGCAGGAATTTGACAGAAAAATTATGTTTTCAAACTATGAACCTAGACCCTTTTATAACTGCAAGTTTAAAACATATGATGTGCTAATGAGATGCTATGGAAGGCAACTTCTCATCGTCATTGGAAGTTATCTCCTCTTTTCACCACCAGTTGTGAAGGTTATTTGTCTACGAACCACACTGAGTGGGCATGCTGTTTTGATTTATTTTAAAAAGTCATTCATTTCGCTTGATTCTTTCTAAACAAAAATAAGATTAGCAACTGCCCGCAACGATTCCTCTTAATGTCATACGAATATTGATACAAACAAAATAAAATGGTAGCTTATCATATTTATCATCATAAGTTTGTGATCACATACTAATCATGTCTACATTGGAAAAATCGTATGATTTCAAAATGAGGATCTACGAGGTGATAGTTTTATGCAAGAACTTAAAGGTGTCCAATGAGTTTTACTTCACTAGTAAGAATGATGGGTCTGCTTGACACACCAATCTAACACAACGTGTCCATGATGACACCAATGTTGCAAAAGCTGAAAATTTTCTTGTTCAAGTTCCACTCATACCAGGCCATTTGTTTGTTTGTTTGTTTTTTTTGGTTTTTGTTTTTGTTTTTGTTTTTGTTGTTGTTTTATTTTTTATTTTTTTAAGGTTCTTTGATAATTCACTATCAACAACAAGTGTTGTCATATCCCTTTCAAATATAGGTGTCTAATTGAGAAGAGTAGCCAAAAAATACTCTTTGATCTATCAAATGGGTTGGCACAATATTATATTCCTTGGAATAATATTAAAAAGTTGGCACCCTAGAAGGTCGCCGACCCATTCCTAGCCACTTAAGCGATTTAGCATATATGCAGTTTAGGTTGGATCAAAGAAAAAACTCCACCATGTAGAGAAATAGAGACATGAACCAATTCATATATTTTCATGATGTTTTCCACAATACCCAAATTCAAAGTGAATTTTACGTACGTGAATATTCTCTTGGACCTATACTTGTGACGTAGGCTACCCTGTTTCCAATCACCAATCGGTGACAAAGCAAAGGACGCTTGGTTCCCATAATCGATAAGTATGGCACCTAAATATGCCCGCACTGTAAACTCATATGTCAGCTTTGCCACTCACATCTAACTAAGTTAGATTTCGACCACGACATGCCAACAACAGTGATCAAAGATTGACATTGTGTTGCACAGAATTAGGTCGCTTTGAGTTATGAAAAGAGGGGGGGATGGTCGGGAATGGGCCGGCTACCTTAGGTCATGGAAGCGAGAACATTGCAACAAAAGTCGGGGTCTTGTTGCAGTCGGTTATGTCCGAGGGCCGTATCACATTGACCTTTGAAATGGGCGAATGGTATATACGTATAATAAGAACATGAATACTAATAATACTCATATTACTATAGCTCGGAATGAATATATATGGGGTGCGAGAGAGGGAGTGAATCGCAATAAGCGCATGCCATGTACATGCACCGGATCCACCACACCGGTTGGACCGGCGGTCGACCGGTGGAGAAATAAATTTAGCCAGCCAAGGGAGGGGGGCCCACACATAAACGGGCTTCCTTATATAAGATGTAACGTGTCACAGCCGGGGGAAGCTTCTCCCCCATTGGCCCATTGTACCTTTTTCAGCAAGGGAGCAGGGGGTGGGCCCCGCTCTAGACAGTACTGGCTCATAACTCTGATGATCATCACAATTTGACTGGCGCGAATCCTGCCCCTTTTCTCCACGCCCGAGACATGCATCTACGAGGGGCGTAGATCCTAGAACCCCCCTTCCTGTACAGATCCGCCCGTAGGCTAGGGCGCTAGCCCTTGAGTGCCGAGAAGGGGACAGGTGACAGGTGACAGCCGGCCAGGCCTTCGACGAGATGGGCCCCACTTCCTGTGAGATGGGCCCCACCGCCTCTATCACTGAGGGAAAAAGGAGGTTCAGTAAACACACAACCCCCGTGAGTTTGTGGTGAGTGTATCTCAAATGAACGGGGAGAAACGTGTTGCTAGTTGCAGATGAAGCAGTTGAGTTTGAGGAATAACCGGGTTGAGATTCAAGACATTCACTTATCATTTGGGGAAGAATCTACAAAATATGTTCAAGTTAATAAAGGGGAAAAACTGATGAAAAGATCACAACATGTCACCGTGTTGGACTTGGAAACACTAGGGTTTTGACCGATTATATCCAAAAGTCTCTGCGGATATTAGAGTCGTTTGTAAAGCAAAGCAAAGCAAAGCAAAGAAAATGAAACCATGGGTTTAGTCCCAAACCACGAGTTTATTGAGAAAGAACACAAAGTCACCCAAGTTTTGTGCTAATGCTTAAATTATCACACACGAAGAGTGGGTGTTGGGCTATGGGAAAAACCGGTATTTATTCTCTCTTTTTTTGTTAACTTTATCCTACTAAGATGGATAGGCCAAACTATGCATCCACACATAGGCCGTTCTAAGATTTAAGACAACAGAGGTTCCATGTGCTGCATACCCCAAACTTTAGATCCCAAAATCCCTCTCAAAGATTGGGAGGTGAAACGAAGGGATCCCAAAACCCTCACCCGACTCTCAAAAGAGGCCCCAAATGCACGACACGCTAATGAACGAGGTCGTAAGCGGAAGTCGTCTCAAAGAAGGGTCAAACCCCACGGCGTCGTGCCTCGTTCGAGGGGCTCTACAGAGAGCTCGAATGGAAGCCAACCGATCTCCGGCCTTTGAAACTACCGCAATTCGGCCCTGTTGATTCTAATCACGGGACCGCCCCGGGGGCCGGGGCAGCTGCCCGACCAGAAATGTAAAAATATACATGCCACAATAGAATCTCGCCTGCAGGCGTTTCCCACCCTTGGGCCGGGCCCAGCAGCTCCTCTGAAAGAAGAGGTGGGCGTCTTATTATTACTTAATAGGCCCTGGCCCATGACAGCCCAAGTGGGTACTTTATAGGGGAGGCCTTATTATTCACCACTAGCTAGGCAAGCTAGCTCCTAGGGCCTTTCTAAAGCGACTTATAAATTATAAAAAGCGCTCAGTTTGTGTCTGGATAAAGAGGGGGAGGGAGCGCCACGTCGCAGCAGGCCCCGGCTTTGTACAGAACCCAGACGGATATAGCTGACTTTCGGATGACTTTCCCTCGTGGATGATAAAGTCCACGTCTTTTCATCCATCCGTCGTGTGGTTTTAGATATTCTAGCCTCCTCCCACCCTCCCTACTCGCCCTGCGTAGCTGGCTAGGGTTAGCAGGCTACGGACAGGTAGGTGCGTGTGTGGGTGTGTGTGTGGGGCCGGCCGTGATCATATTGGATCTAGGGTTTTGGGTTTTTTCTTTAATGAGAGGCGCATTGGGTGGGGGCTCTACCCTACTAATCTAGGTGGTACACTAGTACTAGAGTAGCTTCTCCTAGTGTGGGCCACCCCCTCATGCTAATTTTCCAACTAGAGCGCGCGGTGGGGCCACTAACCACCCATTTGTGGAAGTACCACACACGTGGTGTTAGAATGATTGAGTCATGTTTTGTTGATCTATCTTTTTGTGTGTGTGCAAACCGACCGAACGTCGGGCCACATGTGACTTTCGAGCATGCCGTGTGGAAAGCTCTCTAAACTTATCTATCACACTTGCGACACCATCACCCCTCCTTTAATTGCTGTGGAGAAACGGTGGACCCCATCCTTAACAATATCTCATAATCATTTCGAGAGGGGGAAACAAAGAAGGAAGGGGAAAAGAAAGTCTATGGAGTTGCCACATCACTCGATCATCAACAAGATTGTATGACCCTTGCTCACACTACGTTTTTTGGTTGCGGGGCGGCATGGAAATTCGGTCGTGTGGCATGTTAATGAGAGCGGCGGTCCGGGTGACTTGGTATGTGATGCCAAGTGTCGAGTTGCCCCATCCGATGGTTGCAAGACAATTTGGTGCAAGTTGATGAAAAATGGTGTAGGATCGAATGCTTATATATAGAGATAACACGAATTGGTGGAAATTTTAACTTTTTTCCTTCCTCCCGTACTTCCTTTCTTCTTCCTTTTCTCACTCCATCTTTGTTCTTTCCCACCTTTGGGTGTTTTGTTGGCCTTCATATACTTTGTGTCAAGTGGCTTCTAGTAAGTTCCAAACTCCCAAGAACGTGACGTTCCAAGGACCAAAACAACAGCATGGAACCGCATTAACCAAGGACCATAAAAGACACGTGCAACTAATAGTTAACACATGGACCACGACACTAACAACCTTGATCGTCCAATGTGTTTCTTTAAAAGTTTAGTTTCAATGGTCACGGTTGTCCAAGGAACAAGCACGTGACCTAATAGATCCCTGCCTTGATTCTCGTGTCCCCATCTCTAGCTTCCATACGCCTTGGTCCCTTAAGTTGCTCTCACCCAAATGGAGAATGGTCCACATATGAAGTTGGAGTTGGATTTGCTTTTCATACTCGAATCAAGTAGCAATAGTTGCTTACTATGGTCGGACCATGATTAAAGGATGATGATGATGATGATGTTATTTTATACTAATTGTTGAAAGACCTTGGAAGTTGACTTTACGAGCAAGAATCACCTCAAAGTCGACATTTTGATAATTGCCCCACATAAATCATAGCCGTACCCCAATAGCCAATCTCCGAGATGGTCCTCGGCATCAATCCACGTTGGTAACCCCCCCCCCCCCCAATGAGCTTGAACATGTTCCACTTATTGAAATTGCACATTGCCGACAATCCTATAAGTACTTTTATTACAAAAAAACCAACTTTGTTTTACATATATCGTGCCCATGGTAAATTACGTGCTAATAGCAATATCTAAATGTTTGCATTAACAATCATCAATTTGTGTATGTTAGAAGCGCAACCATCACCCCCCTCCCTCCAAATAAAAATATAATACATACGCATGGACAAGAAAATCAAGTAAGGGCGTTTGATGACCAAAAGCAAACAACGGCGTGTAGTATGAATGACAAGTTGACATAATATATAACATGTGCATGTGAGTTGTTGACTTTGACCTCATTCCAAAACACACCCAATTTCTTAACATTCATATATCTCTATGATTTTAATTTAATTTAATTTTAATTTTCCATTTAGACCACATGCCTCATTGATCTCGAAGCAAATTAGGTTAAAGAATTTAAATTCATGTCTCCGCCCAACCTGCTATCAACCTATGGTATACTTACACACGTTGACTGTAAGGTGACTTTGGAAACCGTTGTATGTATGTATCACTTATAAGATGGGGTCCCACTTTAAAGTCAAATAGGTTTTGTTCAATCCACCCCCCCCCCCACACACACATATATATATATATATAAGTTACTTGGAGCAATTCGAGAACCTACCCTTTTCCCAACGCCATTCGATGTGTTGGAGGGGATGCGGCATTAAACAAGTCTATCTCCCTTTGTCCTCTCACAAACGTGTCGATGGTGCAACAACCGAGATTGTTGATTGGAGAACGAAGGGGTGCGTGAGGGGAGAGGCCGGCAACAAGTGCACTTTTGAAGTTGACAAGGCCGGGGGGAATATGTGTTTTTAAACTTGAAAAAACTAAGGCGCACACACACACACCATATATCGAGAGAGGAGCTTGCTTACTTATTAGAACGGCATCCAAACAACTACTACGGAGGAGAAGGATGTACACCTAGTAACATCCATCGTATTGGGGAGTCTTTAGATTAAGGTAGAGGGTGCTAAAATCAACACCCCATCCAAAATTAACACCTATAAACGCCTCCCAATTTTCAACAATTCATTATCTTGGAGTGTATGCGGTGGTGTAGGAGTGTCTGGGCCCACAGAGTGACGGTTTTGGGTGTCATTAGTGGTGCCACCTCATAGCGGCCTTCACTACCTTCATGTAGGGTAGGTAATGGGCTCCACTCTATCTCGGGTTGGTTCAAGGTGGGATTAGGGTGGCTTGTTAACGCCCATTCTAGCCATTCTATTCACAACGCCAAGGAGGTAGGCCCACAAAGCACACAAGGGTCATTTCCCGGGATGCAACGGGGTTGGTTCCCGGGATGCAAGGTGATGGTTGTGCAAGTGAACCGGGAGGGATCATGGAGGTAGCCACTAGCCACGTCGCTTTGCACGCTATTACTACTCGGGCTTTGATGTAGTTTGGATCTAGTACCCAACTATGTTGTGTTGGTTCTAGGCAACGAAGGAGGGTTTCCTCATCATATGCAAGGTCGCCATACACGGGGCCTATGGATTGGTTTAAAGAAGCTCGTAGTTTTGACTTTGAATGTCCATCAAATATTCAATCGAGACTAAAGAATATAGTTCTTCTTTCTCGATACCTATGTTTAGCCTAAAGACTAATATGAATATAGTGTCTATATCAACCACATCGCCATATGTATGTGCAATAGCTTAAAGTGTTGGTTTAAGCACCCCCTACCTTATATGTATGTGCGAATTACATAGCTACGTGGATGAGAGGCGACTTGGATAAGTAGCAAGTGGATATTGTCCAAAGCCTGCAAGCGGGCCTCTCCTACCACTTTGTCGCCGAGGAGGCCCACCTCACCAAAAAACACGCCTACACCCAAAAACGGCCTAAAAGGCCGATGAGTGACCCATTTATTTATAGCTATGTGAGTTTCCGTGCCACTAGCTAGCTAGCTAGCGCCACTCATCACTTACCAACTTGTTTGAAGCTCCTCCGAGCCACTTGAATGTGCATGTTTATTGATTATTGTCTCAGCTTTGCACCACGACAGCCTTACATCCTAGCTAGCTAGGCCAATGCAATGCCATCGCCCCGTTTGATGGGATTGAGCAGTGGTGAATTTTCACAAGGTCCCTAACATGTTCATATATAAAAAAAACACGCATTTTCAGTGGACAAGTTCTAAGAAAATGAACCAGTTTTTGGACGTGTCGAATTCACTTTGGACGGGTTATGAAAATAACAAATTTTTTGATAAATTTTTCCAAAAACAAATGGTACAAATATCAGTTACGTCATGTCATATATGACATGTGAATATAAGCATGATGCAATCAAACCACCAATACCCAATCAAAACATCAATCTTGAAGTGCTTGATTCACCTGCATACATTAATTCATCGACCACAAAATTTAGAATGGGGTGGACTGGAAAGATGAGAATCGACAACAAACGATAGATAACTGACGAACATTGAAGGCATAATTTGTCAAGATCCTATTGTTTCCAAGTGCTACCAGTCACATGTCGTCATCTTTTGGTTTTTTGTCTTCTAATTTTTTACCAACATTGTAAGAGACTTATTCATACCTCTTGCGAGACAGGTATTTTCATTTTCAAACCGGTTTTGGGGCGGGTTCTTTTTCTCTTTAACCTTTCCATGGACGGGTTGGTTTAGAAATTACCGGTTTTGGGACGGGTTGCAATTTTTTTTGCCTTTCAATTCAAGGTTTTTGGACGTGGACATGCAAAAACTTTGTGAAAAAACAGCCCTGGGATTGAGTGTCACATGCGTGATTAGTGTCGCTTACTTGGCTTATTTTGACGTGTATGGTAAGTTACACTAATCATCAACAACTTTGTTTTGTTTTGTTTCCCATGAGTGTCATCTCGTGACACTCGGCATCTAGTTTAGTTTAGGTCCTTTGCATATAGTGCATTGTGACACTGAATCACATACATAGTGTGGTAGGAAAAACATGGTTATTTTGAATATGGCATTGTCATCTAGGACATGTTGGAAGCATCGATTTATATGTGTTGCAGGGTCGATTCAACACTTGGTTGACATAGAATGTGATCTTTCAGTATAGGGCAATGCATTGAGGGGAAGGTTTGAGGGCAATGTCTCAAGGGCGATTGTTGAAAATCCCACGACGACCAATCCAAAGTGCATTACATTGCATAAAACGCGTGCATTCTTTCCTTTTCTTGTACATTAGGCACTGTGCCTTGTGTGGGGGGTGTTATGGGCAATGCTTTGTACATGCCGAGATTCAATGTTGGCATATTGCCCTCCCTTCCAAAAGGAGGTTACTATGCTTGAGAACCGACATATATTAACAAACCAAGAAAGCAGGAATTGCATTATGATGAGTCCTAAATTTGGGGTTGCATTAAGGTCCAAGTTCACGACTCTTTTTAAGGGATCTTACTATTAGATTCATATGTATTCAATATATTTAATGGGCCCAATGTGAGATTGGATCCAAGTGCAAGAATCCCTTATTTAACTATGGGGGGGTATTTACCTTCCTTTGTTGAAACTTTCCAACCTATAAATAGATAAATGTATGCTAGATGGTATTTTCTAACATCCTATCATTATATATAAATTGTAGAGTTGCATAATCATAATCACCCTATCTTACATATAAGTAGTAGAATTTTTATGTGAACAATCTGCACATACATTATGCATATAATACACTATCCATACATTACATCATGCAAATATTACTCTGCACATTACACACACAACCATCATACTTAAACTTTAGCATATTGCATATGGTTCTTGAACCCCCTCAGGACACCCTAAATAAGCCAACCAACCCTTCCATCACCGGATGACGGTACTTTTCATCCAAAGGTGACCATTTAAACAAATTCATTCACATGTCCACATACATTTTGCCTATTTCTCATCCAATGCCACTAATGGCAAATGATTTACATTAAACCTATAAATAAAAATCTGAACTTCATTTTATTTATGCTACTTTACATCTAAATAAAAAAATACCACAACTCAAATCACGCCATACATTATATATAATTCCCAAATTCACATTTAGAGGATGATATTGTATATCTAAAAAAAAATGTAAAAATTGTGTCTTGAATAAAATCCACCCTACATTTTCTCGCATGTGATTTTCTACATTTTTGCCAATGCCTGCCCCTAGCTCTAAGATTGATGAGAAAGTGGTTCTGTAACAAAGCCACTTGATAATTTCATACCTTGACCTCGACCCTAGTGCAAATCTCACTCTTCAACAATAGAATCACTTGATTTTGGATTTATTTTATTTTATCTTGGACCTTCATGTGGTACCACCCTTTGCAAGAAAAACAAAGTCCTTCCAACATGGTCCATTGTCATCTAGGAATGTATGTCAAAACTCACATTTTGTGTCAAAATGGTTGCCACAACACATTTCAAATGGGCCATGTCTCTTTTCCTTCTAGTGCAAAGAGCATCATATGATTTCTTCACATTCCTTCCAAACTAATTCAAACAAGTTCTTGTGAGGCACAATTGTTGTGTAGTTTATGTTTGTTTTCAAAAGAAAAGAAAAAAAAGTGCCACATGGTAGCACTAAATTTTTGACACATGTGATAAATTTTTGACTGCATATTACATTCTCTAAAACAACATACAAGTAATAACTAGTAAATGTAATATTGTGTAAGTGCATTAATGTGGTTTCCTTTTAACAAAATGCTCTTACACTTCATTACAATTTATTACATTATTTCTATCACACATTGGAAGTTTTTGTTTGCATGTGAGAGGGGGATATTGCATACAAACATGCCTCCTATCCATTAAACAAAATCCGTTAAAATGACATGCAAGTTAAAGTTCTTTTTCCTAAAACAGATGGTGAAATTTTGTAGCTTCGAGGACCTCAAATTAGTGTAATGGGAGCAGCACACTTGATAGGAATCACCCAAAAAATCTACACAAAGACATGTTTTCAATATGGACGGACAAAAGGCACACTCATGTGCAACAATTTCCTCTGGCCACGTCTACACGTGTGCCTTACCCACGAAAGTGAGTGTGGAGTGAACGTTGCAGCTGGGACATCCCTTGGTATAAGTTACACTCATAAAATTATCAAGCAGTGTGTGTTCGTTCATGTGGACCCTAAGACTATAACCATGGGATGCCCTAACCTAGTGCCAATTCATATTGAATACTGGTTATATTCTCAAGGCCCACAAGAACGAACACACACTGCTTAATAATGTTAAAGTCAAAGACTCGACACTACAGAAAATCATTTTCTTCTTCTGTGGGGGTCTATTTAGTATAAATCATACGAGTCAAGACTAAACTTTTCGTATTTCAAAATAGGATCTGAACACCAAAAGTTCCCCCCCGCTCGACTACAGTACCAAGCCAATGCTAAAGAATGTTGCGATGCTTTTCGTATACCTCACCATTTGCAAGTTGCACGACAAGATTTTTCATGCAGATTCAATCCTGAGGCAGGACGAATGGTAAATTTGTGAAGTATTTTGGCATTTGACTAAGGCCCACTTACTGCAACATGGTCAATCTGGCATAGTTAGAGGTGGGAAATTTGTGGCACATCTTTAACTTATTGTCCAAGGATCTGTTGCACGTAACTTCAGCTATGGTTGCCCTTCTGGTCAATGACTTCACCTATTTCAATATCTTTGGAGTGCGAAATCTGCAGGGGTTGACTGGTCATAGCCTAGTAGCCTCATACAGGAATTACAACCCTAAACTCCATAATATCAACCTCCTTAATGTCACTCCTCTTGTATCTTAAAACCCTTGGGAACGTATGTTCTTAGTTTAAATATCTCTCATTATTGTCATGTTTTGTATCATGGGTTTTGGACGCTAAAATAAACAACCAGGATAATTCATACGATACGCTTTCATGCTTACATTGTCATCAATGTTACTATTGCAATGTTGACTTTGTATTGTTTCATAATGTCACATCCTAAACTATTTCTCTTTTTTTGTCACGCATCCATGTTAACACAATAGAGCTCCTTAAATGTCATGTGCAATTTGGATGCCACAAGCATGATATTATGGAGTTTAGAGTGTACATGTATCAGGTTGACAGCTATATCATTATACTTGAGTGAAGTTACCTTTTTTCCCCCCACTCCTTATATACTCAAGTTCATGTCGTAAGTGCTTGATACTACTATACGGTCTGTGCACTCACTGATCATGATGACAGCTTTTCGAGAAACTGTTAAATATTAAGAAAAGACGTGCACTGCTGAGTTTGCAGAGAACAACAATATTCATAGCAAACTTTCGACAAAAAAACCCTCTCACAACATTGGTCAGTAGACTTGAGATACTGTAAACATTGGAATCCCAATGTGCATAACCCCTTAAGTTATGGGGACAAAATATATGCAGGCAAAAACTGATGAAGAATAAATTTGGAACTGAACATGGTCCCAAGTTATGGGAATAAAAGTAGGTTTGTAGTAGTTGAGTGGTTCCCAAGCACCCCTGGTATCCTGTCTCATCGAGCTACATCTAGCTCCTCCAAAACTCATTTAATTTGTAGGAGTTTAGAATGGGCCAGAGTTGGGATGTAGTTATTGGCCCACCACCACCTGTTTCAAATGTCAAGAAAATATCTCAATGGGTTTCTTCGGAAGTTTCTCAATTCATAAAATTATCTCTTACGGATGTCATAGGGTTTGTGAGGTTACCGCGCAAAAAGGATTGTCAGAACTTGATTATTCACAACAGGGTGCATAGAAAAGTATTAGAAGACAAAAATGATGACGGATTCTGTCATGTTAGGTTTAAAACGTGACCAGAGGAAACAGTTACCACCTAGGAATTCGGAACATTATGCCATGCATTACGTCACACTTGCTAGCAGGCATATAAATGCCTGTATACAGCCAGCTCTCTGCTAGCTTATGATGAAATTCATGTGCAGTTAATTGTTATAAAACTGCATATGGAATATACCTCAGGCGCAAGTTCTCTCTTTGCAGTGATCTTCTGCACCTGCAGTGCCTTCAATGAAAGCATACTTCCTGCAGTGCCAACTTCAATGGGCACTTCTCAGCATGGGTCACCATCCGTGACAACTTATCTATGCAAATTCTCTTTGCAGTAATAGCCTTTCTAAAAAGGCATTGCAGATTATGACGTTTTGATGCAATTAGATTAGGTTCAGGGAAGCTCATCTGAGACTACCCCGATGAAGTCAAATCACGAACCATCCTATACGCATCCCGACCTGGGGCATAATAGGATGTTATAACAGTTTCTAGTGAGAAACCTAGTTTCTTATAAAGAGTTACAGCAGCAGTGCGTGATGGATCTACATGGAGGTTGACACACTGGACTTTTCTCTTGTGCAGTTGTTGAATAGCTGCAAGTAGCAAGGCTTCACCATAGCCTTGTCTTCGGCAGGTTTCTCTCACTGGCACATGTGCAATTTAGAGTTAACCATCCATTGCTTTCACACTCATCAAAGAAACTAAACCAGATAAAATTGATGTCCAACAAATTGGAGGAAGTCATACTTGCTACATAACATTCTACATCGACTACAAACTTACAATCACAAGTACTAGGTCAGCTTAAGAATCATGAACTCCATGTGGTTAATGCTGGACACTGTTTCCCAAAACTTATTCTGTAATATACAAATAGCAAGGTTTCAAGGACACCTGCAAGGATAGAAGAGAGTAAAAAACTGGCACCAAGGCTAAGATCCAAAGCAAATTCCACTGCTAATACTTTCATTACCAGACTTTCTTCATAGAAGATGAGGTTATTCCTGTTGACACAACTGTGAAACATGAGAAGTGCAATAATGATTGAAGCACCTGCAAGCTTAGTAACAGAGGCTGCAAGGGAGGTCCAGGAGTACATGAGATACCCTGCAACTGCAGCTGGTTCTACGAGATCCTCGTCTTCCCCTTCCTTCTTCAGTGCATCATCTTTCAGTACATACAATAGGGCTTGATTTCTCTTCGTAACCTCCTGCTCAGAAGTCCACATCTCAGAATAACCTCAAAACTATTTCCTCATAATCATCCAGCATTTTGACTCAAAAATGTTGGCAGCTTCTTTACTTTCAAGTTGATATTTACAAATGTTCACATGATACATGAGCAACCGTTGTTGTCTTTAAACGAGCAGAATGAGAACGACAGACAAACAAAAAGAAAGTAGCAAAGAGATGATAATGTACACAAATTCAGTGACCTGCCATGGTATAGCAAAAGCTTATGTATAGCAAAAGCTTATAATCCAAGAGAATCCGATCGATTATAAAACGTAATTGCTAATCTTGTGCGTTCTCATTCTTCATCCACAAAAATCGATGTTGCATTAAAATAGTACCTTTTCCACGTTAAGTCTTGTTCACAAACTCCAGTTGGACAGGCACCGAGCATGAGGAATTAGGGTTTAGGGTTTAGGGTTTGAGCTTCCACAATCAAAACAGATCAACAACATCCATCCTCATTCCTCGTTGGTCAAATTGTGCGTCAAATTTCCTTGATTACAAAGCTCCCTAACCTGAGTGCAGATTAATTCGTGGAAAACTCTTGAATTCACTTGTTACTCATGCACGTGCATAAAGTGAACGCAAGTTTTTCTTCAGGATTTAAACCAGGAAAATTTGATGTGAAAGGTTTTTAATCTGAGGACCACGAACGTAGGTTGAATTATAGTCCGGTGAATCTTATTCAAGTAACACTATGGTTATGACACATTGGTACAAAAAGAAGATGAAACACGTGCTCCAGCAAGTTTGTACCTGAGAGAACGACGAAGACAGGGACTCGTGCTTGGGGAAGATACGGCGCTCCAAACGAGCGAATTCCTCCACCAAAGCTGTGTGAGCTTTCTGAGATTTCTGCGACGGAGGAGGCAACTTTCTGACCCGTTTGGGGGCCTCCTCATCCGCCATTCCTTTACAGCACGCTCGCCATAGCCGTCGCAGCCATGGCTCATACCACGTTCGCCATAGCCTGTCCTATCGCCCGACGATAAACACCAACGATAAACGATCACACATTGCCTCTCTGGATGGATGGATGACCTTTCTAGCACTTGGTTGCATACCTCTCATCCATGAGGATTATCTAAAGTTCACAAAATTTTGAAGCTTCAAAGACCCAAAATTGGTTCATAGCATTACTTAAATCTTGGGCATGCGTTTGTGGGTTCAAGAAGAACCCTGAAACAAAATGAAATTGGTTTTAGAATCCGGGAAGCCAAAAGGCTAATGGGATTAAAAATACATCAAGATGAGTTTAAACTGGCTAATTTCTTAGAGTGCTAGAGTGTGATAACCTCCTTGAGATAGACTAATGTCAACTTAATGATACGATTGAAAGAAAGACTTGAGGCTCCCTAATACTACATTCTCGAATAATGAAGGAAACCTATCTTTATTGGGTCTATATAGGGGACACTCCAACACAAAGTGTGCCTCATTTTCAACTCCGTTGTAAGAGCATAAGTGGCATAGTCTATTATCTCCAGGGATAGGGATTGTCAACGACCGTTCAAGTCTATGGTTTGAGGTGTGGTAAGCAACGATGATCTTGCATTGTGGTGGTGTCAATGCTCGCTTCAAGTACAATTCACAACTGTAGTTGAGAAAATCCTTGAGGCAGAGATCATTTAGTTTCTTCTATGAGAAACAAAAATAATTCCATTCGCTAGCAAGGAAAACCTCCTAGATATCATCTAATGTGATTTTTGATGTTGTTGGGTTGTCATGGATTTCTCAATGAGATAGACCTCATGATGCCTTGACCACATGGTTGTTTATTTGTGCCAGGTGTTCAATCCTTGTTAAGCTAGGTGCTGGGATAATGTGGTTGCTTGATTGACTATCCAAGAGGAGGGTAGGTGGGTAAACCATTGATGAAAACCCATGGTGAGCTTAAGAGCGTATAACTCTATGAGGAGTACTCTATAATTAATGTTTACATAATCCTTATGTGATGCTCTCATTTGTCATAAATATGGTTAAATTTGACTAGGTGGGATGAGGAACATTTGAAGATCAACATCTAATATTCTCCACCCTACCACCTCGCCCAACATAGGGGCCACTACACTTATTTCCTCAACCATCATACCATGGGGAGGTCATTGTCTAAATTTTACTAAACCACGTGAGAAAAAAAATATAAGGTACCTTTAATTCAATAAAGAAAAAAATTATACAAAATTTAAAAAAATTATAGCTTGGATAAATGACCTGCAAAGTATTATATCTAAATTAGGGTAGGTGAAAAGTATAGGTGGTATTTTATTTTTATCAATAAAATAAAGTATGTAATATTTGGACAAACAAAGAATATATTTGTGGATCAATGAATGCATTTGGATTGGATGAGAGATTTGCCCCAATTGACTAAAAGTCATCCAATTTAGAAGTTGGCATTGGATATCTTGGTTTAGGGCCACTTCACACATGAGCCAAGACCCATGACCATGAAAATTGTGAGAGCCCGATAGAAGTGTCCAAAGGCTATCCAAAAACATTTTCAAAATCATATAGTGTGGTCACATATAACCTAGCCCTCAACCAAATGCTACTTAAATAAATATCTATTCATGTGGGGTCCTCACACATGAGTAGATATAATAATCAACAATTGGAAGATTTTAGAGTGCCATGGTCTCTAACTTTGTGTTAAGCCTATCTCCAAAAGGTTGTTTTGAAAGTAATCCAAATGACCATGAAACATGATCCATTTGTTACCATGTAGAAATCCACGTAGACTTTACATTAATCTTGCATTCACTTATTTCATTGGTCCCTCAAGCATAGTGTGAAGCAAACTTAAAGCGGCCCCGACTCTCCCACCGATGACAGTGCGCCTGAAGTGCAATGGTCACATGCCCTAAGTTTTGTGTGTGCTCTTGAGGAAGTTTAGTGTTATTGGAGGATGTGTTTTGAATAGTGAGGGAGTTGCATGTGACCCAACCTTGGATCTCACAAACAAATTTATAGGTTCAACACAAGTCGCAGCCCCTTCACAACAAACACGGTTCCACATTCTGTGGACTGTAGAAAGAGGCAATCCAATTCATCTAGCGTACAACCTGAGCAGTAAGCCTACAAAGGTGGATGATGGCGATGCTCAAGTTTCAAGGGTTGAAATGGAAGAAGGGAATCAAAACTTTGAGGGTGTTATCGAAGACAAAGTCGTAGAGGAGGTTGTGCTTCCTCTACCCATTACTGAGGATGAATCACAACACGTTATTTCAAATATGTTGGATTGTGAGGAAGTGTTTGGAGAATCTAGTATTGTAGTCATAAAATGTATGCCAACAATGGAGTATGACAAACATTGAATCATCAAGGCCACTTTGGTTTCTCAACTTAATGCCAATCTATCTCAATAACAACAATGACTACATCAACGCCTCCTCTTCACCCACCTCCATGTTGGTCAGATGGGGATCCAAAGTGGGTGTCTTTTTGTTTCTAGAAACTCAATTAAATTTTCTTCAATAATTAAAGTTGCCAAGAAACGCAGCAAAGGGAGACCACCCAAGAACAACACCCCAACTTCAATTTTCCAAGGAGTTGATAGTGGTATAAGATGGAGTGGGTAGGTTTAAATGATGCAAAGGAAGTTTGCCAAAACATGGAAATTATGCAAGCAACCCATTGACCTCCAAAAAAGGCAAGAAACTACATTAAAAAAAACGGCTTGCCATGTTGAACTTTGGAATCATGATGTACTATTTTCCCCCTGCTCCAGGGTACCTCAAATTCCACTATGATCAAATAGATTGTTAGTGGGTAGATACAAATTCAATTAGGTCAAATGTGACCTTGGAATATAATCCAGTTAGAATTTTTTTTTTCACTTGGTCCCATAGATGCTAAGAGCTTGAATGTATTTGTGGAAAAATCATAGTTGTAAGAGTTGCATTGTTGCTAATCAAGCTTGAACACGTGTCCCTTCAAGACAATATTGTGCCTTGAATCTATAAAATGCATGCGTGTGGTTGACCTAGATTTGTTACTAACTCCCAATAAAATATAGAGTGCATAGCAGAGGAGGGTAAAATCCAACATCTTACCCCTCTTGTTGACTCAAACCAAACATTGCTTCCACATGTTGTTCTAGAGTCAGTGGTGAGAGCACTAACCATGTGGCATTTGACTTGAAGTCCACATTGGTGAGTGTTGAGGTTATAGCTATACACTTGCTAGCCAAAGAAAAACTTAAGAAAGATATGAAACTAATAGCCTTGGAGGATCACCAATGGCACTTGAGGTCTTCATACCACAATTATGTGGGTGTAGTAAGGGTGAACTTTGTGGAGTATTGTAAAAAGTTTTGATTCACCTTTGGAGATCATTCCAAGAACACAATGCACAACCTTTTTGCCAATTTGTTTTTTTATAAAAAATCTCATGTCAAACATCTATGTTTGAAATTAGTGCCAAATAAAGGGAGTCTAGTTTAGTTATTAACCCCAATCACAAGCCTCTAAAGAGAAGTCTATTGACTTAACCGCATTTGACCATCAAGTACTAGTACGTTGAAGGCATTCAAATACTTAGTGTAGTGAATGAAACTACTGCCGATGAGAAAAACCATTAACTCTAGTTGGGGATCTTAAATCAAAGAAAATAAGGTCATGTTGGGGATTTGGCAAACAAGCAGGGGCATTGTGGGTACAACAAGTGAGTACATGAGTAATCAATATGTGCCTAACGTGGGTTGGTTCAAGACGAGTTGTTGCATATCAAAACGACTCAAATTTGCGGTTGTGGTTTGAGTCATTAGCTTAGTTGAGTGTCATTTAGGTGAAAGTTCTCCGGGATGCCCTCTGTGATTCTTACTATGATGTAGGGTGGGTTGCATAATTGTTTTGACTGACCTCCAATTGCTCGTTGAACTGTTTTGGGTAGGATTTTAGGTAGAGGTTGTCGCAATGTTTTTTGGCAAATTGTACACTTTGGAGCATCGGAGCTAGAATCAAGGTTTGGGCTTTCTGTCTTGAGCACAAAAAGTTATGGTTTTAACCACTTGAACATGAACAATGACAAAAATTGCTTCACATCTGAATGTGTAAACCCTCACTAAACTTTGTGATTGGTGTTGGATGGTTCTATTCTAATGCTACATGCATGTATGCGATTGTGTTTCTAAACACAAATTTTGGAAGCATTTGCATGTGTTTCAAGCATTTTATCACCATTTTCATGTGTGTATGTTTTGTCTGAATATTTGCAAATTAGGAAGCTAAATTGTGTGCATGTTGTGTTGATGTGTGAATTATGATATTGTACGTGTGAGTGTTAGATTTTACATGACATCATAAAAAAACATGATTCATAACTACTATATGCCCATGTAAAAGAAGAATGAATACCAAGTTAACCTACAAATAGGGTCCTCAAAATAGTAGATATTAGAAAATTACATAATAGTAGGGCCCATAATATTTACCTTCTCCAATATAATACCCCCCCCTAAAAACACCTTGTGTTTTCATGTATTCCCACTAAATACAAAGGAGTGACCTCCTCGAGTTTTCCTTTGTTCTAGGTTTTGTTCATATTTTTGAATGTAACCACACCAAATTGCAACACTTTAGGCATTGAGCACAATTGTTATCATTTGAAAGTTCCATTAAAGTATTTTTCGTTATGGATTAATGTCAAGTTAAGTCAATATGTCAAGATTTTGATAAATGGTACACTTTACAAATAAAATAAATTCTATAAAATAAGTTCATTTGCATACTACATTTATAGGGTCTTGAAAACATCTCAAAGTACCAAATTATCTACTAATAGGGTGCCAATTATTCAATCAATTTAGATGAACAACCCACCTTTAAATAACCCCCGACTGCATGTGGTTTACAAAAAGTATATAGCTAAGTGACCTCCCTACAGGTGCATCATACTCATTCCTCAAAGCACACTTGCCGTGGCTGCCATAGCTTGTCTCTATGCCCAACAAAATAACCCAACAAGAAACCACACAACATGTTCACCCTAGATGGATGACCTTTCTAGGTTGTAATACCTCTCATTCATCCACTTCGGAGGATGAGAATCATTATGCTTTAAGAAATCACTTTTAAACATGCAGAGACTCCCATACCATTATTTAGCACACACATATTGCTATGAGGGCCTAGGAATACAATAGCATAATCCTTCACACATCTTTAACTTACATCAAATTCATCTTGTGGCCCACCATAATGTGGCCCCACATGCTTGCAAAGCTACACTAAATATGATAATTAGTGTTGTTACCACCCTATCCTGCTCAACACTAATTTTCAATTTTTTGATAATTAGTGTTAGACATAAATGCACCGCCACCTTCCCTACTGCCACCTCCTTTCTCCTTGTATCATTGTTAAATTTTTTTTCTATCCTTACTAACACTAAATTCGTGCATGTAACTTCCACATATCATCATAGTTGATATTTAGTGTTTGAGTTTACATTTGATGTTACTTACTTTCATAGGGTTAGTGATATTTAGTGTATGCATTCGTATTTAGTGTAACCAACACTAAATATCATATGATGTTTAGTGTAGTGAGTTGGGGTTTTCTAAGTGACCATATGGGGACATTCTGGTAGCATGTTGTCACAGTCCTTTTTTACACAAGAATAATACAATCATGAATGCACATGAGACACCAATATTGAGAACTTTCAAACTTGGTACAATACAAAGCTTTATCACTTAATTACACTATTATGATTGCTATGAGCTCGTGTCACCCACCTATAGGAGAGATAAAAGATGATCATGTTTCCTCCCCTGAGCTCTCTTAAACCCAAAGGCACTCCTAGTCGTATCCATATTTATTCATAACATCTAAGAGATATTTTTAGAAGCCCAAAGCTTCTTTATCTATATACATAGATCAATTCATTATATGATATTTTTTTAATCTTTTGGCTCCATCACAATCCTCTAGTTCGAATTGTCTAATTCCAACTTGATGCATTCATCCATTCTTCTAGTTGGAATTATTAATTCCAAGTGGATCCAATTGTTAATTATTAATTCCAATTGGATCCAATCATCCATTATTCTAGTTGGAACTGTTTAATTCCAACTAGATTGATTCTTTGAGAATTGTCTAGCTTTGATGAATAACATACATTTGTTGGGAGTTTGTCTAACTCCAATTCATATCTTCTAGTTGGAGGTATCTAACTCCAACACAAAGCTATTCTAGAGGGAGGTGTCTAACTCCCAATTAGAGTTGTCTACTCCACTGCAAAGACCTTCAATTGGGAGTTGTCTAACACCCGTGCACAATTCCTTCATGGGTTGTCTAGACCTTGTACACCATTCTCTCTTGGGTTATCTGATATATATATTTTTTAATTTTAATTTTTTTTAGTTTTATGACTCCAAACACCATTTGCTCATAGGTGCAAGCATGGTAAAGTAGACCAAAAAAGTGCTCCGGTATACTAAAACCCTGTTTTGGGGGTCAAAGGCCTAAAAGTAGTAGCAAAACATTGTTTAAATTGGATTTTTTTCACGATAACCTTTATTGTTGTGTTGAATACTCAAATGTAGAAAACCAAGTTGAGATCTTCAATAGTTATCATTAAAAGCGATGCTCAAAAGCAAATGATTGAGTTTGGTTTTGGACGTAGATTTCATTACCTTAACTATTTTGAAGTTGGAATTATCTTTCGTATTTATTGAATTCATCATTTATTTGAGGGCATCATCACAAAAATTTGTGGAAAACCATTAAGTTAATGTAATTTTATTTTTCTTTAAAAACATTTTAGATAGTCACTTGTTCAATATCACCAATGCACACCCGTACCGTCTTCTAAAATGTGTAGATTTTTCTTGGATTTTTTTTGTCATCATAATTTCCTTGGCTTTGTAGATCAATATGTTTTTAAAATGTCTATGATTTTTTCTTCACAAAATTCAAGATTACTGTAGTGTATAGTTTTGAATCACTTTCACTGAACACTAGGCATGAATCAGGAGCTATCCACTTTAAAATGCTTGCACCCCCACATGCTAGGTACAACAAAATATGGTTAGTCTTCCTTTCTTGCATAATCCGACCTTAAATATTTTACTCCATGTATATTGTACATGTGCATTATGTATCAATTTATTGCTAATGTAGCCTATCACAATGTGTAGAATTATGTGTACTTGTAAGTAAGTTAGGTCAGAAATTTAGGATTCTTTGCATATAATAGTTGAACTTGCATGCCAGTTTAACATAATTGCATTAATGAATTAGTGCACCTGCCATGAACAAGTAAAGAGAATCGATACAATTCACATGTCTTGTTGATACTGAACCTCACAGTACGGGGATTTATTTTATTTTATTTATGTTTGAGACACAAGGCAACAAAGCCAATGCCAAATGGTGGACGTTTAGTTTCCCCCCACGAACTTTTCGGGGGAGGAATATTCGGTCAGGGGCAGCCGCCCGTCAAATTTTCTGCACCCGACTGAAAACTGCTGCCCGCCCGCCCGACTTCGAAAAAACTATTGTACTTGCATTTTTGAAGGCTATTTGTCCACAAATCCCATATTGAGTGCACTTCATTTTCAAGGTCTCAAATCCAATACATATGTTCACTTCCATTGAGTAAATATGTAATTGACTAGATTTCATTTTCAAAGTGAAACCGCCAAGAAAGCATGTAATTAACTTGGAAGTCAAAAATATTACAAAATCCTCATTAGCACTGAGGTTATAATTTTTGTCACTTACAATTGAAAGGGACTTTGTCATTCTAAAATGAAACTAAAATTAATGATTTATTTTCTATATCTTAATATAATATATAATATATAATAGATTTTTGATGACATAGGACAATTTTCCAATGGCACACGACAATTGCCCGAGATTCATATGCTTGTAGTGATTGGTGAGGGAAGCCTACCCTCATCCCGAGGATTTAAGAACCATATCCACTACACTAAATTTCCCAAATAACGCATGTTACTATTTGGAGCTACGCAATGCAATAACGTCTTACTCAGGAGTTTGATTTTTATCAAACAAAGGTCCAATACGTTGTTCGAGCATTATAGAACATAAATGTTACATTCTCATCTCTAATTCATTGTATATTATATATAAACAACATCTTCATATACACATGAACAAGTTCAGAAAGCTGCCCAAAATGATCTAGAGATTAACATATGCTCTTATTTAAAGTTGGTTTACACCATGGACCATGAAGTCAAACCTTGGAAGATGGTATTTTTCCATGGTCCAACTTGATGGTCCAAATTCCATGGTCCGTTTTCTTAAAAATCAATTTACAAAGCCTTTGGGCCCCTCACTAGGTGCAAATCGAAAGTGGACCAAGAGGAATGACCATGCACCAAAAAGTGAGTGTGTTGATTTAAAAAAAAAATTAATGCCCAAAAAGAGCAATTTTGAAAAATTAAAATCAAGTTTGACCCTTCTCTTGTCTTCTCGTTTACTAACATGAACTTGTTGATATGATAACATATATCCACATATACATAACATATTGATTTGATGAGTTTTGTGGTTCCAACACAGTTGATCAAACATGGTTGGAATTATGTTGTAGTTTGCGTGAAATACTTACAATTCCCATTATAGGAGAATCAACTTCATCGACTTTAAATCCAACTACGAGACAAAGAACAAAGGTGCCAGTTTGATCCGGTTGTCTTCACAACGGCATTTTACAATTTGTGATTTTCTGCCATTGATGCAAGATGATTGCCTAGGACTCATCTGCTGGTAGTGAAGGGGCTGAACAATGCCATATATGAACCTTATTTACATAGAGCAACAATGCAGATATTGCAGAATGGCTTCCTTAGTTGCACGATGCATGCCATCATCTGGAGATGCAATATGGGCATTTGCACAGTGCATTATCAAAGTATGGTTAACCACATTAAGGTCCTTTGTTAAGTATGTACCTTTTATCACAAGTAAATTCAAGTCCTTTGCAAGACCACATTGGATACCTAGTAGAAGCATTTCATCTATTTTCGCTTTTGCCATGCACTTTTGAAACCCTTATCTGAGAAAGGACTTTGTCGCCACTGCCAAATCTAACTTTGTAGTACTTCAATTTAGAGATTGTACATTGTAATTGGTTAACTAACTAGAAGGACATAACTTACAGGTGATCCATTATAGAGCATTGAAAGCATGAAAGATTTACGCCAAGACCATCTTCTGAAGCCTGCAATTGACTGATCTGAATCACTGATTGATATTTCAATGCGTCAATACCTCATCCAGAGAGAGACAGACACATGTAGACAGACAGAGCTCCCCGATTGTCAGATTGATTACTGTCTGCTAATTGATAGATTGCTGAGAGATTATGTAATAAATCCACATGCTCCTTTGCTGTGTATTTCAGGAACCCTCATGATCGTGAACAGTATTCACAATCAGACTTGTCAATTCAGCCACAGAATAGTACTTAGCAGCTTTGCATCCGAATTGAGGTAAAACTTTGTGCATTAATTAGAAAGTTTGGCACGTAGTTGCTCTCATGCAGGGCTATGAGGAAGGTTCAGTCAGAAGTTGAAAGTGAAATAGAAAGGTGCGTGGAATCTCTCACTAAGCATTTTGGACCATTAATGTAGCCTGTGCTGATTCATAGTGAAGAAAGTTCCGTATATTCCAGTTTCTTCAGGATGTGTATCCACTGGAACTCCTAATTATCGACTTTGACTGGTCGGCCACAATAGCTTATACCCAAAGTTCCACGTGGGGAGTCATATCCAACAACAGATTCATTAATATGTGATTTTACTTTGAATAGAAAGAGAACTATTTGATGTGTGCTTGGAGCTATAGGAGGTCACTGAGGCTTTAGGGTGGAGGTACTACAAGCATCACGTGGCAAAACCACTGCAATATTATGCAAATTTATTGCGTACAATGTCTGAAGTCACTAGGCAAGCTTGCTTGTTCGTGGCCATTGCCTGATATCTTGACATCATTCCATGCTTGTTACCCACAAAGACAGACAGACAGAATGACATGCTCTTGGATGCACATTAGCTCGTTCTGATCCATGTATTGATGAGGAGAAGTAATTTCAATCTCATTGATATCTCTAACGCTGCACCTCCACTGTGTATCCAGCAGGGATATATCCTCACCAGGGCTCGGGGAGAACCGCTGGTTAGTTACAGATGAACCGGTTGAGTTTGAGAAATAACGGGTTGAAGTTCGAGACTTCAGGAGAATTACCGATCATTTGAGAGGAATCTATAGAATACACCTCACATGAATTAAGCGAAATCGGAGGATGTCAACATGTAACCGGTTGGATTTAGTATCACTAGGATCTTGACCGACTATGCCCAAAAACTTCCCGGGCACTGATCCTCACTATCATCAGTAGGTATGAACTTTGCCTGGACGATCACAGTAGGTACCCAAAGAGGTAAATATCGGAATCTCTACATGATAGCAAGCCTGGTAGCTAATCACTCGCATATACAGCTAATTTCATACTGATTGTACGTAACTGCCTAATCTGATGTATGGGAATCCAATTTCTACGTTACGAATCCCAAAGAAACAACAATAATAAATCCATCGCTAACACCTATGTAATTACCCGGCAAGATGTATTCAGTAACTGCTTGTCTTGACAGCGATCCATGCTTTTCACCATAAAGAGAGAAAGACAGCGACAGAGACAGACAGAGAGAATCATATGCTCCTGGATGCACATTAGCTCGTTGTAATTGACATAACAAGGAGAGGTTTCAATCTCATTAATTTTTTCCCACGCGTTGTATCCACCATGGATACATATATCCTCATCACTCTCTCAACAAGAGGCATCAACTTTGCCTGTCGGCCACAGCAGTAGCTACGCAAAGCGGGTAAAAACTCGCATACGCGGCTATGACTCTAGTTTCACAACATATGTATGTAGCTTCCGAATTTAATGCGTGGCGATTCAACTTCTACGTTACGCATCCCAAAGAAACAATCAGGGAGAAATGAATTCATGATGGTATCAAGGATCCTACATACTAAACTGCTGTGTATATATAGATGTACATACACGTATGGCAAAAACGGTCATGTGTTGAGAAACCTGCTTGTGGGAATCACACATTGTTCATCGGTGGGCAAAGGGTAGAAGCAGTAGGTGGAATTTTTCATGCACAAGAAGAGACGCTCATACGCCGACGCCATCTTCTCAGCCGTGAACATGTAGGAAGCATACTCCAAGCACGCCTCACCCTTCCTCCGGAGCGCCTCTTTTCCATCTCGAATCACGGACTCGATGGCCACAGTGAGCGAATCAACATTAGGAGAGAATGTGTAACCAAATGCTTTGTCGATGATGACACTCCAAGTGATGCTGGAGAAGTGAGTAGCAAGCAAGGGTTTGGCGCACTGCATGGCCTCAAGCAGTGTATGGTCCAAACCCTGTGACCGCAAGGTAGGGTTTACGAAGATGTCAATGGCGTTGTAAAACTCGGCGAGCTCGATCGGAGTTAAAGGACCGAGCATCTTGACATTCGGGGCTAGCTCCTCATATCGCTCTCCCCATGGTCCGCTGCCTGCAACCAGAAGGTAAACATCTCCATGTTGCCTCAAGATGGAAGAAATTGCCTCAAACAACAAAGGATGGCCCTTATCATGCACAAGGCGTCCCGCAGCTCCGAGAACCAAGCTCGCATTCAACGGCACCCCATGCTTAACACGAAACGCGGCACCTTTCTCAGGATCGGGGTGGAATTTTTTGTCATCCACTCCGTTGAGAATTATGTGCACATTTTGCAATGGAAGCTCGTAAATGGTGCGGAGGACATCTCCAACATAATCACTCGTAGCCACATGGTGCCTGTAGCTATGGAAAAACCTAACCTCATCCGCAACACGCACCAATCTCCCGAACATACTCTGCTGAAGCTCATTGCTACGTGGCTCCCCAGGCTTCCGAATTAGATCTTGCACTATGTCACTATGGATGACCTCGAATGCAATTCCATGCCACGAAGCTGCCAGACTTGAGACGTTCCTTGCTCGCCAATGGGGTACCGCCACGCTCTCCGAATGCACGATGTGAAACGGACTCGTCCGGTTCTCCTTCGCGTAGCGCTCCCAGGCGGCGCTGTAATCATATCCGCCTCCCGAATTCGGCCCTACGAAGTGTATATGTAGATTATTTTCAGAAAAGTCCTCCGCCTCCCTCTCCACATCGCTGCTCATGGTGAACACATGGATCTCGTGTCCCCGGTCGGCTAAAACTCGATGCAACGTCATGGCGTGCCTCTCCAAGCCCCCCGGCGTCCCGCCCGTTGGCCATTTCTTCACAAACAACGCAATCCGAAGATTCTCCGGAGCCAATCCGTAGCACAAACGGTTCCATGCTGTTGTGAGCTCTCGCAAGTCCCCTGACCATCGTCTCTGCTTCCCTAATCGCCCCCTTCCTGCCCCTGATGACCACAGCTTCTCCTGATCCAAATTCCCCGACCCAACCTCCACAGCAGTCGCCGTGCTGCCCCAATGCATGCATGGTGTCCCGAACAGAGCAAATGTGTAGCAAAGTAACGCCACCCCGATGATCGCCGCCCACATGCATTGCCACGAGCTCGACGACATGCTGCACCCTAAGTACTTGCCTGCAGGTCCCATTCGTGTCTTGCTTCCCACTCCCATCGCTACAATTACACCCCAAAACCTCCACAAATTTCTCAACCGGAACTTCCCCTTTCTGTCGATACGACCTATGAAGCTCTAGTTCGCAGCTTCTCGGAGCTTCAAGATTGGTGGAGTGGCTGCATGCGAGAGAGCGAGTGAGCGAGAGAGCTAAGCGTAACGCGAGCGGGACGGGGAAGCAGTGCGAGTCTCCCAGGAAAGCGTGTGGGGGGACGACGGCGATCTAGGAGCGGGCTAGATTTGAGAGTCGTGACGGGGTGATTCTTGGTACCTTACGCTCGGACGTGCCACCATGGGACGTTGAGAGCGGTACCCACTCCGTCATATTATTCAATGACCTGAGCTTTAAGACTCCCCATGTCCATGTTACAAGTGCTCACCTAATCATTGCTTTAGCTCCATGACATAAAGACCACCTGACGACCAAATGCTTCCCAAACACACGATCTTCTATTTATTTCACCGCACATGCCCGCCCGATCTCTAGTTATTTTTTTATTCCACGACAGAAGCTGCATTTCGTTTGGTTTTTCTTCTACTATTTTGAAAAGCACTAGAATTTGTTTTGCATTGAGGATAACAATAACAACCACATCAATGATATGAGTATTATGATCTATGAGTCCAGGTCAATTGTCATGTGTCATTGTTTGGTGACACAGAAAAATATGTAAATTAGTGGTAGGCCTATCTCTTCTTGAAGTGTATAAGAATCATGCCATGTGTAAGGCTCAAATCATGATGTGAGGTGGTGGTCTAAAACACTCTCCCGACAAGAAATGACCATTCGAATCATTGGAGGCAATAAAAGGTTTATAAATAAATAAGAGAATCTTCAATTTGGCTTCTTATAATTAATAAACCCCTTATAGTTCTCAATTTTGAGTATGGAATTGTAAATGACAATCTTTGTGCACACATGGGCGGAAGAAGGGGGGGGGGTTTCCTAGAGAGCTCACATAGCCTTATGTTTGGTCTACATGTGTATCAATTAGGTGTTTTATGGGGGCCTATTATATATATAGATTTAGGAGTTTAAGTGACCTTAATTCTATATGAATTGGTCTTTCAAGCAATTCTTGAATCCCTACTAGTACTTATGGAGTTCTAGCTATGTGTTTTAATAGCACTTCATGTTATTCATAAAAACCTTAAAGTATATTTACTACATTGTCCAACATGGACATACACAAAACATAGAAGATATATTACAAATAGAATATATACTACATTCTCACTACAAGAAAGGTCAAGTTCTACACATAGCAGTCACATAGAATATTCAACCCTAAGTACGCCTGCATTCCAACCACACATTAAGATACTCCACTGCAAATTGTGGCCAAAGTGTATCCACACATGCCCTGCCAAAATGTTGTATGTGGTTCATAATAGGCCTGATTTGACCCAAGCATGTGTCCATGTTGGTCGTCATGCACACCTTGTGGCTTCGGGCAAATGTTGAGAGACGATCCAAACTCTAAAGAAGCTTGTGCGTGAGGAGGTTGCATGTAGCCTAGGTGCCCTTGCGCTTGCAATTGCCTTTGCCGTTGCAATAATTGGTTGGCAACGGCCATGTTGGCACCTATGGGTGAGATTGCTACACCCTTTGACTCGTCATCCATGAAGGACTTCATGGGAAGGTTCAAGAACATTTCCTTGCCTAATATCCATAATCAAGTTCATTTCTTTAAAACATCATGTGCACAAAATGAAATATTGACAAGATCCTAGAGCTAAAGACTAGAAGTCACATCGACTTCATTCAAGACAATACATTTCTTGGTCACGTTTCCTCAAAAGTGTTCTTGTTCAAGATGTCCAGTAGGTTCCCTTAATCAGGGGTAGATTCAGTTGAACTACATCAAGAGTATGTAGCCTGGAGGCAATTTGCAAGATGCATGATTGATGTTTGACCACATATATAGAGTGAAAGGTTGGACTACAATGGTGTGCCGCATTTAGAACCATGTACTTCATCGAGTCATGATTATTGCGATTTGCGACATGCAATCTGAGGATGCGGATTCCCAATGCTTGTTATGGTACAATTTGAACAATCTTATGCAAAACCATGGAATATCTAACATCAATCTTAAGGGTTCATGGCAGATAGTGCCCATGCCAATGTCATTAGTGTTTGAAGGGTATTTGGTTATGGAAATCCCAAAGAGCCCATACTTATTCCAACAAAGTGCTATGAATTGTATACCAATTGCACAAACTCCTTTCTCATGGACTCCTGAACATGCTTCTTATGTTTTTCAAAAGATTGTTCCCAATGGAAACCACATGTACGTTGTTGGTGAATTATGCATATTATGTATGCTTCATTGTTATGTTCAATTGTCATTGTTTATTTTTAATATCATAATCTAATTCCAAATATGTTTCAATACTTATTACTGCATATTTTATTATTATTAGAGTATGTTGTTGGAGGAGCAAGCCCGGGTACGCAACTCCCATATTATACGCAGGGGGCATCGTACTTAAAACGGCTTAGAGGACGGCTTTTGTAAAAATTATATCAAATTATATCAAATTAAAATGATCAAAAAGTTGGGTGAAGACCAAATTAAATAAAATGAGATGAAAAAAAAGTTGGGTAAAGACCAAATTAAATAAAATGAGATGAAAAAAAAGTTGGGTGAAGACCAAATTAAATAAATGAGATGAAAAAAAAGTTGGGTTGCATATTTATTAAGCCTCCCAAAAAAATCTCAAGCCACAAATAGTTGCCTCCCATTAAAATTATAATTCATTCACAATGTTAAAATTTTATTAAAAAGTCCAAAAAGTTGGGTAGTTTGACCTATGGTATGTGTATTAAAAAATCATATAATTAGGTTTTTAATGCAATTATATGCTTCAAAATATATTCATTTCCTATATATAATTACATTTTTGGATTCCTTGTTAGAAGGGCTACAAGGGTTTCCTACATTAAAACAAATTGTATCACTCAATATTGGACTAAAACGCATTATAAGTGATTATAATTAGGACCATATGATACGGGAGTTGCGTACCCGGGGTTGCAATGTGAAAACTGGAACCATTTAAAAGTAATCCATTGGTACAGGACTTTCATGATTCTAGATGTATCATGGGACTCTACTTGGCTACATGCAAACTACTACACTAAATATCGTATTTAGTGCCACCAACCCTATTTGTCTTGTTCAATACTAATTGTAAACTGACCCTTGTAGTGTTACTAAGGGCTGCTGCTTTACACTACGGTGGAGAAGTCCACCGGTTGGTCAAGAACTTTAGCCCAAGACATGGTTATTTAAGGTGAGGGATGGTATGCCGAAGAAGTCTTGACCGGCCGTAGTGTAACCACCTAGTAGAGAAGTGTATTGGACATCTTCACCAAGAGAAGTAGTCCACCACACAACTTCACAAAATGGTCATAGCCGGTCATAGTAGAAACCTTACCCCCTAAAGGGCCATTACATTGAAATTTTAAAAAAAAATGTTGATTAAAAAAAAATGTAAATGACAATATTTTAGAATTTTTTTCATGACCTTGTAAAAAAAGGTCCAAAAATTTAATTGTCTTCACTTTAATTGTTATAATTTTTTAATCTATGTGGTAAAAAATTCAAAAAAATTCATAGATGTGTTCAAAAATCCAAAACAAGATCTTACGGTTGGTAGTTAAATGGCATGTATCCTCTTTCCTAATTTTGCTCTTTATACTTGTGAGGCAAATTTTGAGGGATCATTGTAAAACATTGTTATGGTTTTTTAGGTGTAAAGAGGAGAAATCGCATACACATTGTAGAAAGCACTACTCTTTTCCATTATATAACACACACATTATTCTTAATCATCCTCTTCAATTTCTCTCCCTTCTACATTGATTTTCAATCATGAACAATTGAAGAGAGAACATTATAATTTCTCTTGAGATCTTTATGATTGTGAAACATATTATTGTTTCAGTTATGGCACTTCAAAAAACCATCATCTATCAACATAATGTTGTAATCATGATGACAACGTTTCTTTTATTTGAGAGCAAAAAGAGGGTGGTGTGGAAATTCAATGGGCCAAGTGGATATGTGTTGCAATGTCTTCTTAGATTGCTTAGTATAAGAATGTTTCAAGACTGTCTACGAGGGAATATGCCTACATTTACATATTTATATCATTTTTTTGGACACATTTTGAACAAGAACAATATACAAAACTTATACTTTGTATCCCAATAGATGCTAAAATATCAATTATATTACATCGATTGGGATCTAGTGATACTTTGCACATACTTGCAGATTTGCATGGTATATAAAAGCCAAGTGCTTCAATCATTGTTAGAATTATTTATTAAAAGATTTAAAAGTTGTTAGGCCCTTAGTTTTCAAAGAATAACACTAGGAAGGATAAAACAAATAGCTGTAAAATTTGAGAATTTGTATGGAATTCAATACATCTAGGGGCAATAGATGGTAGTCAAATTTTAAAAACTACTCCAAACATATGTCATGCTTTATATTATTGTAGCATTGGATTTTATTCATTTTTACTTCAAAGTATAGTAAATTATCAATACAAAATTTTAGGATTACAATTTTGTTTGGGCCGAAAATATATATGATTGGTCATTATTTCAAAAATTAGACATTACAATGAAAATTATGAATGAAGCACATAAACTATACAAATTCATTGGAGATGTTACATATTCAATACGTTCATGATTTTATTCACCTTTTGAAGGTGAAAAAATATATATCTTAAAAGAAAAATAATATCGTAATTTTACCGATTCAAATACTGAAAGCCAGTTGAACGTATTTTTGGCATCTTGAAAAAAAGATTAAGAATGTTGTTGAAGAGGATTCATAGGCCATTATAAACTATCCCATATATTATTACAACTTGTTTATGCTTCCACAATTTTTGTATCATATACGGCAATGCATTCGACATCAGTTGGACAAAGAATGTAGAAGAATATATGAAAATAACATCATTAGAATTATTTGGTGATCTTAGAATTGTGGATACATTTTAAATCCTAAAAGAAGACATAACCCAGATGAAAAATATACAAAATCGAGAGGTGTACGTATAAATTAATAAGCTTGTAGACAATAATACAAATAACTTGAACACTGCACAATTAATTTTTTTTTGATGAAACAAGAATAGACCGTAAGGAATAGATACAAAACATGTTAAGAGAAGCTATCCAAGTTCATTTAATGTTGGCAAAAAACTATTACATAAAATAGTTAGGAAAATAAAATAAAATAAATATTTATAGTAGATTCTAGCATTGATATTAAAAGAGACTAGAGCTTGTTAATGAGCCAGTGCATTTGATAATTTACTTTCTACAGCAATTCATTGGTCTTGGCAAAATTGTTTGATAGTGTTGTTTCATTTTTTAATATTTTCTCGAAGTAAAATAAAACATGGTTCTAAAATTTTATTTAAAAAAAACTTATGATAGTTCGGATTGAGAAATCCATTCTACTTGTAAATTCTGAGACATATCTTGACTTGCATCTTTATAATTATTATATGTATGACATTTGTACCATCCATTGTAGTTGCACTCACATGCATCATCACGGAGCCAGCTAACACCATATTTGAAATTTTGGGAGATTTCCAGTCTCCCAATTTGATGACAGTTTAGGTGGAGTCGACCTAAAATGTACCCAGTGGGTACATTTTAGGTCGACTCCACCTAAACTGTATTTTCCCAAAATCATGGAATTTTCCCAAAATTTCGAATATGGTGTTAGCTTAGTGTCACCATTGATCCAAAACATTATAAAATTTATACTCATGCCTATTATTCTCTAAAACCGAATTCGCAAATTTGTCTTCCATATATAACTTGAAAAAATCTCAAACTTCTTGCGACATGTTTTAGTAGTACAAGAAAAATTAAGGATTGCAGCCACCATTCGTACTTGAAGTCGAACCCATATATCAAGTCCCCCTTAAAACGAAATATGACATTAGAACACAATGTAATATGATGTGTTGGAACACAATAAAATATTTAAAAGCAAGTTTTAAATCTTCAAAAATGGCCTTGAAATATTTAGGTTACTATATACTTGAATAATGTAGGATAAATATAAAAGAAATATATGGAAATTCTAATTTGAAGGAAAGTAAAAGAAGATTGGTTGGTGAAATGTAGGGATAAGACTTTAAATTCATGAGGTTTATGGTTCGATGCTCGGTGATGTTGTTTTGGTTGAAACCCCATTCAATTTGAAAATCAAATGGGAAAAAAACTGGGAACATATATCGGGATCAATCCGGTTACGAGCAAAGGCAGAGGTAAAGGCATCAAAAGACATACATATTTTGCTAAAAAAATCTACTATATAATTTTTTTTTTAAAATTGAATAGAAGGAGGACATACTTTGTTTTTTTGCATTCTTCTTAAACTCCGGCTACATCTCCCCTCGAAGCGTGATCAAGTGTTCAACTTCACTGTCCAACCAATTTTTCTACTTTTCACCCTTCTTCCACCTTCATCTTTGTGGCTCTCATCTTTGCCGAGGTTTTTTTTTTCTTTTCTACTACATTTCTCTTGTTGTTTATAAGTTTGGCTTAATGTTCTACAATTTGCACGTCACTTCCTTCATCTATTTCTTTTCCTCCAAAATCTATGTTATCTTTACATGGTTCAAACTCTCGAATAAAGTTTCTACTTGTTGAAGAAAAATTCAGATTGTAAGATCTTAAAGGCTTTAGTTAAAAATTGAGTTTGATGTTGAAAAAAATTCTTATTATCTACGTAATCCTCATCTTGGCTACAAATAAATGGAATATGCGAGTAACTTGTCATCTTGCCAAAAAAAATCTACACACAAATTTTTCACACACGAACCTCCAACTTGCTTCTCTAACCAAGCAAGAGAGGGTCGAAAACACTATATTCGTTAAATTGAGACTTTCTCTAGTCTCAAATTAATATATGGATCAAAGAACTTGAAGAGGCCCGAAACTATATTGTCAACAATCTCAATTATATTATATGTTCTAATATCCCAAATCTATGATGTGCGGACATAAGCACATATGGTAGAGCACTCGACACCAACTTCATCAACAAAAACACATTGGGTAGAGCACTCCAAACAAGTTCCACCCAAAAAACATATAAAATGATTTCTATTATTAGCATGCTCAATAGAATATAGACATTGCAACATACAAAGTGCATGTAATAAATGCATATTTCTTCATTCGACAATATAGTCCCAAACATAATAATAAGATGAACTTCAATTTTTTTTTAAATATAGTAAATGGATATTCATCCAACTCCAAACAATATAGTATTCGTAAGTTCTACCCAAACTCTGCCCCAATTTTGAAGAGCACACATATGTGTAATTTATATTGCTATAATTACGTATTAAACTATAATCATGCTAACACAATCCTACCAACTTCTCATTCAACGTGGATTGCTTCTTGTGCGATCCGAGCAAGGTTGTCTTTTGCAAAAGTTATGTACTTTTGAGGGATGGACATTGATCCACTATGGTTTTTCCGTGGTTTCCATGCTATGAATATGGAATCTGTATCTACCCAAGATGGACCGTGCTCAGAATCCACCTTCCACCGAAAGTTAGGGTTTGTATTCCAACCTGTATAATGCCGAATCACATCTTCATTCCTTGCTGTCGGTCGATAGTACTCCACTTATATTTGTCGAAAATGAGGGCTGGAAGTTACAAAATTGGGTTTGGACAAAGCTCTTGCCACCCACACTGGCTTCGCATATGTCTCGTCTCCAGGACGTAAAATGAGCATATAACCTTCATGACAATCCACTGCAATGCGGAAAGATGGTGGGGGACGACTACTAGCAGGCCCCACGTAATGGTCGTCCACATCAAACTCTTCTCGAACCTCTCCATTTCCCAAAAGACTAGGCTCCGAAGCTTGTACATCGACTCGTGTTTGTGGCCAAAATCCATGCCTCAAAGTATGAGGGCTATCTTGGTGGAGGTCTGCCAAGGCGGCACGAACACGTGTCCAATAATGTATCCAACTCCCATAACGATGCCAACATGATCCGCCAACATCCGCTATTTTCAAACTCTCCCAATATTGTATGAAGCCTGATATACCTTTCAAAATATCCTCCAAATTCTTCATGGCTATTGGCTTGCAAGGCCTAGGCTCCCCATCCGGTAACATGGTCTTTCCATCCGCATCCACGCGCCACACAAGAAGACCCTCCGGCGGGCTCCAGTCTTGTGTCGTGCACAACAACTTGTATTGCATGGCCGGGACACCATCGTCACGCATATAAAAGCGGAATTGTTGTGCCTTCGTATGCCCGATCAATCGGTGAGCTCCACTTCGAATATAAGGTTCTATAAATGCCTTGAAGTCTGGCACCTCCTCGATCATATGGGGGATGACGGGAATGTTCTCCAAATCCATGTACGATTTCATCAATAACGGGATTGTAGGAAAATCCTCCTCCCGCAACTTCATGCTCCATCGCCCAAAAGATGCATCAATATCATCGTGCGTGTGGCCTACCAATAGAAAGGACACAAAAACCTCCTTGAAAATGCCTTTCGCAACTAACAACGATCAATATGTAAATACATATCTACTTTTATTGTCCTTGGCACAATTGTCCAATTGGACACGTAAAGTTGGGGGCAACTTCTTGGCAATCACGGGTTCACTGGGTGGCTCTGGCAACGAATGTAAGCATACATCTTTTCTATCCAACACCGCTTCATATAGAGGTGTTGAACCCGTGTTCTCAAATAACAATCCTGAAGAATAGGCTGGCGGTTTCTCTAAATCACGCAAAAGCCTTGCAAATGACCCTATTGTGTGGTTTGAATCCGCTGGATACAAATCAAGAGCGTAATGAGCAAACTTGACATCACCGTGTCCATGTGCAATCATTCCTGCAATGCCAACCCAACGTGATTAGTATCTATGTATAAATAAACAATTTTGAATGAATCCATGATCTCTAGTACATCACGTAATGAAACACCACAACATTTAGGGTATGTGATGACATTGTTTCACACTTCACCTGTAACCGATACAGGCAACTTAAAAAACCCATCCGTGGCCTTGATTCGATTTGCAAAACATGGAGAGGCTGTTTTGGCATGATCCATTTTGTCATGGATGACCGTGAGAACCTCCAATGGCCTAGAGATGGACAAAGCTCTATTTGTGTAGTAATCATTACGGTGTGCCTCTTGCATGTTTACGTGTTTGAAATAGTTCAATTGATGTGCCGCATATGATTCAGTACCCATCGTGTGTGCATCCCGAAGACGCTTCAACTTTTTGCAATTAGAGCACCGGGCAAATTTGTCCCCTCATCTTTTTGTAATGTATTTACTAAAGCTTGTTTTTTTTATTGCACTCAATTTTGACAATGAAATTGGCTCCAACCCAATCTTCTCGCCAACTGCATTCACGTCCAACAATATGTCTTTCCATTTTGTGCCTGTGGGAAGAACTTTCTCCACAACCTTTTCACCGGTTGTGAGTGTACGTGTTTTGTGCGGCATTGCATCGGCAAGGGGGATAATGATGGTTGCTAGAGTGGCCGTTGCTTGTCTTGTTGCTTCCCTAGGTTTCTTTAAACCCACGTTCCCATGGTGACGGGACCGGCGACCTTCCTTGGCATAAGCAGCTTGTCTATAGAAGTCCGCCTTCGACACACCGTGAATGGTGTACCATGCCTTACAACACACGTCTATGCTTTCCATGGTGATTACCTTGCGATCCGTCCCATTCACATGTATCGCCCTATGGACATCAAGTTTTTTTGTGGATCTTAGACGGAAATCTCCAAGCCACATTTCTTCGCGGATGGCCTTCAATTTATCCCTTGGAAACAATTGGCAACAACGATGCACACAACAGTCCTTTGTGGCAACTTCTCTTATGGACTCCTCCCCGAGCAACCTTTGACGTTTACAATCAGTTGCAGACGGAGCAGGACGTGCCAATGTATCGTATTTTCTTTGACCCTTGCGTGGCCGCATGTTTGATTGCAGCTCCTTTTCGATTTGCATGTGTCGATGCTCATGTTCACGCAAGCTAACTCCATTAATCGTGACATTCCTCAATGGCCACATGCGTAGGGAGAACCTCTGAGTGGGATCCACCTCGGAATGAACGAGCGACTCCAATATGACAACCCCAACGTCCTCGGTGCCAAGCGGGTTTTCATCAATGCAATCTTGTGGATGGGTGTTTCGACAAATACCCTCTGCTACAACAACTCCACTGTCATTAAGAAGTACCACCTCCAAATTCACCCACGAAGTCCTTGAAAGTCCCGTACGTTCACCAATGGGACAGGGGTGTACGGAAGGCGAAGGTAAATCCAAATGATCTTGGGTCGACCGACCCAAACCTTGTAGGAGGGGCATGGGCTCAGAGTCCACCCTAGTACCTGCAATATGTGGGAAAGGGTTTGGGTCGACCGACCCAAACTATATAAGGGGGGATGGGCTTTAGGGTTTAGCCTAGTACTTGCCTACTATGGGGAAGGGTTTGGGTCGACCGACCCAAACCTTGTAGGGGGGGCATGGGCTCAGAGTCCACCCTAGTACCTGCAATATGTGGGAAAGGGTTTGGGTCGACCGACCCAAACTATCTAAGGGGGATGGAGTTTGAGGTAATCCTAGTACCTGCCCAATGTGGAGAAAGGTTTGGGTCGAACGACCCAAACTATGTAGGGGGGGATGGGCTCGGAGTCAACCCAAGTACTTTCCCATTGTGGAGAAGGGTTTGGGTCGACCGACCCAAACTATGTGGGGGGGGGGGGGATGGGCTCTGAGTCAACCCTACTACCTGGCCATTGTGGGGATAGGTTTGGGTCGGGCGACCCAAACTGTCCGTAAAATACGCCGTATAATGCGGCGTGAATATGGTGAAATCTAAATATAGTATATGTAGGGAAATAAAAGTCATGGATGAATGTTGTGATTGCTTGCTCATGAATGCTAGTGTGCTCTAACCTTGTAGTGGAGCTCCAAGTGAGAGAGCTTGCTGCAATTTCTGGAGAGGGAGATGAGCAAAAATGACCGACTTTTCGGGGAGGCTGGCCCTTTATACTGTCCGCATCCGCTGCCCTGCTTCCTCTTGGATACCTTTCCCGCTTGATTCCCCTTTAGCCGGTAATTCAAACCTTCTGACATACTTTCCCGCCTCGTGATTATAATAGAAAATGTGTAGTAAACGTGGCTCTTCGGTGCCCCAACCATCAAGTTATCTGAGTTCACATATATTTTGTATGTAGAATAAATATGTATTGTCACTATTTGAGATATTGTATCCGTTTTTTATTTTTTAAAGTGAATATGACTTGCACCATTGGTAGGAAAGGTAGTAGCGGCATGTATTTTAATAAGTGCATTAAAGGAAATGTAGATCTGATATAAGATTTAGAAAATAATTCCGAACAACTTCCCTTTGATCCATCTAAGGAACATAATAAATTATGTTGCAAGATATTACTCTATTTGAACTCAAACATTATAATATATTTTAACAATTATTTTGACAAAAATGTGGCAACATCGTTTAACTCCATATGGTAAAAGTCACTAAATACAACCGTTAAAGTAGCTAATGAGACCATCAAAAGAGGAAATATATAATATTAACAACAACAAAAAAAACATGACATTGTGCAAATGAGAAAAAAACTCTTAAAGCTCACAATATGTCATTTGTAAAGTGTGCACACAACGTTACTCCATTCTCAAGCATGCAACTATGACAATGACTAACCTTTGTGGAAGTCATTAATGAAACAAGTTCTTTGTGAAAGTTCATTTAGTTCATTTTTCCAAGGATGTTTGAACCTATCCTCAAATACAATTTATTCTTAGCATTGTTTATGAGCAAAACATGCAAAGTTGGGAATGTATGTCCTCATAACATTCACAAAATCAAATGTTCCTTTCATTAGTATATAATGTGTAATTATTTCAAATAACATATTCACATGATAAAGATCGTATGTACTATAACCTTGTTATTAGTCTCCACGTACTAAGGATGACCTGATTATGACCACTATATCACATGTTCGCTTTAGTGAATTTAGACCCTAAACGTTCACACAACCGTATTTCTCATCCTCCAATTAAAATGTGGTCATGACTAAAAAATTTTGTATTTAAATTTACAAGCACTAAGGCCCCGTCATTTGACATACGTGCCAATCATTTATGGCTTGTGGTGCAAGAAGTCCCAATTTATTGTTTTTATTTAAGAAATTCCAAGCACACATAACACTTTCTACTCCACTCTTCCAAGGATGTTTGAACTTATCCTCAAATCCATTTTATCTTTAGCAGTGTTTGTGACCAAAGCATGTAAAGTTGGAAATGTATGTCATTATAACATTCACAAAATTATATCACGTACCTTTCATAAGTATATAGTGTTAAATTATTTCAAATAAGATATTAACATGATAAAGATTGTATGTACTATAATCTTGTTATTAGAATCCTCATACTAAGGATGACTTGATTGTAACCACTAGATCGTATGTTTGCTTTATTGAATTTTCTTGTAAACGACCACACAACCATATTCCATGTCCTTGAATTGAAATGTTGTCATAACTAAATACATTTGTAAATAATTTTGCATGCACTGAGGCCTCGTCATTTGACCTATGTGCCAATCATTTATGGCTTGTGGTGCAACAAGTCCCAATTTGTTATTCTTATTTGAAAACCCTAAACCCTAAACCCTAAACCCTAGTATATGTGTAACGACCATTGACCAACAAAGTGATTGCTTCAATGGCTTCATATGATGTTGAACTCCAAGGGGGTGCAGGGGTTACAATTTTAATCGTTATGCTTCTCTTGTTTACTTTAAATGACAACTTCCATATAAATATATTCATGTTCCATGATATAAATCAAACAACCGATTTTTTCTTTTTGACAAAAAACTATGATAAGGTATGAATACAATTAGCGTAATTGCATATTAGAATAATTGACAATACATAAACTTGTATAATTGCATTAGTGTAAAGCTACTTTTAAGTGATCTATGATAGGCTACAGCCTTGTCCTCCAGCATTAAGCATCACATAAATAAAAATACGTATTCATATTATCAAACCATACAAATGGTACCATACTAATAGTATTAAACCGTGTAATTGCCTTTGAGCATTTGTGATTCCATATGTCTACACATGTCAAATTATAAAGCACGTAATGGATTAATTTCAATTTAAGCAATCCCAATCAAGGACAATCTAATTCAATACATTAAAACTGGAGTTGGGAAAGATGATCAACACAGATGACAAAGATGAATGTGAAATAAATTGTGTTACTTAATATCTAAAGTCGGTAAACAACTTAGGAGCCTATAAGTTCAAATACTTTGGAAAATTGAAAATTATGTGAAAACCTTAGGATATGTACCTGTTTCGGAACAAATTAAATGCCGCCAAAGGTCGGGTGGTAAGGGTTTAGGGATTACAGCTGCCCCGTGAACCTATTTGCGTGGGTTTAGGGTTTCAAGGGGTGCCCTAAAGCCGGGGTTTAGGGCCTTTTCCTGAGGGGAACAAAACCCGAAAGGTTGCCCTACCCGGGTCTTTTTACCTCTTCACCTAAAGTGAGCTCCGCGCCGCTCTTGGAAGCGCCGCCTCCACGAAGTGACGCGTTCCCTCCATTCTCTTCCTCCCTCCATTCTCTTGGTAGAGCATGTAGATTCCACATTCTGGTCTTCTATCGTGCGAGTATAGATGCTATAGGTTATTGTCTGATTCTTCTTCTTGGTTTATTCGTAATAGTATTGATACTTTGTACGTTTCAGAGTGTGGAGGGTTTAAGGATTCAGAGTGTGAAGTGTTTAGGAGCTTTAGAATGTTCATAGCGTGAAGGAGTGAGCTTTACAGTGTTGAAGGTTGTGAAGTTTAGAGTGTGGAGTTTAGAGTGTTGAAGTTTAGCATTTACATTGTTGACGCTTGAAGGAATTAGATTCAGAGTGTTGAGGGTTTAAGAGCTTTATAGTGTTGAGTGCTGAGGGTTTATTATCAGATTGGTGATAGCTTGAAGGATTAGATTCAGAGTTTTGAGGGTTGTGAGTTTGTGAAATTCGGAGTGTTGAGGGTTTAGGGTCTTCAAATCTTATTACCTTTACACACAGAGTGTTGCGACATTGAAAGTTTTGTTCATTTCGTCTGTAGAGCTGTCTAAGGTTCAACAGAGTTTCCAGTATTTGTGAGATTAGAGCACAACTGCTTCTCAGATTCGAATTATACTTATAGTTTGCAAGAAAAGCTTCTTCTAAAGCTTCCAAGAACAGGTAACGTTTTTGGTGTATAAGTTTGTTTTTCTTATACTTATCCCAAACATTCTATTCTAAGCATTCTATCACATGTATTATATAATAAGCATTTTATAACAAGCATTTCATAATAAGCAATGAATCATTAGCGATCGTAAATTGAAACAACAAGAATTAGTTGAGAATACATATTATTCACAACTAATCTTTATTGTTTCAATGTACGAAAACTGGTTTGGGTCGAGCGACCCAAACTCAACAGCTGGTTTGGGTCGAGCGACCCAAACACAAAAGCTGGTTTGGGTCGAGCGACCCAAACCCAACAGCTGGTTTGGGTCGAGCGACCCAAACACAAAAGCTGGTTTGGGTCGAGCGACCCAAACACAACAGCTGGTTTGGGTCGAGCGACCCAAACCATGGCAAAACATATTCATATCGTTCCAATAAAATAAAATCTCATGAAACAAATTTATTATACAGATCTATTTTGGGATGTACACTTATATCTAAAAAATATGAAAGTTGCCAAAAAACAAAGCACTAATAATTATTTGACCTACTATCTCAAAATTCGTATTGCACGATCGAGCTAATTTCATACAGCAGATAATTGTTGCCAATTATCAAACCCACTACTAGCTTGTGTTTGGGTCGATCTACCCAAACCTGCCAATTCGTGACCTCAACATATATGACATCAGTCATTCCCGTCTACATGCTAATATACATTAGTAATAGTTTGGGTCGAACGACCGAAACTAACAGCGTTGTGGTTTTCTTGCAGATGGCCCCCAAAAAAAGACCTGGAGAGAGATGGTTCATGCTCGCACCAGATGTGGTTTGGCAGGAACACGAAACACCTGAAGATGAATCTTATGTACCTAAGGATGGGCTGGTGATTGCATGGTCTCTCGAAGTGGTGAAGGCATCTCAATTCAAGATCCTCTTTGTGGTGAAAGTTGGGACAGTGGATCAAAACACATGGGCAACTTTGATGGGGTGGGAGGTGGCGTCAGTACAGGCTCTAGGTGACTACGTGGACGTCATACTCGAGAATTCTGCAATGCAGAATGCGCACATGTTCATGCATCAATTCTCCGAGGCATTTGACCCCATGTACATAAAAGAAACTTGCATTGAGCCAGAGGTTATTAAACCAGAGTCTATCTTCATAGATGGAAGCATTTCAAACACAAAGGTGGCATCCAGGTTTACAAAGCTTAAGCAAGTAATCAACGCATTAAACAAGGCTCAACAGAGCAAGTCAAAATCACAACATCCGGTGAGGAGGAAGGCCACAACAGAAGAAAGCGCGGGCTCGTCGAGACCTCAAACAGTGAGGAAGCTGCGGGCGGTTCCGGCTGATTCAAGAAGAACCACGCCTACGGCAACACCAGCGGATAGTGAGACACCCACGCCATCAAACAGCCGTCAGACAACTCCTTCAAAGAGGCAAAGAGAATCGGCATCAGTTATGACGGACGAGCCAGTTTCCCCAGAACTGCGCATGCCAAAGCCCGGACAAGAAGTGGATGCGTCTGAGATCCAAAGAATCGTGAACAATTTCACGACCAAGTGTTCTCACTGTTTCTTCATGGGTAGGGACTTCAAATTTGACATCAATATTGCTCAGTGTCACCTAGCCCCACCAGAAAAGTGTGTTCGGGCAAAGGAAGATGCCTACGTCGATTGGATAATCGCCCAGATAGTGAGCGAGCAATTCAAAGACGATAGGCAAACTATTGTAGTCATGCCCCAGGGACACAAAAAAATGCCCACTCCGGATATGTGGCCGTCAATTCAAAAAGACGATTTTTGGTTAATTGACAGACAACACAGCGTAGAAGCGTCGAAGAAAATCCAACTCATGGCCGAGTGGGATGATCCCAATAACCAAAAAGATAAATTGAAGGTGTGGAAGGCCTTGGTGGTGTGGTCAGATGACGAAACCAGACTCAGTGACATCTCCCGCTACTTCAATATGGGGAACAAGAAACGGGCATACCAAGCTTCGTGGATTCGCAATATCATGGCCTCACGCGAGGTGTAGGAGTTCTACGGCAGGCCTCCCAAGGAGAGGGAGAATACGAAGGACAAGAATCCAAAGTGGGAGGTGAGTGTGGTTTGGGTCGATCGACCCAAACGCTTGTTTTGTTTCATAGTTTGGGTCGACCAACCCAAACTCTTGTTTTGTTTCATAGTTTGGGTCGATCGACCATAACCCTTGTAAGAGTTAATATTCAAGCTTTTTCATCTAAGCAAATGTCCAACTAACATATACATATCTAACATAAATTTCTATGTTTATGTGCAGTATTTCAAGTACCAAATGATCAATAAGTTCTCCTCCATTGACAATGCGAGTCACAAGCAAAAGAAATATAACGAGTTGCGAGGAGAAATTTATTTGATAACAACATCCGACCATGTCTGGTCGAAGTGGAAGAACGTGTTCGAGAAGCACGAGACGGGGGACCTGATGGATCCCGACACATGCCTGCTTTTCAACTCGACCGCACGTTTCAAGCAGCTCAAGCCTTTGATGAGATAATTCTTTCGAACACTCCAAGGGCTTTCGGAGACAGACATGGGGAAGGCGGCCACGCACATCCTGCACGTCGAGCCCACGGCAAAGAGATGTTGGACGCACCCAAAGATAGTCTTCTCCAAGCCTAAATCATTCGTTCCTTTATGCTACACCATGAAGGAATGGACGGAGAATAATAAGAAGAAGAACACCATCGTCCAAGAGTTGTACAAGATAGTCCCCGAAATGAACCTTTTTGTGGATGGCGAGGTCCACGACGCAAACTGGAAAGCATTCAAGGCGGAGTACAAGTTCACAAGTGCATCTATGGCGGCTCTCATCAGAGAAGCGGGGGAAGACTTCCTGCGGTCCAAACTGGTGAAAGGTGGGAATAATCGGGCACTTCCCGATCACACAACGCGTGTCTTCTCGAATTTCATAAAGGAGAAGAAAATTGTCAGTTTTGAGGGGGACGCGCATTTCAACCTTGTCACCCTAGAGCCTCTAAAAATCCAGGGATGGCCTAGCGTTGAGGCTCGCAAGGCGATAAGGACGAATGCTGGGGATCGATTCCCCTTTGGGATGATAGACTTCAGGAACATTCCTGGAAGTTCGTTTGAGGGTACTATGAGCACCCCCTTCTATGAGCCCTTCCTATCAAAGTTCGTCGACTATGCAAGTCCCAAATTTAGGGAGGTCGACATTTGGTTGTGGATAGTCGAGGATAGGAGGGCGGAGCAAGTATATGAGATTGCGAGGAAATTGCAATCTGATTATGCTGTCTCTAAATCTCATTACATTGCTGCACCGGCGGAGGGGTCTTACTCGACGTTGAAGGACAAAAAAACAAAGCTTGTCGACGTATTGTGTTTGTACTTTGTATACAAAGCGAACTTGTTGAAGGTCGACAACCACCCCATAAACCATATGGAAAAACTCTTCCAAGTACCAGAGGGGTTGGGTGCAAGCAAGAGCCTCTACGACGAGGCCAAGTACGCGAACTATACTGCCGACGAGCTGCGGATGGAGTTCTACTTACGGATAATGAGGGCCTTGACAAGAAGAGGGGATTCTATTTTCAACGTCTTCGGGGGTTCCAAACCTATCTATTCTGGCATGGTAAGTAACTTCAAAATAGTTGGTTTATAGTTTGGGTCGAGCGGCCCAAACTTGCCACAGTGAAGGTTTGGGTCGAGCGACCCAAACTTGCCACAGTGATGGTTTGGGTCGAGCGACCCAAACCTTTTGTATTGGTTTTCTCTTATTGTTTTTTTTTCTTGTTCTTGGTGTAATTTAATGAGCATATCTCTGATCCAAGTTGTTTTTTGAATGTCCAGATGTTGGGTTTGAAGATGTACTCCTATATAGAGGACAATGATCTTCAATTTTACAAAACCCAAAAAGTCCTAGCCAAGAAGATGGACATCCTCGATTGGATCCCGGGGAGCTACATGGAGGAGATTGTAGAGGGGGGTGAAACCCGATGGATATGGCAAGGCGTGTCAACCCTGCAGAATTTGCCACGAGTGCTCCAGTTGGAGCACCCGAACCACTCGTAGGATTGCATCCGGGTACCTCATCTCGGGGGCCAGGTGACGAGGTGGAGGAGGAGGAAGAAGAAGAGGAACAAGAGGACCATAAGGCGGAAGGGGAGGTAGAAGAAGGAGCAACGGGCTACACGCAAGAATCAGAAGCCCCCCCAACGGAAGAAAGCTATGCGGGTGGCAACCCCGCAAAGCAAGTTGGTGCCCGTCCTCACGGTGGACGATGCTAGAGACATGTACTCCAGGGACGCGACAACAACGTTCAGGGAGAGGAGGAAGTTGAGAGGGAAGAAGCTCTACAACGACTACGCAAGGGAGGAGACCATCGCCATAAGCAGCGAGGACGAGGACGATATGGAGCTCGCCAAACGGCTCAGATCGGATCCCCCCTCCCCGACATCGTTCACAGGCATGGTTAGGGTGAAACCAGAAGTCCTGACTGTGGAGGAGGCGAACGAGAAGATGCGGAGGGACGAGGAGCAGCGAGTCCGCATGCAGAAGGTTGCCGCAGAAGAACCCTCAATGCCGAACGAGGTAGCAGAGTTGAGGGCTCTCCTATTGGAGCAGGAGCGACAAAGGGCGATGGCCCAACCTCCATCCAGCGCCGACCTGATATCGCAGGTCATTCAAGGAATGTGGGCGCAAGGATTGGTGGTGGCTCCCTCGAGCGCCTTTCCGCACTTGCCCGCCGGCTTCCCTGCCCAGAGCATTCCTCAACAGTCTGTGCCGCAAGCGTCATTCAGTTTCCAATACATGATGCGGCCACACAATGTCCCCTACGCCCCGGTCCAGCAAGTGGACGATCCCAACATCTGGCGTGTCTCTGGAGCCTCCTCCCCTTTGGGGCCTCCACCACTTCGGCCCCCCATAGTGATAGCTCCCCCTCACCAGCATGACGACCCCCGAATGTTTGGGTCGGATGACCCAAACACCCCCCCTTGTGTAGTGCCACAAGGGAACTACCCCGATGCAAGACAGTTTGGGTCGGGTGACCCAAACCTTGGTGCAGGACAGTCGTCCCTTGACCAACATGGGTGTGAAAAAGACACAACCATGTTAGATGTTGAAGGCCTGCAAGGGCCTGGTGATACCTCTACTCCTAACCAAGTCGATGAACCCATGCATGATGCACATGCGGAGATTGGTTTAGGACAAGGGCCTGATCCTGAACCTTTGCAGGAGAAGGTTGCTGATGTCGTTGAAGAAGGCGCTGGAGAGAGAGGAGGGGCAGCGTAGACGATGGAGCCCTCCACGGCATCGAGACATGACCAGGGCGAGGTAATACACTGAGACCTCTCAGTTTGGGTCGATCGACCCAAACCTCCTGGGTCATTGTCTTGTTGGCGTGGTCTTGTCCCCCTAGCTAGGAGGAACTGCACCCCGGCCTTCCGATGCCCATATGTCCAATACCTGCGCCCCTTCAGTGCCCCCCTTCGCGATCATTTCGTCACCCTGCACTCGACTACGCTCGATATTGCGTGGCGCTTACAGGCAATTTTGTAGATGCACAGTTAGGATAGTGTGAATGGCTAGTTCACCGTGGTTCATCCCCCATCAAATTGTACATAGAGATTTGTAAAAATAAAATTATTATTTTTGGCGCCCATATGTTTGCATCCGTGTCCCAATGTATGTTGTTCCCCTTGTATGTTTTTGTTGCCACCAATGGTCCAATTCTTCTTGTGTTTGCACAAAATTTCCGTTCTGCTTGAGATGGACATAGCATAACATAGTCCTCGCCGCCTTCTCTCGCTCGTCGCCGCAGGGTTCGGAGCATAGCGTCGCGGCTCCCCACCGATCCTCCCCGAGGAGTGTGGAGGACAGCGTGCTGGTCCCCCCGATTTTGCCCTCGCCACCTTCGCCTCCCAAGACCCGGTTCTTGGTGCTAGACCTCAACGGGGTCCTTGTCTAGTGCGTGCATTGTCCGAGGGTCCCAACGGTCCCTTTCTGCAAGCCCGAGGACGCCAACTACAATGGTCCCCCCGCGTACATCAAAAGCAAGCTAGTGTACCTCCGCCCGTGGCTTCGGCGCTTCCTGCAGGTCGCCCTATCCAAATGGTGGGTGATCGTGTGGAGCTCCATGAAGTCCGAGAACACCCATGCGGTCGTGGAGTTCATCTTCAAGGGGCTCCAACCCCCGTGCTTGAGCCTAGGACAGGATTCTTGTAAAACATTATACACCTCCGACGGCAGGGTTGTGAAAAAACCCAACAACCCCACAGTAAATCAATTTCTTAAGGTCTTGAAACCAATCGTATGGGACCAGCATCCCAACATGGTCGGCTGTCCCTACGACGTTCGCCCCACCCGTGACAACACGTTGATGGTGGACGACAACGCTTCCAAGAACATTTTGAACCCGACCTCGAACTTCATAGTTTGCCCGATGTGGACGGTCGAGAAGGTCCGAGACCGCTTTTTGTTAGACCTACTTAAGTACATTCAAACGCTCGTGGGGAGCGGACTACCCGTGCCCCGGTTCCTTAGTTGTAATCCGATAGGCGAAAGATACATGGATCCGAAGGACTATATGTACAGAGAGTTGTACGCTCACGCGAAATATAATAAATTCATTTGAGATACTACATGGTGTGTCATTGTGTGTGATATATTATGCCTCAATTGTATATCGATTTTCACATGCTCCCCCCTTCCCCCCCTCCCCTTGGGTTTTGTTTGTTTTAATTTTGCCATCAGCGTTTGGAGCCCTCGATTGAGATCGTCAACGAATCAAACTTGGGGAGCTTCTTCTACGAGACCGTCTACGATGCCGCGTCCACCATCGACTACTCCAAGGAGCCTATTGACGCCGGTGTCGTCGATAGCCCCCCACCCAAGCAAATCTTCCGGCAATCTCCGTCCCCGTCGCCGCTCAAGGGCATAAATCGCAAATGCGTCCGGACATCCTTCTCTCGGCCCGGCGGCAGTAGTACACCTCAACGGCGGCTGCGGATGGACGCTCGGCCTACGAAGAGTGGCACCCTTCCTATTCCTTTGCGGGACGCATTGCCCCTCCTCGCCAACTCCAACGGGAACGCCCCCGGTGACAAGGTGAACTCCCCCCCCCCCCCCCCACAAACATGGTTAACCGCGCATTACAATCATCCGGCACTTAAAAAATGAACGTGTGACACGTTTGGGTCTTCCTCCCTAAACTAACACGTGTGTTCTTGCATTCACGCGTTGCAGGTTGGTCCCACCCGTAAACCTATGCGGGCTAGTACGTCCGTCGAGTTGGAGCGTTTCTACTCCATGACCAGAAATACAAGACAGTCCACTTCATCGTATTCGAATTCTTCGTCGTATAATTCGGGCGGCCGACGGAATCCAAAATTAGTTATTGATGGCGGTCACCCCAAGAATGGCTATAGTCGCGGGGCGGAGATTTTCAAGAATGTTGAAGCAATGCGAGCAAAAGAAGCCACAGCAAAAGAAAAAGAGGCAAAAGAAAAAGAGGCACTCTCCGAGGCTAGATAGGCCATAGTAGGCGTAGGGTTTTGGGCCATAGGCAAGAACATTTTGGGTCGCACTATCCAATGGATGTGTGGTGTTAGCATGCTATGCATTTTACATGCCATACTTTGTATGTTTTATTTGCAATAATATAAGTGTCACATGATTTCCCCTTCCATATGGTCTAAGGTTTGGAATGCCCTACCTAAACCATCACAAATATGAGTTTGGAATATTTTGTATGCAATATTATATTGATTAACATATTAACCCTTCAATAAGATCTATGGTTTGGATTGCCCTACCTAAACCATATTCATACAAGCTCTAATATTTTGTGTGCAATAATATGAATGTTTTAAGGTTTCCCCTTCAATTTGGTCTAAGGTTTGGGTTGCCCACCCTAAACCATCACAAATATGAGTTATATATGGGGTTCTTGGTCTAAACACCCGCTTCAAAGTGTTCGCATCTTACAACTTTCTCCAATATGTGTTCCATTTATCCTTGTTCTTATTTATGTGAATGTCTCAAAATGCCCAAAAAGTCTCAATTTAACGAATATAGTGTTCGAAGTGAAAGAGGAAGAACCAGCCACCTCAGTAGGTTTTGAATACAACAAGCTTTCAATCTAACAATTCAAAATTTTCTAAGATTTTTAATTTTTTAATTTTTTCTAATTAGTTCTCCGGAGGTCAAGTTTCTTGTCCAAGGGTTTGAGGTTGCCCAAGAAACTTGACCTCTGGAGAACTCCCCTTCAAAAAAAAATTGCCACATTGGTAGCCATGTCATTTTTTCATCCATGTACAAAATTCTTCACCAAAGGACTCTTGGCCGTAGTATAAACCACCACCGGACAAGAGTGTCACTCTCGGCCAATCAAATTTCAGAATTCTCGTAGAATTCATGACTGGTGGACTTCTCCACCTTAGTGTAAAGCAGCCCCAAGGGTTGGTTCACATGGGGTTCCAAGTCTAAAGTTCCACTCATGTTAGCAAGTTCCAACTTTTGAGCTTCCAAACATCATTTAAATATGGTTAATTATCATTAAAGTTGGATCTTGATTATTTTATGCAAACATATTTGCGGGACTTGTATTAAGAGTTGGGTGTAGCTTTTTGCTCGATGCAACTCTCAACACAAGTCCCAAGCCTCACCTCCAAGAGTTGTTGCCATGTAGGCATCCACGCCATATTTGGGAATTAGGACTTGGGATCCCATGTGAAGTGGTAAGTCCCAACTTCCATGGTCTCAACGGTTGAGATTGCATGGATTGACCTCAAGTGTCTGGGGACTTAGTACTCGGGACTCCATGTGAACTTGCTCAATACTAAATGTAAACCTAACATTATTTGTCATTCCTTGTAAACAATTTTGGACATTATAATATTACAATGTTGCAATTATTGTCACTTATCAAATGCTTTTACATTCAAATTTCAATTATTCTAGAAATGTTAGGATGCAAAATATATCAAAAGTGGATGAAGTAAATGTAAGTTTGATGACAATTCTTGTAAACTTATTCAAAAGAAATGTCAATATAAATGTTACCAAAGTGACATAAAATAATATATGACACTAAAGACAAAATACAAAATTGAGTCTAGTAACAATTTATTGTACAAATGGCACATGCCAAGGGCTTGGCATTCGTAGTGTCTACATCACCTCACCAATCATGGATGAAGGGGCTCCAGTATTTAAAAAAATCCCCTACAAGATTGAGGACCAATGCGTTCCAATTCAACTCTACTAAACTAATTTGAGATCTGAGAGCGTATTTCCGGAGTCAAATCATTTTAAAATAGTCATTCACATGTTATTATAATTTACTACATTTACGCATGAGTTTACATAGACACCATGAATCCCTAGCCCCTGCCAAGCACTAAAGAGGGTAGTACTTGTAACCCACTTGCTAGATACTTTGCTACAAAATAAAAATTGTCATGGAAATTGATGGTTTTACTTATGCTAGAGCTGCACACGCCCTTCAAATGCCTGGAGTTGCGATCATATGTCCCAATCTCACCTTGAGAAAGTTATCCCATTGCCCAAATTAATTAAGTAGCACAGCCTTCATATGTCAAATCTTTTACAAAATAAAGTATGGGTACTCAATATGAACTTCAACACTGAAGTATCTTCCCTCATCTCATAGAGGAGCGATTCATTGTGACCGACTCTTTCCTCACCACCACGGCAGATTTGTGACATTTTGAATCTAAATGCCCAATTCGGTCACAGTTAGGCCGGTGAGATCAGCAAAACAGAAACTTGGATATCCAGAAGATTGCAACTTCTTCAATGTTTTTTTAATTATAGAAGGATATTAGTTGTCTCGATCAGGATGTCTCTCCGGTCTCATTTGTGCAGATGTACAAACTGGTAATTTTATTGCTGGCTGTTTTCGCGTCTTAAGCTTGTGGATAATTACAACCACCGAGCCTTATTGTCATGTTCAAACTTCTATCAAAGTCAGGTTCGAACCCTCCAATTCATGTTCCGTACATGCTCTTCCAGCTTCTTGTATTGCAAGAAATTAACTTACGACGATAGATATTGTCATTTCATGAACTTGAAGCAATTTATTTACAAGGTCGAGAAACTGCAATTAACAAGATCAAGAACTGCAGAATCTCTCTTGTGGATTGCATTGCTGGAAATTTCTACAAACGAAGGACAAATACTACTATGGGTAAGGAACAAATCAAACTCGATGACATTTCTAGGATGTTCATGCATTCAAACATTTCCATATGTATAAACATAAACCGCACATTCAGCCACCCTCTAGTCATGACATCATCACCTCCCACTTTCAGAGATCAAATATCGACTTTGCACAGTCCTGTTTGGCAGACGATATGCTACCCCCTACGAGCTTTTCGGGGGGGGAATATTCTGTCAGGGGGCAGCCCCCGACATTTTTCTTGCACCCGCCCGAAAACTGCTGCCCGCCCGCCCGATTTCGAAAAAACTAGTGTACTTGCATTTTTGAAGCCTACTTGTCCACAAATCCCATATTGAGTGCACTTCATTTTCAAGGTCTCAAATCCAATATATAAGTTCACTTCCATTGAGTAAATAAGCAATTGACTAGATTTCATTTTCAAAGTGAAACCGTCAATAAAGCATGTAATTAACTTGGAAGTCAAAAATATTACAAAATCCTCATTACCGCTGAGGTTATAATTTTTGTCGCTTACAATTGAAGGGGACTTTGTCATTCTAAAATGAAACTAAATTTTATTTTTTTATTTTTTAATAATTTATAATATATTTAATACCTTCTACTATCACAAAGTTTTCATATGCATTTAAACTAGTTAAGTAAGATTGAATGCAACTAAGTCTAATAATTTTTTATTAATCCTAATTATAGAAACACAAAAGGACACTGTATAGGGTGTAGTACACGGCTTTGGACATCGAGGAACACATAAGCACTGTGAAGAACATGGATGTTATTCATCGTCCTTCATCGTTTTTCATGTGTCCTTCATCGTCGCGAATATGTTAGACTTAGTTGCATTCAATCTTACTTAACTAGTTTAAATGCATATGAAAACTTTGTGATAGTAGAAGGTATTAACTATATTATAAATTATTAAAAAATAAAAAAACAAATCATAAATTTTAGTTTCATTTTAGAATGACAAAGTCCCCTTCAATTGTAAGCGACAAAAATTATAACCTCAGCGGTAATGAGGATTTTGTAATATTTTTGACTTCCAAGTTAATTACATGCTTTATTGACGGTTTCACTTTGAAAATGAAATCTAGTCAATTGCTTATTTACTCAATGGAAGTGAACTTATATATTGGATTTGAGACCTTGAAAATGAAGTGCACTCAATATGGGATTTGTGGACAAGTAGCCTTCAAAAATGCAAGTACACTAGTTTTTTCGAAATCGGGCGGGCGGGCAGCAGTTTTCGGGCGGGTGCAAGAAAAATGTCGGGGGCTGCCCCCTGACAGAATATTCCCCCCCCGAAAAGCTCGTAGGGGGTAGCATATCGTCTGCCGTCCTGTTTCCCTGGCCGGGGGAAATTATGGCCTCAACCGTCTTATATTAGAGCCGAAATCCAGTGGAGGCTACATGAGAAGCACCGGAGTCATCCTAAATTCAATTGTGATATACAATCCTCTCCGTCCGTGATTGCATATGGATAAATGTACTGTAGCAATGAATTGATCTGATTCTAATTGATGTTATAACATGAGTAGCGCGGTGATTTATGCGGAGGTGTAGGTCATGTAGAAGCCGGTGGCATCCGGGAAGGGGCTCTTGCCCCCGTAGCTAGTCCATTTCACAGTGGTATTGTTGCCCACAAGCTGCACCAACACCTTGGCGATCATCGATCCTTTAATCGTCTGCTTCAGCACTGTGCCTTGGAACACGTCGATGTGGTCGAGCTGATCAAAGCCGGTGGCGACGGAGTTGAAAGTGAGGGTCAAATTCTTGGCTTTGGGGACAGCAATGGCGTACAGGCAGCTCTCCCCAGGGGCGTAGGTCTGCAATGCGATGTTGCTTACATGCGCTCCTCGTTCCACCACTCCTGTCTTCGCCGTCAATGTCTGTGTTCCGCTGCACGAGGCTGCACGATACATTCACCACGCCAATCAGCCACAAAGTAATTCACTACACCATCACCACTGCAATGCATTATGCAGTCGAAGTATTCATGTGATATCCTCTAGTCCAGCTTATCTAACATTGCAACACTTCACAATGGGTCTAACCCCAGCCGCCTGGACCCTATTGACACTGATTAAACCTTCATCTGAAACAAACAAATACGAGATGATCAGAATTTGTGTAATAGTATTATCTATGCATGTGCAGATGGTTCAGCGAACGCACGCGCATATTGTAGCTGACAGCCCTTGTTCGCCAAGCTCCATGTCATCTGCACCAGGAACTTGGCGCCATTGATACCGAAAATGTTGAAAATCTCGCCAGTGGAAGTCCATCTCAGTACATGGTAACCTGGATAAGATTGGCACACAGCTGGGTCGGTGCCGCCGTGGTAAGTCCCGTAGATGCTGGCCAGGCCACAGTAGTAGTAATCTCCTCCACCGTACGAATATGCACACAAGTCTCCTGCCTCGGAGTTCTCTTTGTAGTTTTGTCTCCACGCGTTGATGTAGGGATCAGTGGCAGCCTCCATGATCTCGTGCATCATGGTGCTGATGTAGGAATCCAAAGCTCCGCCGACGGGGGAAGCAACATCATTTGGCGCAGGCAGAGGAAGCGGACCGTAGGGATCATACACGCAGCAGCCGTTGAGAAGGCTGTTTTCGGTGTCGTCGCCGGGAAAGGGCATGAAGGTGTAGAGCAGAATGTTGTTGATGTTGGAGCAGAATGAGGAGTTGGGAGCTTGGTTGCCATCGGTGCACATTAGGTCATGGTATCCACAGAAGCCGCCTTGTTGGAAGGTCACGTCGGCGCTGGTCATGAGCATGTAAATCCCGCTCACCGGATCCACGGGAAGGCCGCCCGTGGGTTTAAGGTTGTGGCGGATGATGGTTTCTGCCACCTGGCCGAGAGAGCTTCCCGCGGAGTAGTTGTCATCCACTTCCGACCCAATGGTTACGTTGTTGCTCACATGGAGGCCTCCAGCTTTCTGAGTGTACTGGGTCGCAATTTTCCACCAGTTGGCGAAGTTGGGATAGCTTGCGATTGGTTTCGCAGGAGTCAGCGATTGCACGGCTGTTCGAATGACTGCCTTCATTGCAGGATCCCACGTCCCGTACCTGACTCACACAACATAATACATAGATCAGACGCTGTTTATAAATTCTGGAATAATTTCCCAATTGAACTAAAAGTGCCACTGATCGCACATGAATCCATCAACTCACTTAATCCATTCTCAAAGACATCAGACACAATGGTACTATGAGTTGGGTTATCATGATGAGCAGAGGGCATGCATGCATACCAGATGAAGTGAATGCGAATCGGCTTGTTCATGACGAGTCCTCCGAGGTAGTTCAGGTTGACCACCGGGGGCCTCCATGGAGTGGTCGGACCACCGGTGGGTGTGCCTTTCACGAGCACCGCCTTGGCGCCTTTGGTAGTCTTGGCACCAGGAAGCTCGGTCACTTGCGGAGACGATCTGCCTCGTGGAACTAAGTATTTGGGTGCCACTGTGGGAGGGATGACGGCGGACACAGGATCAGCTGCCAAGCTCACGTGCAACAGCACAGCGAGAGCCACTGCCACAACCGTGCTCAAGAGGAAGCTTCCAGACCTCCCGGATGCCCCCATTGCAGCAATCAGCTGAACTGGGCAATTAGTTCAGCCACACCAACCGAGTCACCAATGAAGAAGGCAGCACTATTGGATGAATTAATTCCAAGAAAGAGAAGTCGACAATGAGCAGATCAGTATGATTCGGTTGTGGACATGTTGAGAGAAACGAGAGCCCTCCAAACGGGATTGCTCTCCAGATTACTCTGAAGTGGAAGTGGAGGGGAGGCAGTATTTGAAGTGCGCATGGGCGGGGGGCGCGGGAGGGGGAATCGACGGGGAGTGGACTTGTTGTGCATTACAGCGCAGATGTAGGCTCTCAGGCGGCAAGAACCGCCACTTGAACTATAAATAATCAAAACCCAAATCTATTCCACCTGTGATCAGCTCCTACCGTCACGGTGATACGTTACCTTCGTCATGTGTAGAATCAACGCTGAGTCCAGTTGCTGCTTGTCAACTGTCCCTGAAATGGACGAACAACAATGCCCGGGGAGAGTTTTGGGCACAAATGGTCAGGATCCCAGTATTTCCAACTCCGACCGGCTACAAGTTGTGATCTTTCAGTTTGGCTTTAGTGATTTGAGCTATATTCCATGGATTCCTCCAGTCATGATGGGCAATTTTCCGGAAGTCTTGAACTTCAACCGGTTGTTTCTCAAACTCAACCGGGTCATCTGTAACTAGCGGTCGGTTCTCCCCGCTCATTGACGATGAATGTCACGATTCGTTCTTTTGTAGTCACACTTAAACGTCGGAAGACCAAAAGTAGCTGCCATGCTGCGCCATCCCACTTGGTTTCGACTCTCGCTTTCCGACTGATTGTAATAGCAATTCCAGTAGTAGGATCGAGATCACTCATCAGATTACTACAAGTACTGGAATCTTCTCAAGCAATTCTGTCCTCTTTCGGTTTTTTTTTTTCGTTTTTTTTACCCGATTATTTTTTTTACAAATATCTTTTGAGACAGAAGGCCGATCGGCCGAAGCCAAGAACTTAACACAAAGAACAACGTCGACCTCTCCGCCTTTCCTGCAACGTACGGCATTGCCTGCCCCACATATTGCCACCCCTCATTCTTGACTTTCGATATCTGAAGAATACCCCGCCCATTGCCCATGGCACCATAGCTACCTTCATTCACGCCGTTATCAGGAATCGAGTGCACGTAGGTAATCTAGATAGCTTGTAAAGTCCACATCAAATACTGCAGTAACTTATTTACATACCGACAGCTCATCTGGATCTCATGGAGAGAGATACGTTAGTAGCGTAGGAACTTCACGACTCAGGAAATTACAGGTAAAATACAACATTCACTTACTTAGTAAGATTGAAGGACAGGAGAGAGGAACCTCATACGCGGGCGGTGACTCTGGTCTAGCGTGTGAGTCTTGCAGTCGTGGGTCATGCTGAGCACTACGATCATTTGGCTTTAAAAATTACTTCCGATTGTGTGTAGTTTGTGGGGGGCCTGTTGAAGTTGTGATGAAACCCTATTGTATTTTCTATTGTTCCTTATCATCCAATAGTTGAAAATAGATTTATGCGAGCATGCCGTCATTTATATTAGGGTTTCACCATTCAGAGGGGCTCAATGCACAACATATATACAAAATTTCTATAAAGCATCCTCATTAAGTTTTAAAACTATTTGCACTCACATTTCCGGGTTGAAAATTTTATGTAGTACATTATCTTATGTTAAAAATGATATTAAACTTGTGCAAACTTGACATTGATAACCAAATAAAAAATAAGTATATGTATCCAAAGGCACTCATCTTGTGTATTTGAACTTAAATCTTCAATAACATTGAGGTATTGAACCAATTCGAAACGTGCACTTGAAGAATTAACAAATTTTAGATAGGGTCACTTTTGATACAATTAACTAAAATAAAATTTGCAATTTAAATACACAAATTTATGCATGGAGCGGCCCAATCTTGACCTCTAGAACGTTGAAGGGCTAACCCCTAAATACCCAAGCAAAATCTCCCCAAAAATCGTCTAAAAACGTTCATCCCAATGCAACATTGTTTTAAGTAATATTTGTGCCTAAATTTATACCTCTAATAGTGGATCTAAAGTTCTAAATTGTACAAATGAAAACCTTTTTCAAGTTAGCGTTGTTCACACAAATTATTAGTTGTCTAAGGGCGAGGTTTCATGTACCGGTTCCGGTCCATTTTTGAAAAATAAATGGGTGGGCGAATGGGAAAAGGGTGGTTCCATGTGCCCATCCCCCCTCACCCAAGGACTTGTACCCCCATGGATGGGTGTCCCACATTGTACATTGTGCAAGGACCGGTGCCAAAGGACCGGCTGTCCTAACGGTCACAAGAAGGACATGTGCCGATTAGAGAGCTCCAACGACCGGATTGGTCGGTCACCTTGGGTTCACCCTTCAAGTCCTTTCTTTTGGGGTACTCCTAGGGCTCCTTGCTCTTGCATCATGCACTCTTTGTACACTCAAAGCCTAGTTGTGAGAAGAAATGAAAAGGAAAGAAGAGATAGAAAATGATTGTATGTTATATCGTTGGAGTTCTCATCACGAACTCATGGGAACGTGTATCTCACGATGTTTTCAAGAATTTTGATCTTACTTCCAAAAAATACATACACAAAATGCAATGTGATAGTAAGTGTTGGGTTTAATAAATAAATAATAAAAATAAAAGACTATTCAAATGTATAAAACATCACTTATAAACAATGTGTTATCACAATTTCAACTAAAAGTAAAATATAAAGATAGTTATGCATTCCCATAGATGACATCCACACCAACCTATGGACACGAAGACCATATAATCTTAAATTCATTCAATAAATGTACAAGAATTGTTGTACAAGTCAAATATCAAAAGTTAAATGATGATGACCCTCATTACCGGTAACCTTTACTAAGTGACATCACCCATTTTTTGGATGATGTCACCCATTTCTCACCCACTTAAAAAATGAACCCGCACCAGCACATGGAACTTGGCCCTAAGTGTCCCAAGTCAAAAATTCACAACATCAACATGTACATTGGTATGGTTGGGCACATGCGGCTGCCCAAACAAAAAAGCCCTTCTTGGCAATGACAACGTTTTACAACAGAGAATGACAAGCTGATTCACCTTTGATAGTAAAAATAGAGGAAGGGGTTGTTCTTTGTGCGCTCTGGTTTGAAAATATTGACGAAATATTGATAATGACACTGTTCACTACCTCTTACTGCTCAAGAGTTGACAGGAGTGTCAAACAATCACTCTTAGAATGCACAATATGGGTAATGCATGCATGCACACAGTGTGAGTTCATTCATTTTTCATTTTATAACATCACAATATTGAACCTTATAATGTGCATAGCATTCTTAAGCAAGTGCAAGGACGTTCTCTTTCTATTCTAGTTTCAAGAACAAATCCAAGAGTCAAGGTCATCAATTACATGTATAACTGCATAGTCAAGTGGCAACCTCTCACTAGTGGACATCTCATTGTTAGCTATCTTCAAAAAAAGCCTTCTCCCATGTACCAATATTCAACTTAAAAGAACTTGCCAAAAAGAATCTCACTAGTGTATTCTCTCTAAGATGCTTATATAGGGAGAGCACCCACTACACCACTTTAAAATGCTATGTGGTGGGATAGGGAGGCCTTCTACACTGGGCAGTATTCTATAGACTTGGCACAGGGTTCCGTAGTGTGTTCAAGAGAGGGACAAGACATTGCAGGGGGCACAAGAGTAAGCACCAACGTTAATTGTTCACAGCAGTAGCTCAAGCTTGATGTATGAAACTCAAACTCTGCACATGGCACTGCGAAAAAGTTCATGAAGCCTACCATCATTGAACAAATTAATGTGCCTACTCTTTTAACCCTCAAGTGGGATTAGACCATGGAATACTCTCTTTGCCGGCCCTGTCATGTATATATGATTGTCTGCTTCTCTCCACTCAATTTCCAAGGGTCCACCAGGTAAGTCAACAACACAATTCTGTGATCACCAGCACATAACGTGTATCAAATATACATTCAATTGTGTAATAACACGAGGCAACTGAATAACCAGCTTTGATGTCAGTATTTACAAACCCTTTAACAATTCTCATTTCAAGTCTGCTCTAAAGGTGTGATGTCATCAAGCAGAAATGTATCTATTTCGACCCCATTAATTTTTTACAACAGGGTAACACAAAACGTCAGAATGAATGAGGTTTCCAGACATAATTCACCAGATTCATCAAACATACATGCCACTTACCCTTTCAGAATGCCCTTCTTTCACTGCAGCAACAACTACAGCACATGCCCCTGTTCCACAAGCTTGTGTAGCACCTGCCACAAGAATCCAGCTAAGCATGGGCTGGAAAAGCAGTGACCAAACAATGAGGATAGACTTCAACAAGAACTTTGGGTCCATTTTGTGTCACAACCTAGATATTGAGTGTCTTGCAGAACACATAATACAGCAACAATATTCAGAAGTCTAACCAGCTCCACGTTCCCACACACGCATTTTCAGGTGGGTTCGTGAGATACGCTCCACAAATTCTGCAAATACGTTTTCTATGTCAGAAAGTTACTTGCAAATATCGCTCTTCCCAAAAAGTAGACTCGAGAACTATTTGTACTTGGAAGTGATCCAGCCCAGAAAAATAAATGTTGTGTCTGCAAGTTTGTAATCAGCCACCATCATCCTAGACCATGACATGCAGAATTCTTAACAAATTGATACAACACCTCTCCATGAACACTGATTACCAAAGTTAGAAATCCGATTCCAGCTTTCCGATATCCAAGCTCCCAAAAGCTAATGACCAAAATGACTTATTGAAGGTTACCAGTTGCAGTGGAAGATAATGCACACCTGTATTTGTCCTTGCAGGGAACATTTTGTGGTGCTCAAACAGGGGACCAATCTGCTCAAGAGGCAGTGAGTCAACGTTCAATTCCTGTAACAGAAGATAGGATATACACTGTAAGCACACTCTTAACCATTTGATTGTTCTGGTCTGTATTGTTATCTACAATCAGTCTCCTTGAGAGAACAAATTAATAAACCATTTTAAGGATGTGTCTGCTACAGGTAGCTGATCTAAAACTGATCTCTCTAAAATCACATCCTAAATAAAGGTCATATATGCATATTCACATCAAATCACATGAGTAGAAGAAACAAATTATTTGAGCAAGTCACCCAGTGAACATACTGAAACTTTAATGTGCATCGATTGTTCAGAACTGTTCAAACTCCACTACACTGAACAGCAATCCTCTTGGCACCTGAGAATGCACCAGAATCCTTTCTGCATGCATGTTTTTATAGAATAACAAAAGATGGGGCTTTACCTCCCCTCCGTGCTCTCCGAATGTAACACAATGCGGATTACCCATGCTGACACAGGTGACAGACCATGTCTTTCCATCGACCTCCAGGGGTGCCTTCACAACTTCTCCCTCTGCCTTCAATTTTGTAGGCACATCAGGTGCATTCAGTATGGGAGGTCCCATATCAACACAAACCTGGCCCATTGGAAGTTATGATTAAAACCAACACCAGAAAAAACGTCTCAAGTTCCTTGAACCACATCAAAATGCCTATATCTCTTCATAAATCCATGCCAGCAATTACTACACGTGTCAGATTGATGCAAAAGCTGTAGATGGTGCATACCTGCCCGTCTTCACGAATATCCAGAATCATGTTGCCTCCAAGAGTAAGAACATTGTACCTGCAATTCCCAAGCTATCAGTATGTGAGGTAAGCACAGTTTTCATTGTCTAGTTCTACATAGGGGAAATGTAAACAATTACCTTTTTGGTGCTTTTGCTTTCTTGATTTCAGCAAGGTATTTTCCAACACAGCGAATTCCATTTCCACACATCTGCTTGCAGACACATAGAGTTAGACAGCCATTGTATGGTTGAGAAGCACAAAGATGCCAGGCAAGGCCAATAAACCTGATGAGAAATCTAAGAACATTTTTTACACCTTCTAAAGATGCAGCAACACCTAAACTGAAGAGCTTTGTCATGAGGTCCATGAACACAAAGTGCCAATTCTAAAGATGAACATGTTCAAGTCGCAATAATGGCAAGAGACCCTTCTCACCTCAGGTTCACTGCCATCTGAATTGTAGATCCGCATTTGATAGTAGTCATCATCAATCCCATTGTATCTGTCTTTGTCCTTCATGACAAAGATTACTCCATCACCACCAATTCCTAGATGGCGGTTGCACAAGCGACTCGCCTCTTCAGGAGTTATAATTGGAGAGTCAGAGTCCAGGTTATTGACCTGTAATATCACATAAAGACATTAGAATTTGCATAATTCTCCAAGCTGCCTTCCAACATCACCGCAGAAGATTGATGAAGATAGAGGGCTTTCTTCATCCTCCTGGTGTAGGGTTCAGAAGACGGATCCAAGACTCACAAAGTATGAAGAAAAGATAAATATAATTTTATCAGAAACTAGTTATCTGTTACTTGCACAGGAAACCTCCACTTTCAGAAGCTTTGTAGGAACAAGCATGTCCTGTGTTATTCAGTTCAAACTTTTTACCTCACCGTTATTTCAATTATGGAATGAATTTTGGCATTTGGCTTTGTGCTCCCTTTACATCAGCTAAGTTCTCACTTGAAGTGAGTGGGTTGGAGAGAAGAAGTGGCGTGTAGTCTTGTTAAAACCCTAAACCCAAACAACTGTTCTCTAAAAATTGCTGCTAGTCCATGCACTGACACAAAGAGGTCGCGTACCATGAACCGTATCCTGTGCTAATCAATTCAAACTTCTTACCTGACGATCACTTCATTTGTGCAATGCATTTTAGCATGCGTCTTGATGCTCCTTCTACATCAGCTGACTTCTGACTTCGAGTGAGTGGGTTGGAAAGAAGAAGTGGCCTATGGAGGTTTTAAACCCTAAACACCAACTTTCTCCTCTAAGAATTTTTGCTAGTCAATGCACAGAGACAAGAAGTTGCATACCATGAACTGTATCCTGTGTTATTCAATTGAGAATTCTTACCTCAAGATCATTCCATTTGTGCAATGATTTTCACTATCCATCTTGATGTACCCTCTACATCAGCAAGAAGAAGTGGCGAGATTTCTTAAAGCCCTAGACCCAAAGTTCTCTTCTCTAAGAATTGCTGCGAGTCCATGCAATGAGACAAGGAGTTGCGTACCATGAATTGTTGCATGTTTTATTCAATTCGGACTTCTTACCTCAACATCATTCCATTTGTGCATTGATTTTTCAGAATTCGTCTTAATTTTCCCTTTCCGTCAGCTGACTTCTCACCCCAAGTGAGTTGGATTTGGAAGAAGAAGTGGGATATAGAGTTCTTAAAACCCTAAACCCAAACTTCTCCTCTCTAAGGAATTTCTGCTAGGTAATTTATGTACCGAGACAAGGAATTCCGTACCATGATGAAGTCATTGCCAAGGCCTTCATACTTGACAAACTCCAATGTCCTCTTTTCCTTTCCTGAACTTCCATTAGTCTCCCACAACTGCGTCCATAGCAAACGAAGAGGCTACATTACAAGAAAGCCAAAAAGAGAAACCCATTTTCGCTATCCTTTCATTTCACCTATCCTCGATCAAATTGCTGAGTGCAATCAAGCAGACAAAAAGCTCGATTGCCAAACACACCTTGGAGGCCACGTTCTCCAGATTGTCCAGCACACTTGAACCGGATGTGAAGGAGTCCGCACTTGTACTTGTTGTCTCGTAACTCGCCCGCGCTCCCCACAGCATCACCGATCTCCTTATCGCCAGCCGTTGCGCTCTGGTGTCACGAGGTTTGCCAGGCAAGAAGGTTGATTCCACAAGGCAAGCTTTCTGCCCCAGCAGCTGATTCCTCAACGCCATGCTCATTTTGACACAATGCTGGTGATGGCCACCAACTCTGTATAAGAAGTTAAGCAAGTTGCCTATGAACCGTAAGCCTTACCACAAAATGGGGTTCAACCGTCTTCCGAAATGCTTTGAAGGGACCCAAACATTCTCGAGGGACCAAGACTACATTTGGATGAATGTGGGATGATGAACAGTTCCGAGGTCACCCATAGCTTGTGGACCAGTGCTACGTGTACCCTCCTAAAGTTAGGCCCAAAAAACTAGTTGGGTGGCCTATTACCCATTTTTTGCCTTTTTTCTGTTTTCTCTCATGTCGATGGTAGTCCTTTTCGGCAGCCATCCTCGAAGACTCGTATCACATATGGCTCCTTCCCCATGAGCTTTTGAGATTATTCTGAGTTGAAGATTGAACACTAAAGCTCGGAGCGCTGCTTAGGTTAAGTACGTAGCATACCAAATTATGGAAGTGGTAACGCTACCGTTGCCACCCTCTCTGCGATCGAAGCTTTTAGCAGCAGGCCACCATTCCACAGCTGGTCTCCTCTATACAACTCCATCGCAGCTAGTCCGAGGTAAAATCCAAGGATCTCTTCTTTCTTTATTATGTACGTATGTGTCTGTATTTATTAGCATTCTTGATTGTAATTTTTTTGTTAAGGTTAGGAAGCATGTTCCCCACTCTATTTAGCATTGTCGTGGCCATAGGCAGCCATGGTTTTGCAATTCTCGATCCTTGATTGGCATTCTTGGACTATAGATTGCGAGTCCGTGGGTTTAGATTTTCATTTTTGTATGTGCTCTTGGCTAGCGCTTCGGCCACTGTGTCAATTCTGAGGCCTTCATTGAAGGTTGATGATGGTACTTTTGTGTCTGTGTACCTCATCGCTAATTAGGATCATGTTTGCCTACCATGAGTGTGGTCATTGTTCTTGTTCCGTATACCAATTTCCAAGAGATACCATCCGTCAAAAGAATCACAGTATCATATAGTTGACTGTTACTATCCTTATTTCAACCTTAAGTCGTTAGCTTCCCATAGGCTTTGTTGAGAGCCACTTTGATGCGTACGCTTTAAAACAAATTAGATGCACATCTAGACAAGAAAAAATTGCATGTATGTGGAAACTCTAACTTATCAATTTAGTGTACATTTTTAGAGTCATTAGCCGTTCTGTTGTACTTGGTGAGAGCAATGTCCCGTGCAAACCGAGTGTGCTGAATTTTCTTGGCGTGTTAAACTGTGTCTTTCATTTATATGTAGAGGCGAACATAACAAACGAGGAAGCACTTGGCGTGTTAAAGTTGGTGCCTCAGCTTGGAATCACCTTATCCCATCCTGATGGGAGCCATTCTAGTCATCTCGATGGTAAGTCCATTTATTTTCTCATCCAGTTGCGGCGGCTATTATGATGTTTCTTCGGAGGAGCTGATGAATATTTTGGTTTCTTTTCAGAATATCTGTAATATATGCTTTTTCTTGTAATGCTGTGGACAGGCTCAACAACATCATGGGAGCTTCTAAAGTATGAAAAGGAGAGGAGGAAGATTGTGACATACTGTTCAGAACTGGATAAAATTCTTGGAGGAGGTATTTGTTCCAAGGAGGTGACCGAGATCTGTGAGTTCTTAGCCTGATCACATCTGTCACAGAAAGCACTTTACTGCAAGATTTTATACTCAAATAATTTTCTGGGTCAGCGAATGTTTTGGGCTAGAACTTGTTGATCTTTCTAACTTACAGGAGGTTGTGATTGATTGTGGGGTCAAGGTGGTGTACCTGGAGTTGGTAAAACGCAGTTCAGGTATTTCTCAATTTCCTATATCTCACAGAGCACCTCATAAGTACCAGCATGTTTAATTCTGAATTTTACAAATTAGTAGTCATAACCTTTGATGTATTTTGGGATGGTTTCCTGTTGGAGAACCCAGTCACTTTTGATGATTGATATACGTTCTCTCAATTTATTGTAAACCACTATGAGGAAAACAAGTATCTGTAATGCTTATTCTCCAATGTACTGGTCGACAGTATGCAGCTGGCCATCAATGTGCAGATTCCAAAAGCACTTGGTGGTGTTGGTGGCCACACAATTTACATTGGTATGCACAGTTTCCACACTCCCTTGCTCTTGATATACCTTATTTACATATCTCATCCAAACTTTGCAAAGAAGTGTGACTACTCAATCTTGTTCGCGGTGCAGTGCAGATACAGAGGGGAGCTTCATGCTGGAACGAGTGATCCAGATGACAGAAGCTTGCATTGCGGATCTTGTGCATGCATCACCTGCAAACTCCAAAGTCCAGCTGAATGTTGAGGAAGTCTTGGGACACATATACTTAATACGTGTCCATGACCCAGCAGAGCAACTTGCGGTTGTCAACACCTTGCCAAAACTTCTAGAGAAATATCCCCAGGTGAGGCAGAGGTGTACATGCAGAACCATTTGCAGTTTAGAGTTTAGGGTAGGGTTAAGGGCTTAAGGCTTAATACACTTGATATCCAGGGAAACTTCTTGTGAGAATTAATGTCCTAAACTGGAGCTCTACGAAGTACCTAGCCCCAGGAAATTGTCAGCAGCACTTGAGAAACCTTTAGATTTCTAGAAGTAGTAATTTGCGTTTACACTCCCATGCAAAGCAGCTGTGAAGGATGTGAAGAAAGTTGTTGGTTCAGAAGTCATCAGGTTGTAGGAAGAGAGGCATGTTCAATATTACCCAATTAATAATGCCTATGAGCAACTTTTGGAATACTTTCACCTACATAGCTACAGTCACAATATGCTGAAGTGTGAGGGTGGTTCTTTCGAAGTTTCAATGCAATGATTTCTGGAATTTTTGCAGGTAAAACTGGTAGTCTTCGACAGCGTCACCTTCACCTTCCGTCAGGATTTTGAAGATATGGCATTAAGAACTAGGCTTTTAGCAGACATGGCTCAAAAGCTTATGGCAATTGCAGAGAGATATGACCTTGCAGTATGTTCATCATTGTCTCTAACCTATGTTCTTCTGCCTGTAGTGAAGCAAGTCTTTTACATCTAGTTTGAGATGCTATTCTTAAAATCACAAAGAGCATTTGTCCATGTGCATGATTTTCTCAGTTACTCAAAGTCACAGGCTTGGGTCTTTGGGTGAAAAACCCATCTTGTTTCTAACGTTTCTAGTGTACATTGTTTACTTTGAATGATCAGCATGTGCAATGTTTCTAGTTGTTCAATGGTTGTTCAAGATTGTATACCTATATATGTTATTTCTGTGAAGCATTCTCATTTGCAATTGGTTTCTGTTCAGATTGTTCTCACAAATCAAGTCACTCACAAAGTGACCAATGAAGGCTCCAAAATGGTTCCTGCTTTAGGTGTGAAGCATTCTCTTATTCTTTTGTGAAGGGAGTGTAAGAGATTCAAGGATCTCTTGAAAAGAAAAGTGGAAAATGATGAGTACATAAAATTGAAACGGACTTCATAAATTTGGTTATCTTCCTTCAAACGCTCCAGGGCCAGCTTTTTGTTAAGAAGCTATGGCCACCATGGTAGTGACATGTTAATAATTTTACTAGAAAGCATGTAAGTTTTTTAACTTTTTGCAAAGTGGAGTCACCACCATCTTTTAACTGAATTGCATTTGGGTGTGAATTTCTGCAGGTTCGAGCTGGTCCCATGCATGTACAAACCGTTTAATGGTTTACTGGGAGGATGGTCAAAGGTATGCTCATTTGGTGAAGTCCCCTTCATTGCCCTCTGGAACAGCTCCATATGACATCACAGAAGACGGAGTTCGGGACAGCTATGAGAGTAATAAAAGACTCAAACTTGAGGCAGCACATGATGACCCCAATCAATTCCCTGGCTGAAGCTCGCAACTCGCAACCTGCTCAGCTGAACAATTCTACCAATGTACAGAACTCTGCAGACAAGGAGCATGTATTGCAACCTTGGATTGAATAGACTACCCAGCAGCACCAGAGAGGAGGATCTTGGCTGAGATTTTGCCTTTAACTCCATCACAGGATGGCAAGGAAGTGCAATGCTTTGTTGGTGAGCAATTGTGCAACTTTGGGGGCCAGGCAGGTCATGGGTTGTGCAACACTGAACATCGCAATGGTGAGGCCAAGGAATTTTGCTGATGTGTCTATTCTTGGTTGAATATGAGGTGGCACATTACCATCCATAATTGGTGATCATGCCATGAGCTGACCACTATGTTTGGTAATGGATACATGTCACCTTGCCATCAGTTGTAGAAAGCACCCAATGCCTAGTTTGCCACTACTGCAGCTCAATAGCGTGAGCACCTACTACAGCCTGTGGTAGGGCTCCCTGCATCCATTACCTAGTTCAGAGCGCATAGTTGCAAAGGCCCCACAGCTTTACAGCCTGCAAAGAGCCTTGTTGGCTTCTTTGAGTCATTGGCGATGAGGTGTACACACGTTGAGTCCACTGAAAGGAGCTACCCATCTGCACAATCAGACAATTTTGAATATTGGCAACTTTTGTGCTAACACATAAACAACCACAAAGGGTTGTCAATCTGTAAGGGCAATATGTGGAATGTTCCACTTTGTGGAGGGTAGTTGAGTCCATTAGGTGCAGTATAATCTCCTATCCTGATTGTGTTGGGCGATTTATGTTGGCATCATTTCACAAACAATTTACAATTTGGATAGTTAGTGATTGTAGGCGAAGGGATTAGGCATGCAGATCGGGATTTCTGCAATCGAATATATTGCTTGTAGTGCATGCAACTATTGCAAGTGGAGTCGAATCGAGTCAGAAGAATTTAATCTTGCAGACACAAATACATGAGGAACCTGAAGATTAACTATTTCTGATCTTGTATGGATACACTGCTTAACACTGGATGCCCTAACATACTTTTTAGACACACAGAACATACTTTCCAAATGCAAGGTTATCTCTTATGTGCAAATTTGTTTTCAATTGGAAACCTTGGTGGAACGCTACTTCTAAATGCTTTCTATAATGGTTGTGGTACCCAAAAGAAGATTTGATGATCTTGGCATGATTCATACTGCAGTGGGATAATGGCAAAACAGCATGACAAATGGAACACAAACGACAATGGTAATGAAACAGTACATGTTGAAGGATATCATCTAAATAGATTTGACCTCAATAAAATCTTATTTCGAGAGACAATATCTTAATACAACTGGCTTGAGGCACACCAATAACAATGGTGGTGCCACAAGACACAAAGACACAATTCATTAGGTAATGACTTTCCAATTCACCCCATGAACACCCAACTGTCTCGTACTGTGCAGTGCACACCACCACTTGGTCAGTACAAATTTCTGTTGTTTCTCATTTAACATGATCTACATCAATGCTTTAATGTGGAAGCTTAAAATTAGTGTGGTCCACAGTATTTAAAATATAAGGTGTAACAATCTTTCCACTTTGAAACATAAGAACTTATTAGTGACAAAGAGAAATCTAACCAAGGCTACTCACTTGAGTGTTTCCTAATAAATAGTTCATCTTCATGTTGTACATTGCATCATTTGCTTGGTGATATCATTCCACCTCAGAAAGCCTGCATTGCCTCTACAAACCTAAGTTTCCCCAGGCAAGCAACAGATTCTGGGATTTTCTTGGGATGGAGGTACAGCGATCAGAGGTATAGCGATCATTTAAACTGACTCGCCTACACACCTCCAGCAGAGCAAGGCTCAAATACATGCATAGATGAGTTGCCATGATAGTTCCAGACAGAACTGCTGTGAAAACGTCAATGCCATTTAAGAAGGCTGAATATATCAAAACTAAAAGCCAATGGAGGACACTTATGGATAGGAATGAAACTGAGCAGCAGACACAAGCTAGAATACAGGATACCTCCCATGGAATCCATCTTGCACGGCCCAGAACAACAATACCATCACACAACAAACTTTCAAGGTAAGTAACAAAACTTTATTCACACGAAGGATTCACCATCTTCACCACCTACTTTTAGGTGCAGATGCTTCTCACGTTTATGGAAATCAGTGATTCCCTTGCCACTACCTGTCACACCTACCTTTCCCTTTGGATCATCTGGAGACTTGAAAATGCTCTCTTTCTTGCGTCCTGTAAAAAATCCCACCTGCAAAAACCAGCAGCATATTTTGCATCATAAGAAAAGAAGCCTAGAAGAACATAATATTTTAGAAAATCATACAAATTGATAGAAAAGGGACAGACTGAAATAAAATCTGTCTTCCTGCTCAAAGGCAGTTTGGAAAAAAAATTGGTCGGTGTCTACCTTTTTGTTTTTCCCTTTTGCAGTTTGAAATTGATGCCAAGCATTTTGGCGCTTGTTCTGTGTCAACTCCATCTGCTCAAGTCTTGCCTTTGACTTGAAAGCATGAATTTTTTTCCTCTTTGCTGCTTTCTGCAGAAGTCAGCGTTGCAATCAAATCCCGTTTCTTAAAGTTCAATCAAGAAGAACATAATCCTAGTATGAGAAGTGATCTATTTTCTAAATACCTAATTATTAAACAATTTGAGGAACAGGACCAATAGATACGTAAGTAGTAGGCTTACCACATCCTCGGAATCATCAGGTTTAATACGCAACTTGGGAGGTAAGTCACGAGAAATGGCATCCACATCAGCTGCCTCAGCAATTTTCTGTTTTATAGCCAACCTGGTAACCTCTGCTTCACGTTCTGCATCAAACATAATATCGGCATCTGCATCAGGATTGATGACCCCACCAGCTGCATCAAGCATTTGGTCGAGAGCGTCGGCATCATTATCTGGAATATTCAATTCTCTTACATTTGAAACATCTACCTGCACAACATACATTTTCAAACATTCAGAGCACATCTTTCATATTAGGTTAAATTTTAACAATTGTGAAATCACATGAAATAAAGCAGAGAACAACTGTCGCACAAGCTTTACCACCAACCTCTTCTTTGTTGCCCCACTCATCATAAATCACAATGTAGCCTGCTGGTGTAATTGCTTCGATTGTGGCCATGTACCTGCACAAATCAGGATCAAACCACAGACTAAGGGACACCACAATATTATAATTGTTCACTATAAGATACATACTGAACATCAAGAAGTTTTTAGAGGTTCAGAAAATGATCAAAATGACTACCGTAACACAATAGCAGGTTCATCACCTGACGAACGAATATTTATTTATTTTGAAAAAATAAGGTTCGTTTGCTAAAAATAGATTTTTTTGAAATTCGTTATTCTATTTTTAGGGGGAAAATAATTCGTCCTGGAACAGAGTAGATGTACTAGGATGACAACTTAAATTGATTTTTTCAACAGAGTGCTTCACCCAACTTTCTGGATTTTCGTTCTTTTCATAATATAATTTTCCATAATTTCGTTCTTCATGGCCTGGAATTTCTGATTTTTTTCGTTTTTTTTTTTTGGAATTATTTAAGAACGAACCTGCTATGGTGTTACGGTACAAAGACATACTTGAAGATATAAATCAAGTATTAACATTTCTACATATAGTCTTCAACCTACAAACATGTCAAGACAATTTGCAACACCTACATCTTCAACACCTATGACAGGAAACTGGTGAGAACACAAAAGACGGTGTACATAAATTGGTATGTTATAATAAAGTGTGACCTTAGTGGTTCTAAACATTTTTGTATGTCTATGCGTATCACTCTGTATGCCTATGACAAATGAGAGAACGAGTAAGGGACTTTTTTCTCCATTTCATGGAACATGAAAATAAGATGATGTAGCTAGCCATTTATTGTACTTGTATAGTGCTCAGACTATGCTTAAAATTTGCAATTCCACAAAACACCTCGATGGATGAAGAGATGTTTCTCTTGAAAAGAGAGATGGAACACATTTTGGGCTCATGCCCACTGACTGGGCATGATTACCATATATTGATCTGTTGTTATTATCATGGCTCCTTTGCAGCCAAAAGAGGTACTTCTTAGGACTAATTTGCAAACCTGTTGTATAATTGAAAGTAGTTCTTAGGTTTACTTTGACGACCTTCTCTACAGTCACTGCACAATATTGAATTGCTTAGATACATTTCAATATCATTCTGTACTGTTCTGACAGGATAATTTATTTCCAAGTTACACCTCAAAAAAACAAGTTCCAGAAGTCCAGAAGTCTACCTATAAATAAGCTCTTAAAATACGATGTAGCCCATAAATAGAGCAAATAAGATGACACCAATTCGAACACACGATTAAGAAGAGAAGAAAACAACCATAAAAAAGAGGGTGAATGTAAAATAGGAGGGATCAGATGATTGGAGGCAGTACTCTCCTTAAAATAGTTCAGCTTGTTGAGCTCCCAGAAACCCAAGTTGTTTTTCCAGAGCAGCACCAGTAGAGAAAATAACAACTGAAAAGGACAACTTACCATTCTGCATCCTCGCTCCAAACGGCTTGGACTTTGCTACCAATAGGAAGTCTCCCAGGAATATTTTGTGCCAAAGATTTTTCCTGCAAAGAGATTCCCACACATACATATTATGATCTCAACCAAATCCCCAAGATAAAGTCAGGTGTGACTTGGAGCTGCAACAAGCAGAACCCACCTTGAACTCCTGCACAGATTTGACAACACAATGGACATACTCATATCCTAATTCCTCATAATTCCCGGCAAGCTATTGGCTGGTCTTCATCTTCCTAAATTGATGCTTCCCTGCCCCTTTTCATTTGCCCTCAACACTGTACTTGACCAATTCATCACTGACGAAGTCCTACACCAATCATTAAAAAGGGGCTTGTGTTCATAGAAATGAATGTACCTGCTGCCCCTTAATGGGCACACGAGGAGGCCTTTGCGTGCTAGCCGCCGCAGCTTCCCGCTGTTGTTGCTCCAAAGCTGCAGCATCTGCATCTTCTTTGGCTTGTTGTGCTTCATTCAGCAAATCGTAAGTCAATTCTAAAACCTGCACAAAGCCAGATCAACGCGCGAGTCAATTCTCGGGCCAGAGTCACCAATTGCATATTTATAGACCTTCAGATTTACAAAAATTAGTATGATACAGTTGACATTAAGAGATCCCATTGCTGATGAGAGCTCCACAGGAAGAAGACGGGCCAATACGTCCATCTCAGAAAAACTACAAGAGGCGAGTGAGTGAAGAAGGAATAAGCCCGACCACAGGTTGTACACCACCGTTCTTATTTTTTGCGTCAATAGGGCAAACCACCTCACCTTGCAAAGCACCCCCGAGAAAGTTCCTCTCTCGCATGCAGCGGAGTCGTGCTGCCCTGCTTGAACAACATCATTGATGATCCTTAATACACTTTCAAACCCTATCCAGTTCTCTGTGTCTTAATTTGTCAGTGCCTGTCCGTCACCCTACACAACAAGCAGTTTTGACCTAAAACAGAGCACAGAAACCGTTCTGCTCTTTAATTGCACCAACTACTACTATCACACACAAGCACAATATCTACAAGATATTTTACACTTACCTCCGTGAGGCCTTTCGCCATCTCTTGAAATTCTGCATTTCCGGGATCCCCTGCTAACAATTGCTTTACCTGCAACCACAAACCACCAAGTAAAACAGTTAAGCCAAATTCAACACAACAACCGGAAACACCAAGACTAAACCCTGGACCACCTCAAACCAAATTCGATAAATAACAACATCGACATCAGGCGTGGCATTGATTGCACTCACTTGTTGCAGTTGCTCCTTATATACCGAAAGGTTCGCTGTCAACTCTTCGATGTCTTGCAGGCTCATCTTCCCTGATTATGGCGACCAAACCCCAGCACAGCCTCCAAACCCTAAAGGAGCTCTCCGATGCTGTTTCCTGACGCTTCTTCCACGGCTGCAAAGCTCTCGTTAACGCCGTGATTCTTTTAGGAGAAGTAGAAGCGCATCAGCATGGTCGTGATGAAGAAAATAGGAAAGAAACGATGGCGTGGCAAATCATTTGCGTGGCGACCCTCCTTCTTGCAATAGAGAGCGCTACGGTAAGTGTGCGATCTGGGCTCCGACTCTATGGGAAAGAGGGGCCAAGAAAGCTATACAACTTAAGAGTCGCACTTTGAAGCTATCTATGGAATTCCTTAATGCATCATTCCTAAGGTATTAACATGGGCTTAAGGTTGAGGCACCTATAACCGATCAAATAACTTACTCCATGAGTAGTTTGCATCTGTTTAGGAGGAGTAATCTATAGTTGGGGATTAGGGTTCTTGTGAAGAGAAACAAATTCTTCCAAGGAGAATGCAACTTTCATTTTTTTTTATTTTACTTCATGAATATGATATGTGCTACAAATTTTGAAGCGGTAAAGTTTAATGAAACACAATCAATATGTAGGTTAACCCATATCCACTCAATTAAGTGCTAATCTTTGGCTATAACAATTCTTAAAACTCTTTTGAGGGTAATCAATCACAAGCCAACACCACATAAACCTTAACTTCATCCGTTAAGAATATACATCTCATCCATGTCGGCATTACGAGTACCATGGTGAGTGGTTAAATGAACGTGGTCGACTATGCATGCCTCGACCTTAAATGGTTAGGTTTTCACACCAGCCCACTTCTCCTAGGATAGAAACACACAATTTAGTACAAGATTGTTAGCAAATCCAAATTGAGGCCGTAGCCAATTTCCTCATCATTTTTGTAGCTCATATGAACATCTTATTCATTATCAAAGTGAAGATTCCCGTGCTCATTAATTGACTGTATAAGTTTTCCTAAATATGTTGATTATTGAGGATAGAAGAATTATCATATTTGAGGATGCAATCCAATCTTTTATACACGTGTCTTTTTAGTGTTCATTCTTGGAGCCACACCCAAACCACATACCACTCAAATGTAGCATGTGTCACACTAAGAAAAGTAACAAAAAAAAGGTTGTTTGTTTTAAGGTATATGGCCCTATACCAGTGGTAAGGAAGAGGGTGTTAATCCCATCCTCCAACATCCATAGATCTATGCATGAATACAACTCTCAATGAAATTAATGTTGGTATGAATAATGAATAGTGTCGGTATGTTCAATGAACACTATTGGGATGAACAATGATTCATGTGAATAGTGTTGTAAATATAACCCCACCCGAATTTCCAAGCAATAACTTGAATGTATGAATAATAAATGGATATTCTTACTTTGTTAAGGGGCCTACAAAATATAATTGACATATTCCAAAGTCATGGAACTGACCCACTTAATTGAATTGTTTTATGTTGCAAGCATAAGACAAACAAACAATTGTAATCTCATAACATTGTTAAGCAATGTCAAAGTTGATTCTTTTTAGTCAGCAAAGTAAGCAATTTGATTCTACCCCTTTGGTAGAACATTACATAAAATTTACGTTAGGTTTGATAAAGTTTAGTGAGTGTTCACTACACCCAGTGACATTGCAAACACACAAAAATTTGAGGTTGAAGATCCTCCTTTGCAATGTTGGTGCATTAATTTCAAGTTTGACATTATTTATTCTAGCTATGCGGAGGTTTTTTGCTACACATTGGTCCCTCTGAGCTAAAATGATTTAAGGAACTATAAAAAAATACAATGGTGGATGGCCTAAAAACTTAATGCCAATTGAGGTTGGTAGCCCAATGGTTGATGCAAGAGGGAGGGAGGGGGGGGGGGAGGCAGGGGTTGGGCACCACTTGGTGCCATTATGACCTTTCACATAGCCGGAGAATCTGATGATGGTGGGGATACCGGAGCCCATCCCCGCCCCCAACCTCAGAGTTAGCCAACAATTATTCCCATGCCTGACCAATATAACCATTATTGGGCTCTAGACCCGCCCCCCCTAACCTATCACCACATACCCCATCCTGCCCATCGCCAATTGGCCCATTTATAGTTTTTTCCTAAGGTTGTTGACCTCCTACTTTTGGTCTTTGTCACTCTCACTCTCACAATCTTGAGTTCCTCCTCTCCATTTTCCTATGTTCATTGTCATCCTCTTGGTTGTTGTGCTCTTCAAGTTTGTTGTCCTCCTCATCTTTAGTTGATTGCCTTCTTCCTCACCGTTTGGGTCGTCATCTTTCAATTGATCGCCACCTTTGCCTTCATGTCGATTGCCTTTGTGTTGGTGCATGATCATTTTCCTATTCATTGCATTTGTGGTGGAGTAGATATTTGCTCCCTTGTCTTGATCCTAATCGCCTTCTTCCTTGTCAGACAAGTTCTCATCTTCTTGTTCATCGCCTTCAACATCATGTTGATTGCCACCAAGTTGGTGTTGATCGTCTTCCTCCTTGTCATTGTGTTGGTGTTGGTGTAAATCGCCGCTCATTGTCTTCTTCTTGATCGCCTTCCTCCTTGCTAGGCATGTTGTTATTTTCCTATTGATTGCCGCCTTTGATTTTTTGTTGATAGCCTTTGTGTTAATGTAGATATTGTAGTTTCTAAAGACCACATCTTTATTACCATGAAAGAGTAATCACCTTCTCTGTTCCACCGAACTTATACATCTGATCTCCATCTAGCACCGACTTCCTATTGGTGCACTAAGAGATCCCTATAGCCAATCACATTGATGATGACATGGACTACGTCTTATCTGGATAAGTGAGGAGCAAGAGGAAAGGGAGTGAAGGAAAGCGAAGAGTGTATCGGAACTTTCAACACCTCCTCTCGCTCAAGCCTTCTTCATCCCGATGTCTCGCACTCGTCAATCTGCTCAATGTCTTAATTCACTTCAACAACACATTGTGAATATGACTACGGTAAGTGGTACAGACTACTCATAGTACTTCATCGTAAGTTTCTACAGATTCAATACATGAAACTAACTTCAGGCATGTGTGATAACAATGGGAAGCATTCCTCATAGGAATCTGGTTCCTAGTGGGATCACTTCGGCGTGTATGTGATTACATAAGTGGAGGCGTTGATGCATGGCTGAAGGAGTCCTTTGGCGATGAGTTGAAGTTGTCAGGAAAGGAACCTGAAGCTTTCGAGGATGCAATAGAAGGATCTCCGAGGGAGTTTGAATCTGAGGGTGTAGCAAGCACCTATCCTCAACCTGAGCATGAATCTTGTCCTACAGATTCTATCACCTCACATAGGTCAAGTGCAGGAAAGTACTATGCAGTTAGACAAGGGTATTGTCCAGGAGTGTATCTAAGCTGGACAGAATGTAAAGTTCAAGTCGACGGATTCAGTGGAGCTGAACACAAGAGTTTTAAATCTTACCAAGAGGCTGAGCATTATGTATTTGTTGCTGCATGTAAGGTTGATCCTAGAACTTCATATTCTAGTACTAGAGGTAGATTGCCCTAAGGGCAGTTTCAGTAGTCCGGCCTCCTCTCTAAGGCAGGCGTGCCTGTATGCCGTGAGAGGCTTTGTAAAAATATATGCCTGTTGAATGGATGTGGGCACATAGCTCACTTCAATCTGTCCTTCTGCAGATTTTTCACGCACAAAGTGGTAGTAGGTTTCGATGTGTTTAGTCTTCTCATGAAGAACAGGGTTGTGAACTAGCCTAATGCTTGATTGGTTGTCGCAAAACAGAGGAGTAGGATCACCCCCGATGATTCTCAGTTCAGAGAGCAATCTTCTCAAGTAAACTATATCTCTTGTGGCTTCACACAAGACTCGGTACTCTGCCTCGGTTGTTGATAAGGCAACATTAGGATGTCTTTTGCTTCGCCAGTCAATTGCAGCTTCCCCCAATTTATGAATTATACCTGAAGTTGATCTTCTTGTGTCTTTGCATCCCCCGTAGTCTGAGTCTGCAAAGCTGACTAAGGGCTGATCGTCACCAAACGGGTAGAACAAGGCTGAGTCGAGAGTGCCTTTCAGATACCGCAGGATGTTTTTGAGGACGGTCATGTGGGCTTCCTGTGGAGCAGTGGCGAATTAACTCATACAACTCACCGCAAAGCAAATATCAAAGCGAGTGTTGCATGCGTAGATTAGAGATCCATAAATATATTTGAAGGGATGAGCATTAGCAGGTTTAGAATTCATATATGCTTTCAGATTAACACATGTACTCATTGGGACTTTGAGTGGATTGCAGTTCTCCATTCCATACCTTTGGAGAAGGTCCATGATGTATCTCCTTTGATGAATCCATATCCCATCATGATCATAGACTAGTTCTGCTCCAAGAAAGATGCTAGGTTTTCCCACTCTAGTCATTTCAAACTCTTGGGCTAAGCATTCTTCTACCTTGTCCATCTCTTCATGATTATCCCCCGCCAAGATGAGATCATCAACATAGAGAAGAAGCACTGTGTATTTGCCATTGATGATTGAGTAGTACAAGTTGGGATCAGCAGTGCTCTTAACAAGACCTAATTTTCCAACTAGGAATGTATCAATTCTCGAATTCCAAGCTCTAGGAGCCTGCTTCAGTCCGTAGAGAGCTCGCATGAGTCTGACCACCTTCCCTTTCATTACTGGCTCCCAAAAACCTTCTGGTATCTCCATATAGACCTCCTCTTCTAAAATTCTATTAAGGAATGTTGTCTTCACATCCATCTGTTTCAATTTCCATCGTTTCCGTGTTGATATTGCAAAGGTTGTCTGGATTGTACTCCACCTAACTACTAGGGCAAACGTCTCGTAGAAGTCTTCACCAGGTATCTACTCGTAACCTTTTGCCACCAGTCTAGCTTTCAGTTTCCTAACTTCTCCTAAGAAATCCTTTTTTTTCCTTAAATATCCATTTGGCAGTGATGGCGTTTTTTCCAGCAGGAAGATCAACTACTTCCCATGTTTGGTTTCTCTTGATTGAATCAATTTCTGATGCAATGGCCTTTTGCCATCCTTTCGACTGCATTGCTTCATCATAAGTTTGAGGTTCCCTATCAAGTTCCATTTCTGAAGACAAAACCATGTAGTCATGAAGTCGTGACGATGGTTGACGTTCCCTGTTTGGATATCTTCGGTGATGTCCTTTGTTTATATTTCGAAAAACTCTAAGTTCATCATCTGCTCGTTGGTCTAATTCCTCTGGTGCAACCTCCCTTTGTCTCCTCTTGTTTGCTCTAATCGGAATGTGAGCTTCATCTGGGATTCCATTCTCTGGTCTTAATTCTTCCTCTGCAACTGGAGGTAACTCGATTGTATTTGGATGTTCATTTTGATGATCTGAATTAACATCAATGAGTTGCTCCTCAAGTATGTGTGCTACTTCCCTCTCTTTTCGGTGATGATTGGTCCTCTCACTGCGACAATTTCTTCTTCTACAGGTAAGGGTTTCTTGAGGTGATTAAACCCTATTTTAGACTCATCAAAAACTACATCCCTGCTAAGTTGAATTTTTCTTTCACTAGGTATGTATATTCTATATATTTTGCTTGCATCATCATATCCCATAAATACTCCCATTGTTGTTTTGCTACTCAATTTCTGCCTTTTCTCTTGAGGTACATGAACAAAGCAGATGCATCCAAAAATCTTGAGGTGACTTACATCAGGGATTTTCTTGGTGTATAGTTGTTCCGGAGTCTTCCCATGGTTGGCTCTTGTTGGTCCTCTGTCGATGAGATAGTTGGCAGTATTCACCACCTCCGTCCACATGAAGGCTGGAAGGTTACATTCTGCCGCCATACTTCGTGATTTTTCAATGAGAGTTCGATTTCTCCTTTCTGCGACTCCATTTTGCTGAGGCGTTCGGGCTTGAGTCAATTGTCTCCGTATTCCATTCCTTTCGCAATATGTGATGAAGCTTGTGGACAGGAATTCTCCTCCCCTATCTGTCCTCAACTTCTTGATTTGTCTTCCAGTCTCTTTTTCTACCATTTCTCTAAAGACTCTAAATTTCTCATAGGCCTCACCCTTAGATTTCAGGAAGTATGTCCAGCTTTTTTGAGAGTAGTCATCTGTAAAGACACATATGTACCTTGATCCATTCAGAGATTGTACTGGAAAGGGACCTACAAGATATGAGTGTACTAATTCTAGGGGTACTTTGGCTCTGCTCTCACTTTTCCGTGGAAATGGAGCTCTGTGTTGCCTACCAGCAAGACACTCTGCACATATTTCTTTTAGCGACTCAAGATTTGGTAAACCCTTAACTCTTTCCTTTTTCGCCAGATGGCTCAATCCTTTGTAATGCAAATGGCCGTATCTCTTGTGCCATAATTTTATTTCTTTTGTAGTGACAACACTATTTGCTTCATCCGTTGGTGTCTCAACAGAATTTGCTTCTAATGGATTTGGTTTTCTTGAGCTAACTCCTAGCTGGTACAGACCATTTCCTTTATGTCTCACTCCTTGTGCTACAATGTGTTTGTTTCGAACATTATCCAGGACTAGGCATTTCCTGTTGGTAAACACGATTACATGACCTTTGTCTGCTAACGAACCCACAGAAACTAGATTGTGTTTCAGAGAAGGCACATACATAACGTTGGTCATCTTTATTTCTCCGCAATCTGATTTGACATTTACATCACCACTACCACCTACTGCATGACGTTCTCCGTCTGCAGTTGTTACAGTTTTTCTTCCTATAGGTGAAGTCACTGAATCAAGATGATTCCTCTCACCCGTGACATGACAAGATGCTCCCACAACAAGAAAACCAGCCCAATGTGACTAGGTTTTATGACTGCAATAGAGCATAAACCGAAATGTGACTAGCACTGTTTGTAGTCATTTCGACTTAGTCGCTTCGGACAATCTGACTGGAGGTCATATCGGACACTTCTTGTTCCCGATGTTGCGTTCCCACAGTGCTTTGGGACCTCAAAACGGGACCTGCAATGAGACTTGGCTCCATTTGACTCTATATAGTCATACCTCTATGACTATATGTAGTCCTCTATATGCAAATAGTGAACGTCTGGCATGACTATGCTTAGTGAGGTATGAGTCAATACATGACTAGTTCTATCACTACGCATAGTAGTGACATGGTGACTGTGTGTAGTCACACATTGAGTTGGGAGCATACGACTCTTTGGAGTCACCTCTATTTGACATCCCATAGTCACAAATCAGGAGATAGCTTCTAAGTGATATGACGAATTAAAGTGAGGTATCAGTCAATACATGGATGGTTTTATCACTACGATTAGTAATGAGATGATGACTGAAATGAGTCATACATTGAGTTGGTGTGTTAGGACTCTTTGAAATCACATCTATTGTACTACCCATAGTCACGAATATTGAGATATCTTAGTAATGCTATGACTAATTGTAGTTTCATATTAGTCTCCACTGGTGAAATCATGAGATGGGCATGACTACTTATAGTGAGAATTTAGAGAATATAGCAATGGTTTGAACACTATGTATAGTGATCTGATTGTGACTGTGTTGCATCATACACACACGTGAGATAACACGGTATGAAGTCAATATGCTTCACTACACACAGTCACACATACCAACTGATGACTGCATGGAGTCCTTCTATATTCGTTCCTTTCACTACTGGGAGTCAAATTCAATATTAAATCGGGAGCATTTGAATAGGGATTGACTGTTCGTAGTCCAGAGCAAACGTATGAAATGCAGTCGATTATGCCATTCTTATGGTGTGTAGTCATATATTTTAGTTTCAGATTAGGGTGATAGTGAGATGTGTTGACTATTATAGGCCATCCGTGCGGTTGTGAGCACTGCGTCAGGTCATGCAAATGTTTTTCACACATTTCATTGAACAAGAACATTAAGAGTTCTGAAACAGGATGCTGGTGGCATTCTAACTCAATCAGTCTAAACTGCGGCGGAGACGGACAGATCAATGTCCATGAACTCTGTGGGCCACAGTACAAATTGCCCTACTGCTTTTCCTACCAAGGTCACGGGTGGATCATCTAGACCTACAGGTGCAAACAAACTGTAGTCGTCATCTAGGCTTTTCACCACTTCTACAGACATGGTCCCTGCAATTATGGTTCTCCCATGTAGAGAAGCCCCGGCTACATTCTGCACTTTCCCGAGTGCCACAACTTTATCCTCTTCCCCTTCTTCAAGTCCCTTGAGTCTCACAGCGTCACCTTTCTTGAACTCCAGGTCCTCACCTTCTTGTACCACCTACAATCATAATAAAAGCACAAAACAAGGATCAATTGGGACTAAGTTGCAAGATGATACAAATATGTGGTTCTCCAAGGCTCATGGCACTAATTCAAACTCTATGACTGTCTGAAGTCACATATTATAGCGTCATTACTAATATTGATCACGTATTCAAACTTCATGACTGAACCTAGTCAAACAATCATGAACTTGGCATACGTGATGCTTAAAGAACTAATGTGAGACATTCGAGTAAGTGGCTCATGGCACTTACATGCTCATTTTTCTTGAGTCCCACAGGGTCACCCTTCTTTATCTCAGAGTCCTCGGTTTCTTGTACAACCTTAAAAAGAACACACACACACACAATTGAGTCTTATCAGTTGGTTCTAAATCACCGAATTGTTATGTTCAGAAATACAAAAATAGGTGACCCTTATGGATTCACTTACCGGTGCGTTCATGTTTCTCTTCCTCTTCCCTTTCGCGTACGTCTGACTGTCAGTGTTGGGTTCCTTGTTTTTTTCGGCTTTCTCTTTGCCTCCCCTGAGTGCCCTTTGCGACTTTGTGTCATCGTGGTCTTTCTTCAGCTTCTCAACCTCTGTCAAACGCATTTTCTTCTGGGTGCGAGTGTCCTCTTTTGCAAACTTGGAAGCCCTCAAATTGCGAGTTGAATACACCACCGTGGCAATGCCACCTGAGTCGTCGACGGTCACTGTACCACATTCCACAGTGCCTCCTCCAGGGTTGCTCACAATTTGCGACGGATGTGATTCCTTCACATCGCCTGCTGCAGGAACGTCCGCTGCCTTATCCAAATGACGGGGCTGCGATTCGGCCTCCTCTGCTTGATGCAATTCCTGCTGAGTACAAAGGCAGCACATCAATAAGGATCCTCTCACTCATGGTGTTTACTATCAAGTGCAATGTTTATAAATGTGTTCAACAATGGGACATCATGTGACCATTCCAGTCACTTTCTCAAATTCTATGACTGTGGATAGTAACACATTCTAATATGATGACTTTGAAAAATCACATATTCTGACTTCATTACTATTAACTGCCACGAAATTCAACTTCATGACTGCAGCTAGTCAAGCCTGAAGAGTCAAACAGTCGTTTGCTTGACATAACCAATGATTCTAGAACTAAGGCACACCTTGTTGGACAACACACATCAAGATGATACTTGTACCTGCAAAGTCATGAGACTTTCTTGAAGCGGATCGGGCAATCGTGAAGTGTCAGAGCCGGTGGACTCTGAGCTGGAGATGACCTTTGCGCTCGGCGCCTTCAAGGGGACGTCAACGGGAATCTGCAGGTGCTGCATGATTCGTTCAATGTTCTTCTCTATGGATCTCCGCCAATCACCGTCGAGGTCTGGGTGGGCTTCAGACACTCGGCTACTCGGGGAGGTTTCCTTTCTTGGAATCAGTCTTCGAGGGGCGTTTTTGACACGTGCAAGCTCTCTTTCAATTTCAACCCTAGTTGGGCTTCTCTTTAGCTCAATGGTCTGCATAGAGATAATAAGATTGCAGAGTTAGTGATGCATGATTAGTGACAATTGAAGAGTGTTGCCTACCCATTGTACACAGAAATTGCCTATACAAATGAGCTGCTGCCGTCAAGTGGCATGAATGGGTTTACCTGGGTCATTTATCTCTGTGACTAAAAATGGTCATAAACTCGAATGTGCTGACTGGGAATAGTCATAACCTCTATTTTGTTGACTGGACCTAGTCACAGGAATACCCGGTTTGCGCTATGGATCAGTTGTGCAACCTTTGACATAGAGCGTGTAATGGTCTTCTTGCGAACTTAAGAAGGATAACACGCAAATTACTCCACCTTAAAGACTGAACACTTACCAAATTAACTCGAACATATTCTTCGTTGCGCCCCGCAACGGACGGCCTCCTCACTTGCGCTCGGTTGTAGCGCAGCTTCTCTGCTTCATGCTGTTTTTTCTCTTCGGAGATGAGTTTAGACAACTTTACCCAGTGGTCGTGCCGAATGTGCTTTGGCTTGTCCTTCCCTTCTTGCATTCTTTTCTTCAACTGATATCTCTTCACCTTCAACTGGCCCTTCAAAATGGAGTGGAAAGCCTCTTCTGTCACCTTGCCGAGGCCCCCATGGTACTCAAAAGTGTTGTCCACTCGTTCTTTGACAGCTAGCAACATAGAAGTGTTGAGATTCTTGTAGTTGTCTTCGCTGAAATCTATATCCTGCGCATGACCTCGAAGACATGTTAGCCACAATGGGCGATTCTGTCCTTGTGGATGTCCTCTCAGATCGACCTCCACAAGGTGTTTTCTTGCTCCTCGTGCGTCTCGAATGGTCGCCTCCTGAGCATGATGTTGCTTCAACGCGACCCGTTGCCTCAACTTCTGGTCTCTAGAATATGAGGGCTGACCAAAGCTCTCAGTCATCTCTGATGCAGAATATGTGGATGAGTTCACCCCAGGCTCCTGCATCTCAATCGCACGCCTCCATTGCAGTAGTTGGAGCTGTTTTTCTGCAATTTCAAGGTCCAAACTACTAATGGCCCCATGCCGGGGAATCAATGGGTGGGCTGTATGGTTAGGAGGAACCTCAGGTACAACGTTGTTGCAGTAATCGAAGGGCTCCCCTGACAGTGAATCGTCCGACATCTTCGGACGTTTTCTTTGCTTGGGCGGGGTTGTTTGCGCTGGACGTAGGCTTGTTGACCTGGGTTTGGGAATTCCACAACCTCCAGGGCCTCGCTTGCGCACCTCCCACACAGATGGCTCAGTTGTCTGTGCGCTGGCCTGCTCATTTCATACAAGGGTAATCATTCTCAATGTCCGATGTTAGTCATTATCCCAGATCATGTGACTAGGAACAGTCAAGTTTCCAGTGCATTTACGTAGTTTGATACCTTCACCTGCTCCCCAATATAATTTCATCATATTTAAAAAAGGCACGTCCTCAAAAGTACTGTAGGCTTGATCGCACTGTGACAAAGTTTGAAAAGCATGGAAACACCCACCTAGGGTTGCGCCTCTCTGAACAGTCTTATAGTTCCTTCCTGCTTAGTTAATACTGCACATTGCAGACAAGCTGGACTTCACTGATTTTCATGTACACATGATCAACCATGGATTTTAGCATTACAACTTACTTCTATATCAATAAGAGTCTGCAGCAAAATATCTGTTGGAAATGTAGAAGTTCGAGACTACAACAGAATTACCCATCATTGCAGAGGACTCTATAGAGAAAACCTCAAGAGTAGCCAACAAAACTAGAGAGCTGTGTCAACATGTAGCCGGTTGGGTTGAGAATCAACGTGTTCGTGACCACCATGCCCAAAAACTTCCCAAGCACTGCTGGACATAGATGTTTTTTCGAAGCTGGCATACTATAATTGATTCGACCCGACTTGTTTGAGCATATAGTACCTCCCAAAACCTCATTTGAAGCAGCCAAATCTGTCGCATGGACTCTACTTCCAGAAACAGATAATACATAGATCAAAAAGCTTTGAAGGAAACTTCTGGAGAAACCGGAGTCCTTATTGAAGGATACTTCTCATACTGAAACACTCAAAAAGAGAATAATGGTATTCTGGCTATGAACATGCCATGTATTGTATTCCATATAGAAGCTATGTGAACCTACCTAACAGAAAGGCATTACTTCAATCAATGTCATTAACATTGTAAATCGCACGTTCTGACAAGCTTAATGGCACTACCATTCATTTAGTTGCCTAAGAGATCCCTCTCTATGCTTGAAACAACCATAGCCTATGCTTCGAAAAGACTATGATACAAAAAGAATTTTCATATTGCAACAGACAGTCAAGCAAACAATCACGATGCTACAGAAAAGAAGTCTTGTTGAGCAACCAACAGGCAAAGACCGCATACAATCATACATCTTGAGGATGATGCTAGTTTGTTAAGTCATAATTCTCGTTCATGTGACTATGAGCAGTCACAGAGTTGGGAAACATGACATCTATTTAGGTGGAGTAATTATTGGGAATTATTTGTCTTGTGAAGAGAACCTAATTCCACAGAGAATGCAAAATATAGTTTTTTACCGAATAGGAGATCGTTCTTTTCTATGCTTCCAGAGCCCGGTTTAATAAAAACTCATCTCACATTGGGACCCATATCAATCACATATGTCATCAATGTGCAGAGGGTCAGGAACCTTCAATTTTGTTAACACTAGATGAGTGCACATAATAAATACAAAATTACTTGTTCTTTGAAATTTCAAGCGCCTCTATCCTAATCACATTCTGAAAGTCCAGAGGGAGACCTTGAACACCAAAATTTCGAACCTCTGCTGAGACCAAAAAAAAAACTACCCACTAGTGCAGGGTGCAGTGCACAATCAGACACGAGGTATGAAGCCATGAAGATTTTGACATGGTAAACGTTGAAGATACCCTGACAGAGCAGCAATTAATGCAGCAACAATAAAGTCTGAAAGAGGTTCGTAAGGTCAGAGCAGCTTATCATGCATATATGATTCATCACTGTGCAGAAGGTGCAGGAACCCATCTTTTCACTTGGCTTTGCTTGGGGCCTTTAGGATGCAGGTTGCAAAGAATGAATGAGCAGAACAAATTGACGGATAATCACCGATGAACCGGTGGAGTTTTAGAAAATACGGTTTGAAGTTCAAGATTCCAGGAAATAAAATCGATCATAATAGAGGGATCTAGAAAATATACCTCCTCGTGAGTCAAATTAATAAAGAAACAGAGAAAGTTGTCAACATGTATGTAAGCGGCTGGACTTGGAAACAACAGTGGGGATCTCAACCGATTATGCCCACAAAGCCCTCCGGACACTGATTGCAAACAAGGTGAGTTTGAGACATCCTCCTCCTGGTTCATCTTTTGTTCTTTATAATCATCATGTAGAACAACTACAACTTCTTCTACGTAGGAACTTAAATGAGTCTTGTGTCTGCGGACAATTTTGGGCACAATGGGTAAATCTGTTACTCATCCTAGTTCATATGTTACTTAGCAGTCGGTTCATTGAGTGGGTCTCGTATGCAATACAAGGCCAACAAGCAAACATACCAAGAAGGGCCAACAAGGCCAACAAGCAAAGTCCAAATACAGTCATGCATGTTGAGGATGATGCTAGTTTGTTAGTCAGAAATCTCGTTCATGTGACTATGATCAGTCACAGAGACTGGAAAACATGACTGCGTGCTTCGAGGAAAGCAAACACCGAATCGAGGTGTTTGATGACTATGTTAATTCCCTCATCATCCACGTAGATTGATAACCTCGCAATCACTACCACTCACTCATCAGGCGGCTAAGAAATCCGTATATTGAGTTAGTACACTCACCGACGGTTTGTGCGGTCCTCGAGGGGGCTTTCCCACTCCTACTATGTAGAGCTCATCATTGCAATTGCCACGCTCGGCATCGTTGTCGACGTCAGTTGCGCTGTCCGGTTTCGACTCTTCGCTGTGCCACTCCTCGGAGCTGCTGTTCAAGCTCTCCGCGCATTCACGAGAAACCGGGCAGATCTGATCCTGCTGTGCGTTCCTTGCAGAGCGCAACGTTCTTCGAGCTTCAGGTGGCGGTTTGCGGAGTCGCTTACTCCGACGCACGAACTCAGCACCAGCTCCTCTGTTGTCGAAACCATGCAGAAACGGGTGCTTACTATCAGGTTAGGAGATGGGAGCGCGATTTCGCAGCTCAGGATCGACCTCACTAGCTGGTATGGACCCCGCAGGATCAACCTATTTCGCTGGTATGGACCCCGCAGGTATTAACCTAGTTAACTCTTGTACTCAAATCAAACCCTAAAGATACTTCCTGAACACCATGCCTTGCACAAATATTATTAAATTGCTGACAACATTTGCGACTTGCTGCTATAATGAGACAGGACTTGAAGATCACGAAACTGGAGTTAGGGTTTTGGCATCTGACAGCAAGTCGAGGAGGCTGGGAGGAGTTACAAGTTGGAGCTAGGGTTTAGGGTTTCGGTACCCTAGGGCGTTTTCTTGGCTCAAGAGGCTGATGGCGCCGCCGCCGCGTGTGTGATGAGAGTTGCCGCGATTGCCCTCTCCTCCCACCGCTGAGGGGTTCAAGGAGACTGCCAGCGCCGGGATTTCGAGCTCCTGTAGCTTGAGGGAGTTTTTGACTAGATTCAACTGCCGCAGCCTCTCGTACTCTGGAACCTCGAGTTCCTCGTCCCTCCCAAATCCTTCCTCCAAGCCCTGATCAGATTGCTCGGATCCCCGCTGTCCGGAGGAGGTGTCGGTTTCGTCCTCAGTCGCTGAAGGCGCTTCAGCCGCGTGCGTGATCGTCCCCATGGCTCGGAGAATCAGTGGCAGTGAGGCATGGGAGGCAATCTTCAGGCCTTGCCATTGCCATTTTGAGTACTCACAGGTACAATCCGCTGCCACCAACAATCGCCAAGAAAATCTTAACGTTTGTTGGGTCAGGGAGTAAATGTGTGTTGGAAAAGGGATACGCCGCCGATCCTTGTATCTGCGTTCATCTAAGGGACCTGTAACGACCGTCGTTAGGTCGCAACTGTCATCCATTCTTCGATGATTCAAGTTGTTCAAGGGATTTGCAGAGCTTGGTGAAGGATTTTATGACCTGCATCAGTCATCATCTTGGTTTTTGGGTCTGTACAAAGTCACCATACTTTGTACTTGTTTCAGTTAGAAGAAATTGGACTTAGTCCCAATCAACGATTGTAACTTTGAAGTCACTTTTGGACCGTTATGTCTGCTCAGGAAAATTTGACCTAATGATGCTCTCCAACTCGGGGAGGTTTAGATCAAGTCACACCAGAGTTCCCATGTACGAGGTTAGTTGCGACAACACTAGGGAATGCATAATCTGCTCCAGTTAACAGTCTTTTATCATTGTTGCCACCTCCAATATCTTCATTGTCCATTCCACTTTTTGAATTTGATGTTTGATCATGTTTGTAAGAGACTTGAGTCCCCTTAGAAGAGAAAGTTCAAAATCAAAGTTAGGTCACAAAATTCAAAATCCATACTAGAAGACTATGTAATTTATTTGAGCAACTGGTTTTCCCCAATCTGTGCAGGAGAGAATTGGGATTGCACAATGAAGACAAGCCTTCAGTTGCTGCAACACTTTGATTCAGTTTCATCTCTAGCTTGTTCAAGGTACAGATTCCTCCAGCATATTTCATTAGTGACCAGTTCTAACCACCTCAACCAACTTCACTGTTGGATATGCTTAGCCTAAACCAGAAACCTGAAGTAGGACGTCTTTTAGCTTGATTGCAAATGTGCTCTTTACAAGAATCTGTTCACAAAGTTGAAACCTTGGAATATGCAGGATTTTGTGCAGATTGGATGCAGATTGGACGCGGAGTGGATGCTCAGCAGCAGCCTTCGACCGTTTCATTGCTTTTTTGCTTCTTCTTTTTCGATTGCTTTGTTGTGGGTAAATCAATCCTTGTTTCTAAAGATCAGAATTGCAAATTGAGAGCGTTATATCTATTCACAGTAGCCAAGATGTTCTAAAAGAGGCAGGGGTTTATGAAATGCTTATCCTAAGGCACGGAATATCTGCTTAATCATGCTGGCATAAATTCATTCCAGGTACGTTTTGGATACTGATCTTGAGATGGAATTGTCACACTGAACAACTTTCTGGACCAATCATTGCTTGCTTGTAGCGATACTGATTAATGGTTGTGATCGTGTCCTGCAGGTTATCAAGAAAAATTCTACTTCAATCCTGGTGATACAGGCTTCAAAGTGAGTGCCTCCAGATGGTCAACTTTTTCTGTTAATATTCTGAATGTTTTGTTCGTAGGTATTTTGAATCACAGTTGTGTGCACGTTGGGAGTACTAAGGATGCTTAGATGTACTGACGAGCACCAAGTCTTAGAATTATTTTCCAATAAGTTGTTCGTTCAAGACTTTGTTTAGTACATTATCTCATTCCAAGCATAAATGAATTATATACTCAATGTGATACCGATGTTAGCTTCACCATTGGCAGGAAATCTCCAGGCGTCCTAAGGGAGTGGAAACTGTCTCTGTTAAGAGAGTTGTACACTTTCTCTTAATTTTAAGCCAGTTCTATGACTGCCTAAAGTGCCAATTCCTACATCGATCCATTGCTTAGCACTCAGAAGTAACCCTTGCATGTATTCAAATTGTCATGAATTTACACTGACTGATGTCAGCTCATGTTAAGTAAGAACTACATTATTTATGTCACTAATTCATGAGCTTCCCTAATTCTATGTATCTAGCCTATTCATTGGTGACATTGTGTAACAACATCCAATTAGCGGTCTTGTTCACATGTAGTGGAGTTACATTTGACAGATATTAGACCATAGGATGTGATTAGCACTGGTAGTTTCACCCTCTTTTCCATCGATTTGTATGTAAGAGCATACCAGAGTCATCCTGTTAACTCAGATTAGACTTTGGGTCCGGGTTTGGTTGTATTGCATAGAACACCTTCATGTTTGCTTCAAGTTTTTGGTGGCAGCTTAGAGGAAGTGTGGGTGTTTGAACTAGAAACATTCTATTTCAGTTTCAACTTTTGTTACAACTTGAAAAGCGACTCAATCAGTTTTCATAACAGTGTGAGTAACATGGATAGGACAGAGTACATAATGTTATTTGAATTGAGCTTCGCTTCTCTGACCAAATAGATGACAAGCTCATTGAAGTCAACCAAAAGCAGTGCAGAACAACAAAATCTACTCTACAATCTGCAGCGTTCCTGGGAACAGAAACTGGAATGAGTACTTCGCCAATGGGGCTTCCTCGTGTCCGAGATGCATTCAAATAGTAGGTGCGTTTTATTCCTCCTTCACCTTGGAGTCAGACACAGACTCTGTGAATGGATACTGTGCAGGTGCCAGTCTTTCGAACGCTTACTGTGAATGGATACTGTGCAGGTCCCTTTCGAACGCTTACTTGAAGGTGCTCTGTCACATTGAATTATACTGTAAATGAAATAAATCAGATTTGACTCCTGGAATTTCTGTCAAGTCATCGTTTCTATTACACTATACTAATCAATAAAAGTTCTATATGGACAACAGTAATCAATGTATCTAAGTGAAGTTTGACTTGAGTGTCTGAAACCAGGAAACTTGAGATGTGTCAGTATGGTTTGAATTATTCCTTTTTCTTCTGCTCCTAAATTGAAACTGTCTTTCTTTGCAGGGGGATATTTAAATATCTTTTGGGAGGTTTGACTGTGGTGTGGTGTATGCGCTCATTTACAAGTTTACTGTCAGTACTTGTACCGCATGCTGACGAGCACAGATCTTTAGTTGTGCAGATTTTTTTTCTTTGTAGTGCATCCACCTCACTTTCTGCATCCCTTGGATATTTACACTCACATCTCAAAAGTTACAATCTGTTGACACTTTTCTTGCATCACTGCATACTACAAACTGGACCTTGAGATTGAAGATCCTGCTAGTAAAGACGGATCCTGCTAGTAGTAGTATGGACCTCACACCCAGCTCTATTTAATTTGTTTAATCTTAATCTTTTTTTTACCTGTTTGCACACCACTAGTGCTTTTAATTGAAAAGAGCATTTGACATCATTGATTTTTCTCCTATGGGTGCAATCTGTGGAGTGCACGGGTATACTTTATGCAATCTAGTGGAAAATTTGTCTAAGAGTAGTTCTGGTCTTGCATGTCATCAGTGCACCTAATCATGGGCTTCTTATCACAAGACTTTGTGGCTGTAGAGTGGTCGTGCAAGATATCACGCCCTGGTAGCGGTTGATGGCAATGAGCAGTCACTAGAGTTGTTTACGAAGTTGTGATTCTTTATACTGGTGGCAGCCCTTTGCAAGCAGTGAGCAACCACAAACTGTTGTGACATTGTTGAAATTGTTTTCTAAATTGAAATGTATCCAATAAATTCCTCCAGGTGGATGGGAGCGTGGTTTTTTGAACAGGAGCAAGTGCCATTGACCGCTTTACATTGACAAATGGCTAGGTGTGGAGCGACGGAGCCAAGCGACCTCCACCTCTGGGAATTGGAGGAGAGAGAAGCAGATAGGCTGGGGCTAACAAGTTACCGGTGCCCATGCAGGAATTGTATGGGAGGTCGTTGCATCAGTAGGGCAACCATTCGCAAGCATCTGAGGACCATCGGAAGAGACCCTCAATTCACTGTGCCTATTTTGGTATGTCTATAATACTAGGGAAACTGCTGAAATATGACTGAACATTTCAATATGACCTGTCTGATATGACTAGATCTTATTAGAATTTGTGACTAAGTCTAGTCACATATGACTAATTTTTATATGATCGACTAAAACAAGTAACATGACACTAAAACTAGTCACAAATTTTGATAGTGACAGTTTGTGATGTAATAAGCAAGTCATTTGATGGCCAGTGCTAAAATACTTTCAATTATTAATCCCAAGAGTGTGGGATGCTCAGGCGGGTCTCGTGGATGCGGAGACAGACATTGTTGAAGAGGAAGTCAGGGAAAACCCTCACCAACTTGAAGACAACAATGGAGGCATGGACGCCATAAGAATGATCATGGAGTGCCTCTCTAGATACGATAACCTCGAGGACGAAGACCGTGAGGATTGTAGAAGAACAAACGATGTGGAGGAGGATGACGCAATCCCCGGGGAGGAAGGGGAGTGCACGGCAGATTTAATGGAGGAATTACTTGCGCATGCCCGAACTCCCCTCTTTGCAGGTGCCACAACAAGTCGCTTGGTCTCAACTCTACTGCTCCTCAATTGCTTTGCGGTGTTTGGAGTATCGAATGCATTTGCTGACGAACTACTTCAACTGCTGCACCTTATCCTTCCAAGCGACAATTACCTACCCCGTTCCCACTATGAAGCCCGGAAGTATGTGGTGAAGCTGGGACTGTCCTATAATAACATTCATGCATGCCGCAATGGATGTTGCCTGTTCAGGAAGGAGTTGCAGGATGCGAAGTCCTGTCCAAAGTGCAACGCCCCGAGATACAAGTCGGAGTCCAGCAGAATCCCATCCAAAATCCTACGCCATTTTCCGTTGATTCCCCGTCTGAAGCGCATGTACCGGTGCAAAAGATTGGCGTCACTTAACAAATGGCACGCCAATCAGAAGAAGGAGGGTATTAACGTGGAATGCGTCCCCGACTTGAAGGCCTGGAAGCATATTGAGTCGTTGGATGCCAACTTTACAGATGAGCATAGGAACATACGCTTGGGGATGGCATTGGACGGTGTGAATCCGTTCGGAAACCAGTCGCTCAGTCACTCGACATGGCCGGTCCTTCTGGTGAACTATAATTTGCCTGCATGGCTAGTGACAAAGCCATTCTTCATCATGCTTGCATTGCTTATTCCAGGTAATGCTTACACTTAGAACTGATGACTGCATCTAGTAACCAACATGGTAAGAAGGTTGACTGTGAATAATGCAATTTCTGAAACCAGTCACTGGTTCCAGTATATACACTCAGAATTGTTGACTGCATCTAGTAGCCAGCATGGTAATCGGGTTGACTGTGAATAGTGCAATTTCTGAAACCAGTCACTGGTTCCAGTATCTACACTCAGAATTGCTGACTACATCTAGTAACGAGCATGGTAAGAAGATGGACTATAATTCGCCTGCATGACTAGTGACAAAGTCATTTCTCATCAAGTTTGCATTGCTTATTCCAGGTCGCGAGAGCGTGACCTCAGAGAACATCGATGTGTACCTTACTCCACTGATTGAAGAGCTCTTGGAACTTTGGAAAGGGGTACCAGCCATAGATGTGTCTGAAGAGCCCCCAAGATAACATTTTAAACTACGGGCTCTACTTCTTTGGTGCATTCACGACTTCCCTGCGTACGGACTCACATCTGGGCAAGTCACAAAAGTGTATAGAGCGTGTACCGAGTGTGGGCCAGATGTTACAACTCGGCGGTCAAAGGCTCTCGGAAAGAATGTATATTTAGGTCACCGCCGGTATCTCAGTAGATGGCATCCATATCGTAGGCTCAAGCATTCATTTGATGGTCAACAGGAGTACCGACCTCCCCCTCCAATTCTAACAGGATGAGACATCAAGGGCTATGCACAAGAAAGATTGTCCTTCCTGCAAGAGTCACAGGGAAGAAGAGGTGGAGGAGAAGGCGACCCCATTCAGCGCACCGGAGTGAAGCGGCTCTCAGCTCTGTATAAGCTTCCGTATTGGCAGGTACTTAGCGCATTCACAGGTTCCAGTAACTGACATTTAGAATTGTTGACTGAATCTAGTAACAAACACGCTTATTTGGTTGAATGTTCATAGTGCAATTTCAGGAATCAATCACTGGTTCCAGTAACTGGCAGTTAGAATTATTGACTGACTCTAGTAACAAACACGGTTAGCAGGTTGAATGTGAATAGTGCAATTTATGAAATCAATCACTGGTTCCAGTACGTTCAGTTATAATTGTTGACTGACTCTAGTAACCTGGTTGGTAAGAAGAGTGACTGTGAATAGTGCAATTTCAGAAATCCATGACTGCCAGTGTGGATGATCCAAAATATGGATCTATATCTTTTCAATGAATGCTTAAGAGTCTTTGTCGAAAGTGAGTAAATCTGACGCTGGAATGCTTTGCTGGGATTTCTGGCAGGACCTCCTCATTAGACATCTTTTGGATCCCATGCACTGCGAAAAAAACATCTGCGAGAACGTGATGAAAACAATTTGGGGAGTCCGTGACACTTTGAAGGCCCGGCTAGACTTAAAAGATGCCAACATTCGACAATATCTGCACCCTCTTCAAGGAAGGAAACATGGGTCTGTCGTACTTCCAACAACTCCATATGTACTATCGAAAGAAGAGAAGGCAAAATTCATAGACATTATCCGCAATTTGAAAACTCCTACGAACTACGTTGGCCAACTTGCAAAATGCATTGCGTCGGATGGGGACTTGAAGGGGCTGAAATCTCATGACTACCATGTCTTGATGCAACAATTGCTCCCCTTGTGTTTGCGCACTCTCTTAGACAGGGATACGCGGGTGGCAATAATGCGGCTTAGCCGGGTGCTTGTACGATTGTGCGCAAAATCCGTAGATCCCTCGTCCATAGAACAGTTATTGGAGTACACAGCTGAGACTCTATGCATGCTAGAGATGGTTTTCCACCTTCATTCTTTGATGTCATGTCGCACCTCCCCATTCACCTGGTGCAGCAGTTGGATATATGTGGTCCCGTACACACCCGATGGATGTATCCTATTGAGCGGTACCTGAAGAGACTGAAGGGCTATGTTAGGCAACGAGCAAAACCTGAGGGATCCATGGCGAGGGGGTACACAATAGAGGAGGCGTTAGGATTTTGCACAGAGTACATGCAAGACTGTGAGCTAACACGCAGGAGGACTTGGGACGATGAAGAGGAAGTAGGGGCCAAGAGTGAGGTTGCGGAGGGTACAGGTCGATATCGACTCTTGACATCAGAGCTGAGGGCACGGATTCACGAGTTTGTTCTCACGAATGCTGAGCCTCTACAGTCATACAGAGAGTAAGCATCACATGTTTTAGTCATGCACTCTGTCTAGAAGGGACAATGTGACTCTATAGTCAACAAAGGTCTATTGCGTACTAATTTCAGTCATCATATTGCAACACATGACTAGAGAATTAGATGTTGATGACGTTTACATTTATCTGCCGGCTGTTTTTGTTATGTAACTAATTTCCATCCACTGTGGCTTTCAATCAGACGTCACTACTTGGAGATGGAAACGCGGCACAGAATGCGTGCAGAGATACGTCGTCGATCACGGGGCAGAAGAGCAGAGTATCCAGCAATCGCAAGGAATGAGCAGTTTTCTGAGTGGTTTCCTATCGCGGTGCAACGGGATGTGGCAGCAGGCACAGAGGTCCATGAAGATATTCTTGGCCTTGTCCTACCACCTTCATGCGAGGCAAAATCGTATCGTAGCATGTATGCATACGGAAACCATATACGTGTGCGAGGAGCAGAGGGCCACTTGGCAACGTGCGACAGCGGAGTAACTGCAACATTCTCACAATCTTGCCGTTCCAGCAGAAAGGATAAGAATCATAGGCTTGCGAACGTGGAGTACGTGGGGTGGGTCGAAGAGATTATTGGGGCTGACTATGGGAAGTTCGAAATACTCCTACTGTATTGTAAGTGGGTCCGCGCCACGTGGATTGGGCCACGGGCAACTATGAAAAGAGATGAGTACGGTTTCACTCTCGTGAACATTGACCGCACCATTCCGTACTCATCAGATTCGTTTGCGTTTCCTCTTCATGCTCAACAGGTCTTCTTTGTTGACGATGTGGCACATCCTGGATGGAAGGTAGTTCTACGCAAAGAGGCACGAAGTGTGAGAGTGACTTCCATGGCTGAAGGAAGACCAGATCTACACTGCCTAAGCTTATGCGACGATGTTGTAACTCAGGGATTGATGGCACATCATGTCGCTGATGATACCGTAGCAATGCCACCTGTTTTATCAAGTTCCAGGGAGCTTTCTAGCAACGAGGTGCAGCTTGCTATGCAAATGGAGGATACAGAGGCAGACTACAATGATGAATCACCACAGTAGGACTGTAGGAGCCCAACCACTATCTGTTAAATTTTGGTACAGCAAAGGAGTAGTCACAGAGATTGCACAGTTAACAAATTAAAGTTGTATGGACAAAGGGGGTTCATTACCAATATAAGTAAAGGAAATTGTGTCTGTGACTATGTTATATCGCAGTCATGACTGAATCCAGTAAAGAAAACTGTCCACATGACTACGTTATTTTGCAAACACTTTGGCATCTCAAAAAAGTATGGGAAGGTGATCAATAACGGCTTTGTTGTGAGCATGGGAATTCTGTAGCCTGGTTAAGCATACACGGCAATGTCGTGCATCTGAAAAGAAAGTGGGAAGATATTCCAAGTGGAATCATGAATTCTGGACGCCCAAGCCAATTACTTACTAATTTTTGAAGGTGTGTTTAGTTCCTGTTTCTATGATGGGGCGCCTCTAAAATGATACGTGATCATGTTTGCGCGTAGACATGGTAGTGTTGAATAGACGAGCTATTATGTAAGTGAAGATTATAGACCTACTTCTATATCACAACACTCACCCATGGAGCCAACGACTAGAGGACTTCAAAATCATCTGATAGAAATATATGACTACTATTAGTCAGGTTATTTACTACATGAAGTCATCTAGTCACCCAAACCAACTATCTTACTACACTAAGACATACATAACGCATTAGCATTAGCATGACTACACATAGTGAGCACTCATAGCATGACTCTGGGAACCGGGCAGGAGAACATATGTCCCGTTCCCGTAGACGTTCCCACCCAGGTCCTCAAAAATATGACTACGTATATGACTAGACCATGACTGGACCCTCTTAGGACTGATTTTAGACTAAACCAATGACTGAGGTGACTACATAGTCATATGCCCTTAGTCACATCCGGTCACATTGGGCTGGTTTTCTCGTAGTGTCCTAAATCCATATACCACTTTTTGCTGGTATCCAAGCTCTCCTGGAATTCGGTGAAGGCTACCTCTAGTTCCGCTTGTTCTGCTTCAATATCAGTTTCAGTGTCCTTTACCAGATTAATTGAAGAAGAAGATGATTGGCCGTACCTGTGCCAACATTCTCTAGCAAGGTGTCCAGTTTTTTTGTAGACCCAATAGGTCTCTTGGTGATGAGCTCCTCGGAGTTGACCGACAGTACCTCTCCCTCGAGCAGCTACCCCCCGGCATCTGAAGTCGTTTCCTCGTCCATGAGCTGGCCCCCCATGAATTGGGTTTGTTTGACGTCTTCTGTAGGCAGGTCCCATCCTACCTCTTGAGAATCTGCCCCGTACCCCCGGAGTTCCCAGATTCAGGTTGTTCGTAAAAGATATGGCGAGAGCTTTGTCATCATCTCCCAAGAGTCTGTTTCGATGCTGAATCCTGTGATACTCTGTTATGAGTTTGGAGCACATAGTATCAAATGTTGGGAAACCTAAAGCATAGGTCAGACTTGGAATCACAAATTCATAGCTTCTAGGCAGACCATTTAGCACTATCTGTACCATAGTTCTGTCTACAACAGGGTCCCCTAGAGCTGCTAGTTTATTTTTCAACTCTCTTGTTTTCCTGAGATACTCTTCCATCATTCCTCCTTCTGACATTTTTAGTGAGTGCAACTGACTTTGATACATCAGCAAGTTTGATGCATCCTGTGAATGGTATGTCTGTCTAAGAGCTTCCCATGCTTCTACTGGGTCTTCATACTATGCTATCAGATCTACAACATCATCTTTCACTGACGCTATGATTGCTGCCATTGCACTAGCTTTCATCTCATTGAGTGCATTGAGATTCTCTACCTTGATTCCACCTATCATTGCTGGAAACACAAGTGGTTCAATCTTGTTTTATGTAATCACCCACCATTTCTCTCTCCGAAATATTGCTCTCATTCTAAGGCCCCATACATGGTAGTTGGATGCACCATCTAGTTTGTTGGTTTCACCAACCAAGATGTTCCTAACTTCTGCCATGGTGGCTCTCAACTGACCTTCTTGTCAATTTACATATTCTACTCTATGTACTCCTACAATACACTGCCTGTATCTCCACAAGCTACAGGAGCTCGCTCTGATACCATGTAGTTTCTAAAGATCACATCTTTATTACCATGAAAGAGTAATCACCTTCTCTGTTCCACCAAACTTATACATCTGATCTCCATCTAGCACCGATTTCCTATTGGTGCACTAAGAGATCCCTACATCCAATCAGATTGATGATGACATGGACTACGTTTTATCTGGATAAGTGAGAAGCAAGAGGAAAGGGAGTGAAGGAGAGCGAAGAGTGTATCAGAACTTTCAACAGATCTCAAATCCTTATTTTCTTCAAAATTGTCTTCCTCTTCGTCAGACCGTTTTTCATCTTCATGGTGATCGTTACCTTCAACTTCATGTTCATTGCCTTCGTGCTAGTGTAGATTGTCTTCCTCCTTGTGATCACGTTTGTGTTGATGTTGATCACCTTCATGTTGATGTTCATTGCACATTCCCATTTTCATCATGATCACCTTCCTCCTTGCCATCCATGGTCCATGTTCTTGTCTTGCCACCCATTTAGCCATCCAACTAATGTTGGTTGCCCTCCAGTCGCCATGCCTCCCCATTTTGTAGGGTTGGTCATTGCCATTCACTGCAACAATTTCAATCCCGTTTGCCCAATCAATTCGATGTTGCCTCCGTGGTCATTTGTACCTCGCTTTGTTGTTGTTGTTGTTGTTGTATTTTCCTCATTAAGGAGCAAATCAACACCAATATCTTGGAGGATGTCGTGACAATGTTATGGCCACTACATTTTCCATTTGAATCCACCATGTAAGTTTTCTTCCTCTCCATGTTTCCTTTGTTGATGTGTTCTTTGCTTTGAGTTAGTTTTCTTGAGTGTTATGATTTTTGCTTGGGGTGTGATCTTCACAATTTCATATATATATATATATATATATAACTTTGTTTATTTATTTCTCTTTGTAGTGTGAGCATTGCACCTAGCTTGGGGGCAATCTTTCACAGTTCATATATACTTCAACCCTTCTCTTCTTGCCCTATGTGTTTTGATAGTTGTTTTAAAAGATCGACATGTTCACAAGGATTCGTTGTTGTATTTTAAGGTGGTATACCTCTTTCATTTATAGGCAGTAGCCTCACATGGTCATTTTCTTGGTCTTGATTTCTTTGTCATTGTTTTTTTGGAGTTATTCATACTTGTTTTAATGATTCCCATGTTTCCAAGTCCTTTATTGGCACTTAAATGCATCTAACCTTGTTGGTGTGATTTGTTGGTTATCAAAATCCTTGTGAGTGTGATCTTGGGTTAGCCAAACCCTTGTTGGTGTAATCCAAATGTTGTTACAATTTTCCGGGTTAGTTTCTTGTTTGTCCCAATCTTTCCTTGTGTGCTCTTTGTGCCTTTGTAAATATGAAAACCATAGAAATTTTTTTTTGTGTGTTCATTAGGTGTACTTTGTTTAGTTTCAATTAACCATTTGGCCATAGTTGTAGCCATAGTTATAACCATGGCTACGCCTTTGGCCCCTCCCAAAGGGTTCAAATTTCATAGATATTTCTTTAGATCAAATTCAAACTTTGCTAGCACAAGCCATGTGCCTTCCTCTAATATTGTTGTCCCTTCTACGAATCTTGAGGGTAGTGAGCAACCAACAATTCCCATTAGTGACAATACAATACCTTCAAGAAAAAATCTTATGATAAAAATTGTCAACTCCAACTTCTTTAGTTACTTCTTTCTCTTTGGACAAAGCCTATCTATAAGGAGGAGGAAGTAATCAAAGTGATTTGTAAGGTGTGTTCTAAGATTCGTGAGAAGTCATGTGCCTTAGTGGCTAGAAGTGACAATTTGTAGAAAAACCAAGGAAAGAAGGCAACTAAGAGACTAGGTCATAGGGTAGCAATTGGGAAAAATTGCATGAATCATAGCTCCAACTACGACCAAAATGACAATTTGTTTGCTACCAATCCCATTGATAGCATCCAAGCCTGAGTGGGTGAGTCCACAGTTACAAATAGGAAGAAGAAATGGATACAATTGGTCACCCTTCTTTAGTTGTTAATTCAAGGTAGACCAATTACAACTTATGAGCACATGTACATGTTTTTTGAAACCTCAAAACTAAAGAGTAATCCACACCACCATTGGAGTGACATTAGTGGGTGGGAGATGGCAGAGACTATAAAATGTGTGGTGTTGAACAAAACTAAGGAGGTCATGCAAGGTGCACATTTCTTTAGTTTGTCTTGTAATGAGGTCACTTTGGTAGATTGCCAATCATGGATCAATGTTCATGGGTATATAGTGACAGATTTAAAAATGCACCCTACTGCTCCTTACCTTGAAGAGAATTATACGAGGGTGGAACATCATATAATCTTATTGTTGTCATTGTGATTGTTGCTCAAACTACTTGCGCTTTTCATGCTTATCATAGTCTATTTGACCAAAATATTAGGTAGGGGTTGATCACATTCATGGCAAATGGGGTTTCTACCTTTCAAGGTGTAAAATTTGGTGTTATAGTACATCTTATCAACAAGCATACACCTTTTATGTTGGGTGTTCATTGCATGGTACATCGAACTACCCTTGTTGCCCAAACTTCTTTGACTTTAAGGTGGTGAGACATGTGGAGGATCTTTGGGCTACGTTGTATTCCTTTTTCAACTCTTTCCCTAAGTGCACCCTCGAGTTCCAAAAACTTGTAGCTTGTTTGGAATCCAAAGGTAATAAGATCCTTAGGAATGTCAAGACCCGCTAGATATTTATGCTTGGGCATCCGAAGAGGGTGTTTGAAGAGTACAAACCCTTGGTGACAAAGATGAACTCTAATGTATGTTGATGCAAGTAGTTTCTAAATGGAGTGGCAATGGATGTCCGAATGTACTAAACTTGCACTTGATTTGTGGAACATGGTGAAGCAAGGCATGAAATTATACCTCAAGCACTTAGAGCCAAAATTTGAACCATGCGGATATATTGTTTACGCATCACGTCATTTCAATGTAGATTTGCTTCTTTTGTTAATCTTGCTTCATCATTGAATGGACTTCATTAATTCAATTTGCTTCACATCTATTAAGTAATCAAGTTGTTTCAAATTAGGTTTAGTGTGAGAGGAAGTAATCACCTTGAAACGACTTGGTGAGCTTGAATTTGAGGAATCATATTCATGTAGTTGACAAAGCTCAGAAAGTAGATATAACATTGTATCAACTTAAAGTAAGTATCACATGGAGTGATCACATTGAAACAACTTGATAAGCTTAAAATTAAATAACGGCATTAAAACTACTTGAGATAGAGGTTGGGAATGAGAAATCACATTGTATGAACTTAGGTTTATTACGAAATAAAAACATGACATTGGAGCAAGTTAGTAAGTTTGAAATAGAGTAAATCGCATTCAAGCTACTTGAGAGAATTTGGATATTTGAATATCACATTGAATAATTTTTTTGGGTGAACTTGAGAATGATCTTGGAGCTTTGGGACTAAACTTGAGAATGTGTGAGCTTTAATATGCTTCAGAAGGTAGTGTCATTGGGTGAACTTGAGGTTTTGTAATCACAATCAAACAAAGTGCAATATCATGTTGAACGAACATACAATTTATTAGCCATATTGAAGTATCTTGGTATGAAATTGAGTAACGAGGTTAAAAGTGAATATGAACCTCAATTTTTAAAATAATGTTCTTATGTTTAACATATTCAATGAATATGTCATTATTCGATTTGGTTCAATTTTCATGGTTCAAAGTGCTTCATTGTTGAAATGTTTCATTGTTAGTTTCCCATCATATTGCTTCATTGCTAAGTCTTGTTGATTCAAATAGCCTTCAATTCATGTTGCTTTATTGTGTATATAAAGGTATTACCAACATACCATGGCCAAATCAAAAGGAAGACAAAACTTATTTATGGTGTTTTATTTGTTTCACTCCCTCCCTCGAAATCAACCACACTGTTCGGTAATTTAGTTGTTTCAATTACATGCCGCTACTTGATTGCTTGTTGTCAACATTTGCATGATGTAGGGCTTGCAATTAGAGCCTAACTCACCTTCACCTTAGTTCCATGTCCAAGTGCCATGGACCAACTTGGTCCACATTTTGAGCTCCACATGACACATCAATACGTGGACAATACATGAGAAAGGTTTGATTTATGGCTACTTATTTAACTTTGTGTCAATGCTATTTTGGCTTATAGTGGACCTAGATATAGAATGAAACAACACTTCACCTTGGACTTAAGTATATAATCTTTACAAGTATTCTATAATTATCTCAATTCACGAGGTGAAATACATTTCTAAATCACACTTTTTTTCTTCTCTTTTTTCCTATTCCATACTTATTTGCCTCTTTCAACAAATGAGTGATCTCCTTTGTGGAAAACTTCCAATCATTTGGTTTAATCTTTAGTAGACATGTCAATTACAATTCGGCTAGGCTACAAGTTGCAATTATGGTTGCATTGCATTATTGCTATTGTTTTGACATTAATATAATATGGGTCCTTGCTACAAATGATGTCCATTGTCATGACAAGTCTTGTAAATGGTTCTACAACTACAACATGTGAATATAAGTTAGAAGTGCTTAAATCAAACACAACAATAATCTAGGACCTATATGACCACTTACTGAACACATGGTCTTCCCTTCTATAATGAGTAAGATATTCATATGAGCTCCAAAATTTACAAAGCAAATGACTATGGACATAATTTGGATTTGCTAATCATCTTGCACTAATTGTGTTTGATATCCTACAAGAAGTGGGCATAAAGAAAAAAATTTCCATCTAAAGCATGTCTACCTCACATAAATCGAAAGTCTATAGTACTATCAAACATGCAAACGAGAAAGTTTTGTTTTGGGAATCACAACACCCGAGATCTTGACTACATGTGAAGAGCATCTTCAACTAAGACTACATGATATCAAGGGGGCTACATGATACCAAGTTCAAGTTCCCAAAGTTCCCAATGCAATGAACTAATGAGGGAGAGGAGGCATCAAAGTTAGGTGGAGCCCATCTTCATGAAGAAAATATCAAAGCACTTACATGGGAGAAACAGGTATTGAAAATACAAACACAATCTCTCTTATTACAAGCTAAGCATGGTGAATTCCTTCTTATTCCTTTGCTATAATTGGTTGCTAGGGTGTCGGGTTCAAAACACATGGTGAGGGTATTTCGAACCCAAGTTAGTATGTAATTAGCTCATTAGGTGTCAATTCCAAGACACATGATGAGTGTGCAAAGATAAAAGAGAGGGAATATCAAATACTTTTAGACACCAATAGCACCCATTATTTGCTATGGATAGGAAAACTTGAATTCTAATACAAGGTACCCAACAGAACACTTTAAAAATTCATAACTGATTCAAATTATGTCCAAAGATTATGAAATAAAAATTGGAGATTTAAATCCGTGTTCTCGATTTACAGTAAAAGTTTCTTGAAGATGTAACTCTCTATAGTCATTTGCCCCACTATCTTTTAGGATTGGGACATCATATCTCACCTGCAACATCTGCAAACTGCTCTCAATTATCCTCGCATGCCGTAACAATGTAACTGAATAAGAATCACATGCACAATAGGACTAGCGGCTTGTGACAAGCAGGATGTCCTTGGAGTCCTTTAGGGTTTAGTGTTCTGGTCCCAGAGGATGAGGATCCTCATGACAGTTGAGTGGCTGCCACCAATTGCTCGGGCGCTATGACTCATGCAGGGTTAGTTAATTACGACAAGTGCCAACTGAATATCCAGATCAGGGCCAGGAAGATGTGGATCCTCACGACAGTTGGGATCCTGCCAACATGGGTGGGGCACCAATCTGTCTGGCTGGACTACTACTTGTGCATGTGAAATTGCAGCAGGAGGATGAGGAATCTCACGGCAATTTAGGATTTTCCAGCATAAGGTGGGCACCAAGCACTCTCGAATGATTACTTGCGGGTGGTCCAGGAGGATGAGGATCCTCGCGACAGTCCAGTCGTTGCCAGCGCGGAGTGGGCACTGGTCGAGACTGAGCGGCGAGGATGAAGAAAGAGTAGATTGCCAGGAGAAAAAAACATTGTCCCCAGTGCTCAGTGGCAATCCATGATCACAATCACCTGCACATAACATCGATACATTGAATAATTCAATGAGATCTAATCACACGAGTATAAGGAATGGACAATATACCCATGTGGTACTTGTAGAGAATGAGAGTTGCAATGCACCTCAACATGTAAGACTCCATGTCATCATTCAGAAGAGTAAGTCACACAAAACGACGATCAGAGTAAGTTGGCTCTCTGAGGAGTTTCAGGAACTAACTATTCCGACACGAGAGTTGTATACCAAGCAAATAAGAATCCGCCCAGGATCATCTTTTTTTTACCGAACTTCTCTTGTGTACATAAAAAGAGTGGCCCCACCTTGAATCTTTTCACAAAACTCTTAATGAACAATTCATCAATGAAAATTTTCTCAACTCTAACATGTGAGCCTATTTGCAGAAGATCACTCACCACTTCAGGAGCATATCTGGAATAAGTTTAGACTCAAAAAAGACTGGCTTCACTGAAAAGTTGTTCCATAACTCATAAATTACAACTATCGATCTCTACTCTAACTTGTCCCGTCTCCAAAGCTCACTGACCACAGCAGGAGCACATCTGGAAAAAAAGCTAGACCTGAAGAAAGCTTGACTCAAAAAGAGTGGCTCCCACTTAAAGGTTTTGCATAACACATAGTCTACAACTAATTGATAAAGAAATTCTCTACTTTAACATGTCAGGCGATTTCCTAAAAGATCACTCACCACACAAGGAGCATATCTGAAAAGGTTAGACTAGAGTGGCATTGAATGGCTAATGAACAGATGCTCAACCATGAGAAGCATGGCACCTTCCAAAAGTGAGACTTGAACACAACAGTAAGCAACTAGAAGAGGAATCACAAGCACAGAAAGAAAAAGTACCTAGGGTCACAGGAGTGCCAATTGCTCCAGGAGCTGATCCAGTGATTAAAGTAGGAGGAAGAGCCGGATGTTGCCTTTATACAGGAATCAAGCTGGGATCACAAGCACATATCAAGGCTGGTCTCACCTTCCAAAATATATTGTAATTTACAATTCCACTGTGTACTCCAGCTATCAAGATTCAAGCACCTGTCTGGACCTCAGCAGGTGCGACCTGCCAACAATCTCAGCTGACAGGTGAGTTCACAGCAATGGCAAAGGAATTCAAAAACACTTCCAATATACTTGGGAGATCGGTACCACAGTGGATGCATGTGTTTCTGAATTCACAATTACATGGATTGCAATGAACGCCTTTCTTAAATGCATTAGTAAACTGTGAGCAATCAAAATTTCATCTACATTTTAGACTATCTCTTGCAGTCTTCTTATTTCTCCGACAATTATAAAATTCAGTACAGGTCTTGTGCAAGATAACTCTCATGGATGCACCGGCCTAGAGGTTAAGTAACATGAGTACTATCTTACAAGGAGGCTATGAACTATGCTCTAATCTATGTGCCCACTCTTGGTCAAATATCTATCTTTAGCCTGTGGATTCAGATGAAGATAAAGTATAAAGATAGAATATTGAAAAGAAGAAAATTAAGTTTATATACATCAGTGAAGCCCACAAGTCGGATCTTGGAAATAACAAGCTATACACATTCAACAAAGTTCTGGCAAGTTAGATATCCACAGCCCAATGTAGGTTGATGAGTCATCGTTCTAGTGGGATCACTTTTTCAAGTGTTCACTGAAAAGGCTGCACTTTGAGGTCAAGACTCGAGATGTATTTATATATCTACAAGGGTCACCGTTGTGATTTTGTACAGATAGCAATGTCAACTTTGAATTGCCTTTTGTGGAGTTTGATTAGGTTAAAACCAAAGAGGTGAATTTTCAAGTACATTTTGTGACTAAGAAAATTGGCAAGGATTGTCACTTCCTTGCTGGCTATGGCAATGCTGATGGCTCACCTTACACAAACACACTGCGAATGCGCTCCTCAAGCTCCCTCTCCATCTCCACCAGAGAGAGCTTCTCAGCTGCAAGTCTGTCCACCCCCTCCATCTTGAGCTCCTCCACAACTGTCAAATTCACATCCACAAAATGGCGCAACGCCATCCCCATTTTCTGCATCCGTTGAAGCTCCTCCTCCATCTTCTGCACCAACCGACCTCTCGCCCAATTTAGCTTTGACATCTCACGGCCAATCACTGGGATGGCTGTGATGACCTTCGACTCCTGCGCCATCCACAGTGCGTCCCACGCACCCTGCAAGTAAACAATCAAGGAAAAACTCCATTACTTGCAAAACAATTATGAGCCATACATTCTCATCCAATTTATTTATGTGATTTTTTTCCGAGACTGAGTACATGAACCAATGCTACTTGAACACAATCAAGAAAAAACTCCATCACTTCCAAAACAACTGAGAGCCATTACCTCTAATCCAAAAGAATTCATGTAATTTCTTTCCTAGACCAAGTACATGAACTAATGCAAACTTAAACACAAATCAAGAAAAAACTCCATCACTTGCAAAACAACTGGCAGCCATTACCTCTCATCCGAATTTTTACATGTAGTTTCTTTCCTAGACCAAGTCCATGAACCAGCAGAGACTCAAACGCAGTTTATTCACCTGCAACGAGTGAGAAGCTGCAGCAAGGGTTTCATAAGTTTTGAGGAGGGAGTCAAAAGTGGATGCTGAGTTGGCAACCTCCAAGATGAGCTCCGCCTCACGTTTGTTGCGTACTCTACGAACTAGAAGCTCCAGGGGCAGGTGAAGAAAAGAAGCAAGAGACGAGGAATTTTCACTGGAATTGCAGGGAGATGCCATTGCCAAAGCTGCTTGTGGTGGCCAGAACACTATGCACATGACATGGAGCTTGTGCTGAGAGAGACAAAGTTTCCAACATTCCCAATGAACCAAACCTAGAATGTTAATCCTTGCCCCAGATTGTGAGTCTTTATTGCCAAGTCTTGAGTGCACTTCATTTAACTCATTTTTGGAGTACTTCTTTGAATGTAATATTGATACTAGAATACAGCATAAGATGTGATAATTTAAATACATGACAAGTGGAGATGTTACAAGAGGTGATTTGTTGCTGGACAGTTTTAATGCACCTGATAAAGTTTGCAGTTGCAAGTGTAGCTTCAGCTGCAGCCCACAACTTGATCACCTTAGCCGAATCAGAAAATGTGTGTTGAGGTGGGAAGTCACACATGTTGCGCTATTGGTGGTTGGATTGGCCACTGAAGCTGACTTGGCTGCTCAAGGAAACAAATTGTGAGTCCACATCATGTGTCAGCATTTGACACTTCCCACCTTCCCTGTGAAACTCTCAGTGTAGAACTTCTTACTCTCAGATGCAATCCTTGCAAGCCCTCATTGTTGTGGCCATCACAACCCTAAATGTTGCAAGCCTTAATTGCTGTGATACACTTCCCTATGATACAACACAATAATTAGAGCTTGCCACAAGAACTGTATCTATGAAATTCAATACTGAGAATTTCAACACTTATGAGTGCTATCATACATTATGTGGAAAAGAGACTTAAAAGAAGAGAATCTACCTTGCAAACCGGATTTAACTCATCTTGCATAACTTAAAGTCCACCAGGAGGAGCAGCTGCAAGAAACCATCAATTACGTTCAAAGAAAGGAGCCTGAATCTGAAATTAGATGAGCCATAACCCCTCCCCCCAATTTATTTTAGCAAAAACAATCGATTGCATGACCCTCAAGAGTGTAAGACCAGGGATGACAGGACATGGCAGATTGAACACAGCCATAGACAAGCACACATTTAAATTACTGCCAAGTCAGACTTGCGATCACTCAAAGAACTGCAGAAGAGTCTCCCAACATTCAAAAGAACATATACTCAACATCCGAAGGCAACTGCCAGGGATGCATGTGCCATATCCAAAGAGGTAGCCTGTCAAGATCAGGAAGATGGGCATTGATGTAAACAGTAATGCAGGCAGTTATTTATTGATCACGCTGTCTTGGCTTTCAAGTATTCCGTACTTCATGGTCGCAATCAAACACGAAGAATGGTACGTGTACACGATTTCTCTGTCTTTATCCTGGCAACGAGAACACCTAAACAAGTGCTTCGGCTTCGGCATGAATATGGTGGGAAAAGTATTAAGAAATCGTACCCAAGGACTCATCTGAACACAAGATGTAATAATGTCGCAACTTACAACTAGAAGCAAACTTCCTTGCCCATGCAGACCTAATGTGCGTGTACATCGTCGTCTACAAACTGGAACCATCGATCGCGCTGAGTTCCTTCTCTAGGGTTTGAATGTACTTGAGAGTGAGCCTCAGAAATCTTACAGAATATTTACTGCTGCTGAAGTACATTTATTTCCCTAAATATTCTACTACCATAGAGTTCGGTGAAAAGGTGATGGAACTTCCTGTCATACACCTGAGCAAGCAGATTTAGAATCCCAACATAATCCGCGACAAGGGTTTCCAATCTCTTCAGCAAGGCTCACCTGAGTCAGTAAAAAGTTGCCCAAAAATTCAGATGAAAATCCCGTTGGAGTCTCCTGCCAGCTTCCAGCAGCTCTCTCCACTTTTAGTCTCCACTTCTTCGATGTGGATGTCGATTCTGATGTGAAGGGAAGATTGTGAGATGCAAGAGTGTAAAGCCCTCTCACCATCGCCATGATACTGCGTAACAGTCCTGGTTCAAATTTTTGTGGCAAAACATGTACTATGTAATTTCTACTTACCTGCCCCTCCCATGGCAATCAGTCCGATTTGCAACATTACCCAAATTGCAAAATTGCGGACCCCACCAGATTCCTTCCATTTTTGAAAGTGAATGACTTGTAGTTACAAAAATGGATGGAAAATAGAGTTCGTGGGCCGCGCCTGCTCTGTTTCCCGCCACGGTTCTTCGCTCCGAATTGGGAAGCGAGGGTGGCCTGTCGATGACTTCAGCAACATCTGCAGCGCGTTTCGAAAGGATCTCCACTTGTACTCTCTGACTCTAATTCTACAAATTCTATTTTGAATGACTCGTATTTCAAAGGAATCCTTCTTTTTGTCAATGTGAGATCAATGATGGTGGCATATTCTCAGGTTCGATGGGGATATGGGTGAACGCTCAATTCTGAAGGAAAGAAACACCATTGTCCATGTTAGTACCAGTTCACTCTTCTCCTTCTCTGTGTCTGCAAAGTTGGGTCAAATTCTCTTGACACAAACAGCTAGGGCCAAGAGACCAAATGGCCGACCATATGCTTCATCCTCCTCTTTTCTCTTTCGAGACCTTATTCCTAAACATTGTAAGGCAAGGCTTCTATACAATAACCTTTAAGGCTCTTGTATCCAATTAGAAACTTTGGACCTACTGCATGAGTCTAGAGTTTTCACTCACTTTGATGAATCGGAAGTGAACAAGAAAACGGTAGAACCATGAGGCTTTGTCTTTTCTTATGAAACACTATAATTGTAGTTATCCACTTTGCTCATGCTAGTCCGTGGTTATTTACTATACCTATAAACCAACTATAGTTAATTTTATATTTTTTTCAATACATGTTAGGGAAAAACTATAATTATATGTATATATATGTTGATAACTAGGTTTTAGAACAACTATAGGTAACTACATTTTTGGCAAGTGAAATCACAAACAACTATAGTTACGAAAGGCAACTAGCCAACTGATAATTGACTTGGTTGGTTAGTTGTCCAAGGTATGCAAGCTTTCACCATCCATGTTAAATAAAATGGACCAAAAACAACATGAACAAGTAACGTCTAAGTGTGAACGCAAAGTGGTTAGAAAAAGTACTCTTGGAACATAGAACTCGATGCATAGTCTTTGTCCTGCATACAAACCAACGATAGCACACTTTAAGTCACTTACACTGATCTGTGCAATTAGGTGGACCTGTAATATGTATCAACTACGCCAATTCCACTTTATTTTGAATATGTATTGCTACACTCACATGTATCAACTACGGTATTTGCCTCTCTCGTGCAAGTGCTTCTACATTCCCTTCATAGATATGGGCTCCACTTGAATTTGATACCTCTCTCTCTCCTTCATCAGTTCAATGTATTGGGAGCTTTGGGAACCCTAAAAACCTTATTTCTATTTTGTTTCCAAGAGCTTGGTATCAAGTGTAACCCCCTTCATAATCAAATGTGTCTACCTTATTACTTGCATCCAAGAACATTCCTTGACTAAAATTCACTTGGGTTTGGGTATCTCATTGAGCAAATTCAATTACCATGATGATTGATGCAATCATAGTTGTTGCGTATAAATCATGGCCGCTAAAAACTCCATGTTGCCATAATTACATTGTTTACTTGCAATTCCCCCATGCTACATTACCTTGAGATTATCGACCGTGTAGCACTTGGGTGGCATTTAGATGTGTGCAATTACCAATTCCTAGCATCCAACTACAAGGAATTGGTACTTGCACACATACACAATAGAATTTACTACCAAAGTCTTCATTTGAATAGAGAATAGCCATCCTCCATCATTGTACAAGGGAAACCATTCCCTTGGTGGTAGACAAAGGGTTTAAATGACTTAAACAATATTGTAGTTTTCTAGCAGCTTGGGCACCTTTATGCCTAATATTTAATTAGAGTGTGAAAGTAAGTTAGGCAGCCTCAATATAATATTAAAAAATTGGGCAGATTAAAAATAAAATAAAAATGAGTTAGACATTCATCCAAGTCATTTTTAAGATTCGTGGATGTTTTTCCTAATTTCATCTATGGCAGCTATGATTAACCTAAACACTTTCCTAAACCAACATTTCTTACCCTAAAGTTTTTGTCTTTTACTTGTGTGCGAGGGTTTTGCTTGGCAACAAAATTTGCTTTGTTTTTTATGCTACTCTGTTGGGTTCCAGTGAATGTCACTTGCATTATCGTGATTTTAGACACTCTTTGATGGTTTTTCTTTTTTTCTTTTTTTTTTTGACACTCAATGAAATTAATTTCCCAAAAATTTAGGCACCTCTAAAATTAATTACTCTTTGCCCGCGTTGCTAGAGAGCTTCAGTATTGGACTAGGTGAATGCATGGATATCAACAATCAACATCAAAAATGGTATCAACAAAACCTATATGTGAGTATCAAATCTGTGATACCAAATATGATGGATATTTCAACATGAGTGAATCTTTATGAGTTGTCATTTAAGTCAATACTAATCTAAACATATTGATATATGAGGACAAGATTACCCAAATATAAAATATTTTTTGCATGGTATATAGACATGAATCGTACTATCAAAACCAAAATGTCTTCAAATATCAATAGCCCACTATTATTGATTTTTTTGTGAAATCATCATTATAGACACCCGAATGATATCGAACAAAGACAACACCAGTCAAGGTAGTTGTACCCGGATGAACAACTGCTTCCTAATGCCAATCCCCTTGGTCAATGAAATTTGACCCAAAAATAGCTTCGACGTAATCTTGTGGCCATTTGGATGAAAATAATTGGTCATGGATTTGGAAATGACAAAATATTGTCGTCAATGCACTAGGTCAACTGTGAGATGATACACCCTAAACTCCGTAATGTCAACATCCATAATGTCACACACTCTCTAATATCCCGAAACCCTAGGGAATGGATGTTCGTAGTTTGAATCTCACTCCTTATTGTCACATTTCTCTCCCTTATATCATGAATTTTGTCATTAATGCAAACTACCAAAGAAGTCAACCCACACCCTCGCGTTGCGCCGTGTGTCAATATGTGGAGTGTCTTCTTCTTCTTCTTCTTCTTCTTCTTCTTATTCTTATTCTTATGCCACTTGTTGAATGTTGGTGTATGCATATGCCACATCGCCCAAGAAGGCCAAGTGGAGCAGACCACACCATGCCATTAAAATGTTGCACTTTGTGTTATTCCATAGTGTTACGTGCTACAGTTTATCTATAGTATCACACATCCATATTAACACTAGAGAACTCCGTAATATCACATGCACTTTGGTTGCCATAGGTGTGATACTACGGAGATTAGAATGTAATCATAAGTATGTTGCATGTCACCTAAAAAGTCCCAACCAAACTTGTAAAGGAACTAGAAATATTAACGGATGATTGAATGTTCTAACCTCATGTGCCAGTGTGTAAGCAGAGGATGATGAAAGTTGGACAACTCCTAGTTGAAGATGGATGGATTGGAGTTAGACAACTCCAATTTTACAACATGTGCATTGGGGTTAGATAGCTCCGCATTTAGTGCATTGGAATTAGACCATTCCATATTGAGAACATGTGCACATGAGTTAGACAGCTCTCGATGAGATGAACTGGAGTTAGACCACTCCAAAGTTGGAAATATGAATGCCATTCATTGGAGTTAGAGAACTCTCAATGAATAGATAGCTCTAGTTGGAATTAGACAATTCCAACTAGAATAATGGTTGAATGAACCAAGTTGGCATTAGACAGTTCCAACTGGAATAAAGGATGGGTGAATTTAGTTGGAATTAGACAGTTCCAACTAGGAGGAAGGATGGATTAATCCAATTGGAATTAGACAGTTCCAATTGGAAGAATGAGATTGAGATAAAAGATGGAAGAAGGTTCTAGAAGAACCAAAGATAGAAGATTCATAGTAGAACTAAAGAGATAGAGCTATGAATACTTCAACTCATCGTTTTGATTGATAAGTATTAGTGTGAAAGTTGGTGATAAACCTATGAGAGGTTTGTTACATGACTACTACAAGGCATGGCATGCAAAGGACCATAACTAGTGAGCGTCAAAATTAGTGGGACCGACATTAAGGTTGAGGCATTTGTAGTCAACCATGTCGATTTAACCGCTCACTAGAGAAATTGTAATGCCAATATGGATGAGATTTATTTTTAGGAGGCAAACGGAGTTAAGGTTTATGTGGTGGCGGCTTGTGATTAATTACCCTCGTAAATGGTTTGGCAATTGTCGTAGCCAAGAATTAGCATTTAGATGAGCATTTATGAGTTAACTTGTAGATTGATTGTATTTCCCCCTAAACTTTACCGCTTCAAAATTTGCACCAATTTCCATATTTGTGAAATGAAATGTGCATTATTTTTTGGATTTGGTTTACTTTACATGGAAAATAATCCCCATTTGTTACTCTTCTTGAGCATATGAAAACCCTTTATTTTATCAATTACAGATGCCTCAACCTTGTTGAACACAACTCGAGCTACAAAGCACAAGCAATCCACTTGTCATAAAGTGATAGGCAAACATGTCATAATGGGCAATGGATAGGACGCCTATGACATGATGATAAAATAGATGCATCTATATTGTAAAGGGCTCTCTTTTCCGATACAAAACAATTATTTTCTCCTCGGATATTGCCACATGTCATGTTCACATTCACCAAGACCCACTTGTATCCCACACAGAAACTACATTCTGACACATGTAAAGATTATATAAGGAGCCCTTTGCGGTACATTTATAGTTGTTCATTTAGAATCCATAATCAAATGTTTCCAACTTGTTTCATCATGAGTCGTGAAACTTCCGGAGATTAATTTATTATGTAAAAATAATACTATATTGAAATAACATCATCATTTTAACTAATGTCATGGTAATTGCATTACTTTGTTATTCTCTTATATCACATGCCACATTGCACTAGTAGGAAGCAATTTGTGGCATAAAGTCAACACATATAATATAGGGTAGTTTGGTTACACACCACTTACGTGCAAGAATTACATCTTAGGCTACCTCGAGGAAGTTTGTGACTGTACACGTCCATGTTGAAATTGCATGATAATATGTCTCCTTTGCTCAAGAGCATCAAATATCACATGAAAGTCTAGGATTTTGATTTGAGAAACTATAGGTATAATATGCAAGACGTCATGTGAAAGACCTCCACAATTTGGTCAATGAACTTTGACCCCCTTTAGATTTATAGGCATATGAACGCCAAGTATGGAAACTTAGTCTCTCACATGTACATATTGTCATATTATACAATGAATAATATTTGAAACCAAAATCTTCAATCAAGTCATCGTCTTAAAATTGGAGATAAATTATCACTAGGTACCCCAACTTGGGGATTCAAACTTTGGGACTATTAGATTTTAATGTAGACTATGTTGTAATGTCCCATGACATCTTTTGTTAGTTGATCTAAAAACACGGTTGGTAATACCGTAGCTTTCTAGCAGCTGGGGCAAGAAAATAAATAGTTTTAAAGGTGCCTAAATTTATGGAAATTCGATTTTTTGAGTGTCCAAAAAAGAAAAAAACATTCAAAGAGTTCCTAAAATCACAATAAATGCAAGTGACATAGTCTCTCAAAAAGATCACTCCGTATAACTTTCACACAAAGCAAAACCCTGACATACAAGTACAAGACAAAATTTAGGCTAATGAATGTTGGTGAAGGGATGTGTTTAGGTTAATCGTACCCGCCATAGGTGAAATTATGAAAACCATCCATGAATTATAGAAATGACTTGGATGAATGTCTAACTTATTTCAATTTACTTTTGGAATATGCCCAATTTGAGAATATTAGTTTTTGGGTTGCCTAACTTACTTTCACACTTTAATTAATTATTAGGCGGAAAGGTGCCCAAGCTACTAGAGAGCTACGGTAGTAAATCCAAACATCAAAAAGGGCAATAGGATTGAGCTTCCATATATTGACAAAGGTGTGATCATGACATGTTGTACAATGTGTTGCACAATAATAACAACGGTGGGTGGCACATGACACATGGACAAGATGTATTCGTCGACCCAATTCATAATACACTTATTGTGAACCAACAAACAAAAAGTCTCTTGCCAAGTGCTTAGTGTGACATGCACCAATGACACTAGTGGTGCCACATCACACACACAATGCATGTAGGTTGTCAACGACCAAGAGGGTGGTGGTTTCAACATTCTCAGAGAGAGAGAGAAGAATCGTTGACCGAGGATTAGCGTGATTGAAATGCCCGTTCGACTTACCCTTGGTATTATACCCTCTGGGCATAATAACAGTGGTGCATGACTACTAACCCCTCTCGGGGTGGGCACTATAGTAACCAGGATAACTAGGTGACCATGGATACTTAGCGGTTGGGTGATCTTTGCATTGGTGGTGTTAGCATGGTTGCGATGTTAGTAAGAGTATGTGTTTTGTGTTCCTTTGTTTGGTCGCCGGGTCATGGACTACTCAGTGGTGCATTAAATGAGGGGGTTAGTAGCATATGTTTGGTGGTTCGGGTTTTGATTGTGGATGGCCTCGTATGGGCATTGTATTATGGTGTTAGTGACTTGGCATGTGCTATGTGATTTTGCTTGACATGAAAGTATGGCCCACAACCCTTATCTTGGGTTGTAATGATTCCTTAGCTTTCGTTGGCATTTAATCTTTTCTTTTCATCCTAATTATTAATTTGTTGGCAGGTATTTGGGGTTATTATGGTGGTTGTGTGTCTGTTGGTAGTGGCTCGTTGTTTTTTATTCTCCTTTTGTGTAAGATTATGGACATAGCATATTGTATGGCAATAATATTAATTTCCTCGAATGTGTGTTTGATGTTTATCTTATGGATTTTAAATATTATTTCAATACTTCAACATTCTCACCTACAAGGTTAGGAGGGTGCCCTATCTATCTTTCATGTCCTTCCACACAAGTCTTGAGCTCGGCCTTGAGCTTGCAAGTTTGGTAGTCCAAGACAATACAATTTGAGCCGTTATAAAGGTAGAGGGTTTCAAAATCAAGGCCCTAAAATATTGCATGTTGTAAGTATAGTTAGTTGTAAAAGTATGGAGATGAACTTGGTTGAAATCCCCTAATGATAGCTTATTTAAGTGTAAGCGGAATGTTTTGGAAGGCTTCTTTAAGTGTTAGGGCATGAGGCCAAACCACCCACCCTTAAGCGTCCTAGTCCGGGTGAGGGAATGGGGATCACATTCATGTTCACATAACTCCATCTTCCCAACTCCGTAAGAATCCATGACAATTCCCATTAATCATTGCACACCAATCCATTCCATGATAATATTACAAGCGTTGACAAACGTTCTTCTCTATTATCACAATCCTAACACACTCTATTACGACCCCCACATCACTCACATTCGAGCTCACCCACTAATCCTACTATCTAATACCTATTGTTCCCCCAACTTGATAATGAACTAGTTATCTAAATTAATACTATATAATAACCCAATTAACTAACTATCCATCTAATGTAGCTCTATGGGTTCCCCCCTTATATCACCTCGGTCAACCCCTTAGGCATCTACTTAGATTCTTCGAAGCCCAGCCTAATTAGCTCCTCTCGGCAGCTGGAATCCCACTCTAGACAGCAGTCAGCCCTCGGCAGTTGCAATCTAACCCAGCCAGCAGTTGGTCTCGGCAACTGGAATCCCACTCCAGCCAGCAGTCGGCCCTCGGCAGCTGCAATCTAACCCAACCAGCAGTTGGTCCTTTGGCAGCTGCAATCTAACTCAGCCAGCAGTTGGTCCTTTGGCAGTTGCAATCTAACCCAGCCAGCAATTGGTCTTGGCAGCTGGAATCCCACTCCAGCCAACAATCGGCCCTCGGCAGCTGCAATCTAACCCAGCCAGCAGTCGGCCCTCGGCAGCTGCAATCTAACCCAGCCAGCAGTTGGCCCTCAGCAGCTGGAATCCCACTCCAATTAGTAGTTGGCCCTCGGCAATTGGAATCCCACTCCAGCCAGCAATCAGCCCTCGGCAACTGCAATCTAACCTAGCTAGAGGTTGGCCCTCGGCAGCTGGAATCCCACTCCAGTAGGTAGTTGGGCCTTGGCAGCTACAATCTAACCCAGCCATCAGTTGGTCTCGGCAGATGAAATCTAACCCAGCCAGCAGTTGGTCCTTCGGCAGCTGCAATCTAACCCAGCCAGCAGTTGGTCTTGGCAGCTGGAATCCCACTCCAATCAGCAGTTGGTCTCGGCAGCTGCAATCTCACTCCTAACTAACTGTCTACCTAATTCTATCAAGCCCCCTACTTAATTATCCTAACCAAGCCACTAATTCCACTAAGCCCCCACTAATTCCCACATTCCCCTCTAGCTCTAAGAGCTCAATTTTCCTTAGAGGAGGGAGAGAGAGAGAGAGAGAGGAGAAGAGAAAGAAGAGAGGAGAGGGCACCCAAGACCACAAACCCCTTAACCTTCTCCTACTTAGTAGGACCTTATCCTATCCACTAAACCCTCACCCCCTAAACCAACAAGAACATGTTCTAAATCAAACATTTAAATCCAAAGACCTTCCCCTTGCTTCATCAAACACTACTCACTTAATCAAAACACTCCCTAATGCCACTAAACTTCTAATTAACCACACAAAATAGGCTTAAGGCCTAAAACATAAACCACACCAAGCCTCACTCTTTTTATACTTTTGATTGTTTCAACAACACTCCAAATGCAATTCTAAATAAATTCTAAACATAAAACAAATATGAGCAACCATTTTGGGCTCATATAGGGGACCACCCTTTGTTTGTCTTTGGAGGCTACAAAAGTTTATCCTTATGTTTATTGGGCTTAATTTTATTCGGGATTGCACAAATGGGGGGGGGGGATAGTGCTTACCTAAGCATATACATGTAGGTGGCACAGAAAACAAGAAGTTTTTTTTAGTTATATAAGATTCAAACATGTTGGATTAGGAGGACGCTAAACACCCCCCCACGAACTTCTAGGGATTCCCTCTGACAGCGCCAGGGCTGCCCGCGAGGTGACGACAGCAACGAAAACCTTCTCCGTCAACTCCGCTTTCACGTCCATACACGTCCGCGGTGAAAGCGTATTCCAGGCAACAGATCCAGATCTGAATATATACGGGACCACGTATACATATCTGCATAGCTAGTTCTACATACCCAGTTCTGCATACTCAGTTCTGCATATCTAGTTCCACATACCCAGTTCTGCATAGCTAGTTATACATACCCAATTATGCGTAGCTAGTTCCATACCCAGTTCTGCGTAGCTAGTTCCATATCCAGTTCTACATACCCAGTTCTACATACCCAGTTCTACAAATCAAGATCTACATAGCTAGTCCAAAAGATATAGTTCCACATAGCCAGTTCTATAAATCAATATATACATAGCTAGTCCTAAAGATATAGTTATACATAACCAGTTATACATAACCAGTTATACAATAGAAGTTTTGCATTTCTACAGATCTGCACGGCTGCAGTTCTGCACTTCTACATATCTGCACGGCTGCAGTTCTGCACTTCTACAGATCTACATTTGGCGTGATTTGCGGATCTAGGGTTTAAGGGTGTTGGAGCGACGACACACAGTTCTTTGCTCTGCGTGTGGTGGTTGAGGGTAGAGAGTCACTTATTCATTGGGCCTCGCTTTACTGATTTTGAGTTCTTTGCAATGCGATATACAGATTGTTGGATCGAATATTGAGGAATGAAAACCTTTAGGGGCATGTGAAGTTCTTCTGTACTCCAAACTGCTGGTTTAGGGCTTGTTCTGAAATTGCCTTCATTGCACGCACTTTCCTTGCAATATGTCTCATCCTCCATACATTGTAGAGTCCGACGATGACCTCCATGTACTTGCTCCTGCCACATTTCGTGCAACGCAGGCTGACCGTATAATTTCGCTGAGAGAGAGAGTCCAAAATCCTCCTCCAGGTCCATTTGCTATGGACGACTTGGTGTGGACCAACCACGTTTCTCAAGGCCAAGGGATACAGAAAACGTCTAAGCTGGCCGTCATTTTGTGGGATAGACTTGAGGATTTCATAAAGGGGGAGCAACAACATCCTCATTTCCCCTGCACTTTCAACAAGAACATAGTCCGTGTTAACTTGCCACACTCATTGCGAGCACCTCGTGCACACAGTCCGGCAATTGTACTGAGGTTTGACATACTGCCTACATTGAAATAGGAACCACACAAATTTCAAGTTCTGCAGTTTAGGGTTTAGCATAATGTGCTCGGTAGGAAAATGGCTAAAATATGCATTTCATTGTACATTCAAAATTTGGTTATCCATGTTACATTGCAGGTACAGGTGCAACTTTGGCCCTGAAGACAAGAGTGATATCGTACCAGATGACATGCAAGCTCTACTGAAATCCACGCAAAAAAAAACAAACAGGCAATGGTGCACAAGGAGAAGCGGGGGAGGAAGGTAGTACCTGAATATGATTTCTTCCCATTAACCACATCAATCCGTCCCAAGGCCACGCGCATTGGCAAGACAGTAGCAGGCTATTCGGTGAAGAGAGGGTGCCAACGTTGTTTTGTTGCGAAAAAACCCTATCTGGACCACTCGTTGTGTTTGCTCATTTACGAAAATGCAGAACACCTGAATGCTGCTGGAGAACACTGTCATGGCACCATGGTCTGTGGCTTCAGATATGCTCTCAGTGCCGGTGTATCGGAGGAAATGAAACTTAAAATTGCTGAAATGCATGCCTATGGGTTATCCCCTGCCCAAATCATGCAACAACACACCAAAGAAGTGAGGGAGTTGGCACTCTCCAACGGTTTGGTCACACGTGACACCTTCTTGTTGCCGTCGGACATCAAGAACATATGCCGTAAGAGGGCGGAAGACCTTTGGGAGAAACACCCGTCTGACCCCATCAGCGTCCGTACGTGGGCAGCTGAGAATCCAGACAGCGTGTTCCACTACCAGGAACACTCGCTAATGGACCTTAATTCTCAAACACAGGACGACTCACCTTTCACCATTGGCATACAAACTGAATGGCAACTTGAAATGATGGCAAAGTTCGGTCACAACAACGCTTTTTCCATTGACGCGACATTTGGCACGAGCCAGACTAGGGTGAGATGTTCTCCATGGCCTTCAGTGGATATAATAGGGACGCTTGCTACTACCTGTTGCCATTGTAAATTTGTTATCCTATTTGTATGAAACATTGTTTCACCACTGTTGTAACAATTATGTTCCACGTTTTCTACAGTACCCACTCTACACTGTGATGGTGTTTGACGATTGGAGGAATGGCATACCTGTGGCCTTCTTTGTAATTTCGCGGACACGTGAACAAGACCTCCGCCCAGTTCTGCAAGCGCTGCATCACAGGGTCCAAACAGTCAACTCAGACTGGAATCCATCATCTATTATCGTTGACAATGCTCAAGCAAAAATTAATACGCTGGGGTAAGATAGTTTTTTTCCCTTTGTTCTGCATTCATTAAGTTGTATTGTCAAGTCGTGACGTACGTCTTTGACCACCTCATCCATCTGACACCTTCATATGCTCTGTGATTTTTGCAGCCTGGTGTGGCCCCAATCCAAAATCTTTCTGTGCTTGTGGCATGTCAAAAAGGCATGGGCAGAGAATGCAGTAAAGAAAATTTCCAACGCTGCAGAACGCACCACTGTTCTGCAAATGCTTGGTGATATAATGTACGGCAAAGGTTGCAATGTTGACGATGATCCTGTCGACTGGGCCCTTTACCAATTGGACAGGATATCAAACAGTCGTCCATTGGCAACTTCATTCATGAAATACATGAACGAGGTTTGGCGAGCCAAGACACCAATGTGGTGTGTTGGAGCTCGACGGATACCACATGCAGGACAGAACACTAACGCTGCTATTGAGTCTTACCATTGCAACTTGAAGAGTGTTCTAAACTCTGCCAAAGAGAGGTTTGTGGGTAGGCGCATGGATTGGCTTATATATCATCTGACGGGGGACATTTTGACTCATTATTGGTACAGTGTACAGTGCAAGGCATTCGGATTCATACGCAACAGGAAGCAAGAAGGTATTGTTGCATCTGCAATTATAAGAGCAAATGACATACCTGACACAAACGTCCTCATTTGTGAGGACGAGGATGTTGCATACGTTGGGTCTGTGAACAACCGCCTGAAGGTGTGGACCGTCAAGTGTCCGAACTCCGAATGGGCACAATGCGACTGCCTAGTCGCCAATGAGGGCATGATTTGCAAGCACACCATCAAAGTCTTCAAGATGCTCCACCCTGGGATTGAGGATGGTGCTATAGTTCGTGAAGCAGGTACAAGACACGGAACCCAACGCGATACTTCTATGAAGCATGTGTACGCGAGGCTCTCGCAACAAACAACTCAAATCCATGTTCCAGACGGCGTGGGCAGCCCCTTCGAAGTTGAAACTGTGGTGCAGGACAATGTTCTGCAGTTGGATGTAGATGCAGAACACACCCCTCTAACTCCTGTGGAGCCTCTGTTTGTTGACTCTGAGAACCCCTCCCAGTTCTCAGCTCATGTTACACATGTTGACCCCAACGCGGTTACACTTTCCCAGGAGAGTTCTTCACATGCAGCTCCTGCCGCAATTGCGCGATGCTTATATAATTCCCTTGCTCTGAAGGCCGATCAGCACCCTGTTCTGCAAAATCACTTGATTGCTGGCCTTAAGCACATTAGGGGCAAGCAGAACCAGCTCATAGCACAAGGTGTTGCACATACACCACTGTCTCCTACGACGACCTCGTTCCCGGAGCGGTCTGGGGACAACTCTTTAAAACGCCGTCGAGGTTTTCTGGAGTACCCGTTGAGGAAGAGAAGACTATCCTGCTCCAAATAATACACCTTCCCTCTGCCATTGTTTGGATCGTTATTGTTATGTCCACTGGAGTTCTTATAGGGAGCTTATCGACTTACAATAATTATAGCATGTATTGTACTTATGTTTTGCTATATCAAACTATATGTCATAATATGTGTGCAATATAATTGTACATGTTATTTTAGTTTATATAAAAAGTTTTTCCCAGTCACTCATCGCGTCCAAAGAGTCGTCTTCTCCTCCGTCAAAGCTCCTCGCCAACTCTCGTCTAACCACATCATTGACAAAGATCTTTGTGTAAGTTTATGTTCATAGAACGTGTGTAATAATATATCAGTTGGCGATGTTCTGTAGAAGACCGGTATGTGTTCTACGTTTAGTGTGTTCTAAAAAATATGTTCTGTATACAGAACATCGCCAACTGATCCATCATAAGGTTGTTCTTAATAAACAAGATTGGCAGACAATGTTCTACAGAACACACTCATGATGGTACCCAAAACACAATGTTGATCCTAATAATGTTCTATATACATACAGTGAAGAATACTTTAGAGTCATAGCATGGTTGGGACAACCTAATATCGTGGTGCATGATGTCCTCCAACTCTCCTGTTTCTGGCTGCACTCACGAAGAAACAATGTTAATCAGCTCTCCAACAGACAAGCATCCTCCCCAAATTGTAACAGCTATGCACCCCTCACAACTGCCAGAATGTCTCCAAAATGAAAATGCTTTATATAAGAGTGTCACATTTTCAGTGCAGTACAAGTGGTCTTTGACCATTCAATGCTATGTGTTTCAGGCTCATTTGTATGTTAACCTCTATATCCTGACCTATTTGTGCTAGCATGTGTACCATGATCTTCATCATGTGTTCTGTGTTCTGTTATAAACATGTGTTCTGTTCTAAACAACTATACACTATCTGGAGTTGTACAGTGTAATTTTCATTACACTTCCATTATACAATATGATACATATATTACGACTACACTCTACCGCTGTCGACTAGCTTCCGACTCACTTTAAACCTTGTTCTGCGATGACGTTTGCCGCTAGGTTTTCGGCATTCTGGATTCTTAAACACAACTTTGACGTTCCACTCGGTCTTGTTCTTTCGTCCCTTCTTGATGACGTCAATCAATGCGTTCTTGAAAACCTTCCTTGTACGCAAAGCATCGCTCCCACTATACTTCAACTCAAACGCCTGCAAGAACACGGCGAACATCAGAACATAGGTTGTAGAACATGGTCACCCCCCCTTATGGAGGTATTATACTTCATCTACGCAGGACTTTCTAATTATATAAGTAGGCTCTATCTTTATGTTGGTCTTTGGAGAGTTCTAAGTCCGAATTACCTCACACAATGATTGGGGATTATCTCTCACGGTCTTTGTGTACTCCATTATGTTCTTCAGCATGTAGAAACCGCAAGCCCAACCCGAGTTTTGTTGGGGCACTCTTGCTTGTATCCACTCATGCGAAGAGCTAATAGCCTGCCAAAGACCTTCGTCGTTGTCGTGGCCACTCCATGCAACCCACAACTTCGCGAGTCTCTTCTCAAGTTTGGTGTCGGAATGGAGTTTAGAGCCTACCAACGAGTCCATATGGAAGAACCCATGTTCTCCTACTACGTACACTGTCCAGTGTTTTCCGCAGGTGTAAGGAACTATTAGGGTTTTAGTATCCTGTGAGGGAAGCGAACCATATTTGTCGTGTATAAACGTTACATAAACCCCTAATGTTTCAGACTTTAATTCATCCACATGCGACATTAGTAGTGGACCAAGATAAGGACTGTAGATATGACATCCGTATTTCTCTATCTGGGGATTCAGCCACGCCGCAATCCACTCCATCATATAGTTAGTCATCTCCCCATGATGTTGCACCATTGGCTTCAAGTCCTCTTTCCATTGCAGACTCAAAGGATCACCACAATACTGAAACTCAAAATTTTTGACTTTCTTCCCACCTGCTTCAGCGACGATGGTGGCCACGAGTTCTTCAAGTCTGCAGATCACATGTCATCGTGTCAGGTGCGTTGTCAACAACCATGCAGAACACGCCAAGAAATTATACTTGAAGTAAAGAAACAATAAATAATTTACCTTCCATCAGTCTATGTGTGGTCTTTCCCAGTGTGTCGTCCAGAATTGGGATGGGAGACTCTTCATTCATTGGTGATACGTGGTCCTCCTCCTCTGGTACTTGGTCGCATGCGGGGGGAGTCGAAGGGGACACGTACTTGTGGGGGGAGGAACCTTCACCCAAGTGACTCACCGCGTGGTATGCGTCATTGAAGAGGGTGTCGGTTTCGGTCGATTGTTCTGTAGTGCCAGGCGAGCTGTCGGCGGAGGCCATTGGTTGGTCGACTGCAGAACTGGGGGGGTTGCAGTCGTTAAGATTGAATTTCCGAGCAGGCGACACCATAGTCCTGTCACCCGGAGGCCCTATTGCAAGCGTGAGATAAACCTTAACGTGCATGAGGAACATGCAAATTGCAGAACACAAAGGACGGTCAGTGAGTGGGACGAGATGTGAACCTGTCTGTCGTGTTCTGCAAATCTTTTGAAAGCTGCATTAGTGAGAGATCCTGAGTGCTGATGCCTTCGACGCCCTCAAAGTCGCAATGCATGGGTATTGCGTCCAAGGTGTCCAGAGTCATGGCTTCGTTCACCTCGGCCACGAACCCCATAGCTGTCTCTGGTTTCTCGACTGGCATCACCACCTCCTTTCCCAGCAACGCCCTGGTGCAGTGTACGTCTGGGGCAATGTCGTCTGTTGCCTCCTCCACTCCTATTCCACAATTGAACAGTCGCAATTGTGTGGCCCTAAACTGATGCAGGCTCTGTAACACCTCCTCCACCCGCAACTGCACGCAGCGGCTCTTAGTGTGCAGGTCGCCCAATGTCCATGAGCCTACGTCAATGTCTTCGCAGAAGACCATTGCCGAACACAATACCTGCGTCGCAGAGCGTTCACTTAGTTTGGTGTTCCCAGTTTCCAGTTCTACAATCGCTATTCTACAATTCCAGTTCAACAAGCCAAGTTCTACCAAACATAGTTCTACCAAACCAAGGACGTTTGTGAATTGGGTCAGGTCCCAACCTCTTCGCAATCCCGTTGACGCTGCGGCTTGATGTCTGCGTTGAACCACATGTCCCCAAGTTCTGCTGCACGACGCATACGAACCATGTTTGCAAGGGCTCGCTGCGCGATCATGCCGATGAAGGACTCCACCTTCACAACCACTGCATTTTGCACTGAAGGGTCGCATCCTAGCAGTGCTGCAACGTCCTCGAACAATTTGTCCATGTGTTCTGCTGCATTGTGGATGCCAGGGAAGGTGCTCCACCCAGTCGTAGACAAGTTGGTCGCAATTCTCCTCAATGCGGCTGAGTGCTGCGGATGTTGAGCAAGCTCCATGATATATTCGCCATGCAGACCTCTCGTTGGGTGAGAGAGTGGACGATTGAAGCCCTCCAGACTCCTCACCAAATACAACAACGCCCTCAAGATATGTGGGCATTCGCCTTCAAGAGACGGGGGCTCAATTCTTGTGTTCTGCAGCAGAACAACAGACATGTCCCGCCACTCCGACTGCGTATGGTCCCATGGAGCAGCCCTAAAGTTAGGGAGAGGCCACTTCCTTAGAAATTGGTACATGGGAGACCACTTCCACTTGGTTTCCTCCTCCTTCTCCTTGTTCGCGCGGTCATAATCTTCTAACGCCCTGTCGACGTGCTTCCTCCGCAATCCCTCGAAGTTCACCCTTGCGGCTACGACCTTCTCCTCCCACTCCTTCACTGCTAGCTTGTGAAGTATGTAGCTCCTCAACTCCTTGAGCTCCTCAAACACGCACATCTCCTTGTTCTGCTTAAACACCCTGACCTGTGCCTTCACCTTCTCGACCCATTCGCTGTCTTCACCAATTTTGTCTGCCTGCATCCACTGCAAAATAAAACATGGTTTATAAGTGGCTTCACACAATACCAATAACTCCCTAAACACTATAAGAACACAACAGCAAACCAACAACCAGATCATGCAGAACACGATAACCTTGCAGGACTACATAACTGCAGAACTGTACCTTAGCGCTGCCATACAAGTACCACTGCCCGAATGCGCTCCACATACGGGCTCCAATTGTGCCATCGTCCAATTGTTTCTTAAGGAATTGCATGCAACCGTCCGGGTCCTCTAATAGGTGTTTGGGCACCCACGGCTCCTCGGTCTGCAGGATGAAGATGTACAGGCCGTTCACTGGTTTTGGCTCCGGAGGGGGCCCAACCTGATTCTGCACACTATAAATTTCTGTTGCCTCCTCATACGTTTTTTTCTCACACTCCTCTCGCGTGAGGGGTTTATGTTGGAGGGGTGCAGGATGAACATTAGGTTGTTCCTCCGGCGGAGATTCGGACTCCAGCACAATTTCGTGGACGTAATATGGATGTTGCATATTGGCACTATGAGGACTGTGAAGGACAATACCTTCGTGCGTAGTGAGAGCACCAATGTAGTTGTATGCTTCAACCTCTGGTTGGCGCAGTTCTGCAACCGGTGGCTGGCCTCGTTCCGCAACCGGATTCTGGCGCAGTTCTGCAACAGGTGGCTGTCGCAGTTCTGCAACAGGTGGCTGGCCCTTTTCTGCAACCGGTGGCTGTCGCAGTTCTGCAACAGGTGTGTGGCCCTTTTCTGCAACCGGTGGCTGACCCTGTTTTGCACTCGCAGGTGTTGCCTGCAGACAGTCGTGCTTGACAACACGGAAGTCTTTGTCTCCACTCTGCTGCAAATCTGGTGTTCCATCTGCAGAACTTGAATCGGACTCGCTACGCGAATTGCCTGAAGTCAGTTCCTCTTCGCTGGAGATGATGATAGTTCTTCGGGCTGGCTTATTCGTTTTCATTCGTTGCCTTGAGCATGTGGGTGACTTTGGGACTTTCGGCGCTGCCTTCACTGCCAGGTTGTATGCCTTCCGAGGTGGTGATGATGGGAGAACTTCAACCGACGGGATCCGTGTTCTACCAGCCACAGGAGGAGCCGCCGTCCTCGTTGGTAGCTTGCGTTTTCTTGATCCTGTACCCTGTTCTACAGGGACAGCGGCCAACTCAGGGACAGGGACCAACGCAGAACCACTAGCCCCCCCTAAATCCAAAGGCGGAGGGAATGCTGACGGTGACTGGGACCGTGCAACATTTGGGGACGACGCCTTCCCGTACTTTAAAGCAATCCTCTGCTTCTCACCGTGATTGCTTGGCTCCCAAGTAGGATACATCTTCAATGGTTTCGCCCCCTTGTAGCCCTTGCACATGTTGAACATCCTGTGGTGGGAAATCGTGTTCTTGTCTTTCCCGGACTCCCTACAGTGAATGCAAATAAACCTGTACATGTTGTTAGCCTGTTTGTGCGTGTCCTTGGCCTGCCAATATGCCTCTAGCACCAGCTCTTCATACTTTTCCTCGGTGTAGATTGCTGCACAGTTCTTCCTGTTCTGTTTCATCGTACAGCGAAAAATCTTGGAAGTTCCTTTAGGGCCACCGAACACCTACAAAACATTATCAATGCAGAACATACCAATATGAGCTACGCACGCTGGAAGGAATAAATGGCATAAATGGCACAAACAACATGGCATAAATTCACATTCTGACCATACTTATACCAATAGCATAACGATGGTTGTGTTGAAGCAGCAATACACTAAAACCGATGCTAGAGAAAACAACAAAGAAAGAAAAATCAATAATAAATTGCAGAACTGTCTTCAAGTGTGCATAATGCAGAACATGGGAGTGTATGTGGGTGGGCCTATGGGTGACTGACAATGTGGATGTGTGCACCAGAACATTGAGCAACAACAACAACAACAACACGTACTAGCTGTGCACAATGACATATTCAGGCGTTGAGAATAGCTCATTTGCGAAGGAGCAGTAGTAGATAGACAGTTCTGTATGCGAATTTCTAAACACATAAAATAGGCCAATAAACATAAACAATAAGGGAATGTATGTGAAGGCGCTTACCCCTTCTTGAAATTTTGGCTTCCCATGTATACACAAGTCGACGAATTTTTCCCTCCCCAAAGACATGATCATGTCTTCGTCCTCTATTACGTGCAAATCCACTGCAAGCGCCTCTGGCAGGAATTTCGCACCTGATTTATGCCTAGCAGATTTTGGTGCCGCTTTCCCTTCGATCGACGCCATTTATTTGTGGAGGTATTACGCATGAATTGTACCCAAAAAACACTCAAAAGTACACTCAAAAGTACACTCAAAAGCACACTCAAAACTACACTCAAAATTGAGAATGCACTCAATAAACCCTACTCAATGAGTGAGTGAATTCAATGCGAGCGCATTTATGGTGTCTTAAATTCTACAATGCAATGGAACCACTACGATGCTATACAACAATCATCCGCACTAAACACTATACTGCAAACCCTAACAGTTTCTACGCAGTGTATCTTCGCCACCACAATGCAACTACAAAAAATGCCCTCAACCCAACAAAAATACAGTGCAAGAACGAAAACCTGCTGCAGCGATACCCTAAAATTGCTTAAAGAATCTCTGAAGACGGCCATAAACAAACCGCGCGGAAACAGTTGTAACTGCTTAAAGCATTTACTGCGTCCACACTCAAGTGCCACTCAAAACTCTTCGATTCACACTTACACCTCTACAAACACACTCAAAGCGCTTCGAAACCGCTCGCATTCGCACACCATGCACTCAACAATCGCTCAAACCCTAATCGAATCCTCGCCTCACACACCTGAGAATGAAAATATGCGTAAATGAACCTGCTGCAAGCGATTGAAGCTCCTGACGACATCTCCACGACATAGACAGGAACCCTAAAGGTCGCTTCACTCAAATGCAATCAAATCGTAATGATAGTTGGATCCACCATGCGTAGAACTAGCTGTGAGGCCAAACCCCCCACCCTTAAGCGTCCGTAGTCCGAGTAGTGGGTTTGGGCTCACATTCCTCCGCGGTATTGGATTTGGACTTGGATGAGTCCATAGTACAAGGTTCACCCTTCAAGTGGTCTTGGATTTAACTGGAATTTCACTTTTAACAACTCAATGTACGATTTCAATACGTATGTGGAGAATGCACAAGTTAACTATGTTATTTTAACCTCCTTATGCTCGGGTGCTATTTTGTCTTTGTTTGCTTCTAACGTCCATCCGGTTGCTTTAGCTACACAAGCCCTTAAGGATATCCCTCTCCTAAATGGAGTCCGTGCCGTTGACTCTATACTACCACTTGAACTATCACTTGTGTATTCCGTATCGCTACTATAAGAGGTCTCACTTGGTGTCTCCATACCGTACATAAGCCTTTAAGTATTAAGAAATACTTATGTGACTTATGTCAATCTCTCCCTCGCACCTTTGGTCTTTGCTTCCTTTGTCTTGTCATCGCGAGAGTGCTCCACATTCTCCATTAAGTTGTGCACGTGGTTTATTTTTAAAGAGATGATGCAAGTGTTAAAAAAAACACTATTCTCTATAGTCAATATCAAATACATTTACTTGTGAAAGCCACACATAACACTAACTAGCATAATGTAACTAACTACTTGTCTATGAGCTAATTAGGTAGGCTATCTACTAAGCTCCTTCATGAACCCATCTCTTTACTTTCTAATTACATAAACCTAGCTCCTTCATAAACCCAGCTCCTTCATAAACCCAGCTTCTTAGCTTCTAACTAAACAAACCCAGCTCCTTCATAAACCCAGCTCCTTCATAAACCCAGCTTCTTAGCTTCTAACTAAACAAACCCAGCTCCTTCATAAACCCAGCTCCTTCATGAACCCAGCTCCTTAGCTTCTAACTAAACAAACCCAGGTCCTTCATAAACCCAGCTCTTTACTTTCTAACTAAACAAACCCAGCTCCTTCATAAACCCAGCTCCTTACTGCGGCTACTTCTAACTAAGTTTCTCCACCCTCAACCACAAAAACCAGAAAATGAACAAAAGAGAGCTTCTCCAAGGCCTCCCCCTAATTCACCTACCTAATTCCACTAATCCCACTAAGTCCCCTACCTAATTCCACATTTTTTCCCGAGCTCTAAGAGCTCAACTTCCTAGAGAAGAGAGGGAGAGAGAGAATTTCCTAACTTCACTAAGACTAACTAATCCACACAAGTATATTTTTGCACTCATCACAACATCAAGTGCTCAACTCTTAAACATGGAACTTGCAACCACGTGTATTCAAAACATGAACTTTAAGTACCACAAATTGGAATCATGAATTAACTTTAAAATCCTTCACGTCAACACTAATTCTACCAAGAGGTCAAGCCCTCTTCAAGGCTAACAAGCCTTGGCTCTCAAACTAAAAACTAAGCACACACATGTGCTCCAATATGGCTTCCCACACCCACACTTATAACTCGTGGGGTGCCTTGGAGCACAAAAGAAAGAGAGAATGAGTGAGGGAAGAATGAGGGATTATATAGTAAGCTTGAGGGGGTGAGCACCCTCAAGGCTCACGATAAGCCCTTGAGATTTCCTCCTACTTAGTAGGCGCCAATCCTATCTTCTAAGCCTTCCTCCCTCAAATGATCAACAAGGATCCTAATTCGAACATTTAACTAGCCTTGGCTTTCTACCTACCACACTTTACCAAACTTGGGATGCTTCAACCCAAACTTAGCCTCCTTCGCTTTCCGCCGCCATAACTTTCTCCCCTTACTTTCCCAAATCGTCGCTCACCACTTAATTCAAACCACGATGCTTAACTCGTGATTTGATTGGTGCTTTGAGAATTTGCTTATCCTCCACCTTGCATTCTTCCTTGGGCCTTCCCCATTAAGTGGCCATGATGAGGTGGTCCACTTGTGCGCTCCATGTGATCCTCCATTCATCCCAATTCGAATGCACTTGCCTCTTGAGTCACTTTGGTTGTCTCCATCCATTTGTACTAGCCTACTCACTAACTACTCAATCCAAGTTCTCCTTACCTGTCCTCATTCACTCAAATCCTTCCGAAGGTAAAAACACAATAACAACTCACATCCTAGCCTCTTACAACATGGTACTTCTAAGACTAACATTTCACTCTTTTTATATTTTTGTGAAGTAACATGCTACTTCAAAGTGCATCAACTAACGTTTCAAGGGTCTAAGACTAAATGTGGGCACCCTTTTGGGCTCACACTAGCTTACCAGAACTGACTAGTTATAAGGGTATGTGCAGTACTAGGTTAGCAGAACTGACTAGTTATAAGGGTATGTGGAGAACTGGCTACGCAGAACTGACTAGTTAGAAGGGTCTGTGCAGAACTATATTACCATAACTGACTAATTAGAAGGATCTGTGTTGAACTAGATAAGAAGATCTGACTAGTTAGAACTGGCTCAGAAGAATTGTCTGTCTAGATATTGTTGTGCAGAACTGGAGGTGGAGAAATGGATATGCTAAATTAAAGTTCTCATTAAAGTTCTGCCAAAATACCCCCTGCATTTCTGCTACCATGCCCCCTGCAGTTTTGCTAAATTACCCCTTGGAGTTCTGCAAAAATACCCCCTTGCAGTTCTGCTCAAATACACCTTGGAGTTCTGCAAATATACCCCCTGCAGTTCTGCTACCATGCCCCCTGCAGTTTTGCTAAATTACCCTTTGGAGTTCTGCAAATATACCCCCCTGCAGTTCTGCTCATATACACCTTGGAGTTCTGCAAATATACCCCCTGCAGTTCTGCTACCATGCCCCTGCAATTTTGCTAAATTACCCCTTGGAGTTCTGCAAATATACCCCCCTGCAGTTCTGCTACCATGCCCCCTGCAGTTTTGCTAAATTACCCCTTGTAGTTCTGCAAAAATACCCCCTGCAGTTCTGCTAACTTACCCCTTGGAGTTCTGCAAAAATACCCCCTGCAGTTCTGCTAACTTACCCCTTGGAGTTCTGCAAAAATACCCCCTGCAGTACTGCTAACTTACCCCTTGGAGTTCTGCAAAAATACCCCTTGTAGTTCTGCTAACTTACCCCTTGGAGTTTTGCTAAAATACCCCCTGCAGTTCTGCAAAAATACCCCTTGCAGTTCTGCTAAAGTATATCCTCTTGTTCTGCTAAACATATCCCTTACCTGTTCTGCTAGTATTCGTACGTCCTACCGATACTCATGGGAGTACGTACGAGTACCACATACAGAACTAGTACGGTATACCGGGGTTCGCAACGTCCGTCTGTGACGACCGGTTCGACCGGTACCCCCGCGACGGGCAGCACTGGAATTTCCCTCCAGGTGCCCCCTAGAAGTTCGTGGGGGGGTGTTTAGCGTCCTCCGTTGGATTAGGCATACATATCTCAAATAAGACATATTCTGGTGCTTTAGGATCCCCTTTCAATGGTGAACATGAAACACATAAACCTTGTTAATCTAATGCCTAATAGTAGACACACTCAATGCTTTAAATGATGATTTTGATACCCTCTACCTTATATGTCTTAGATCGTGGAGTTTTGTCTCGAGGTGGTCTCCCATACTTCTAAGATATAATTTAAATCTCAAATCCAATTTTTTAAAATTTTCAAAATCCAATGTCTACATAATCAAGTTTATGCTTGAACTTGAAATCAATCCCTACAAAGGCGAAGGGAATTATCACATACAAGAGCACCTCTCATCATCGAAGTAAGAAGCCCTCATAAAGCATATAGTATGGAGTTTCATTTTAAAAGTTCATTTGACATTGGAATTAGCTTCGAATACCTCAAAGTAGTCTAGTCATGCACATTTGAGATGAAATCACCCACAAACTCATAGGGGTATGCTTTTTTATCAAGGTTGAACTTCAAAATCTAGGTGGAGTTATACTCCCAACACTATGCACAAGAACTACTATTCACCCAAATGAATATTTGCATGAAACTTTGTTCATCCCCATATTATTCTTTCAAGTGGATATTAATAGAAGCATCATCATTGATAATGCCAACACTATTCAGAGTATCCTTACTATTTCAAACCAACACTATTCATTATTCGTATCGGCATCAATTTCTTCTCATTTTCTATATTTCTTTTCATGAAGACCAGATAGTGGAAGCATGTGTCAAATGTTAAATATAGAATGAACACAAAACCATGTAATTGAATAATATTATGCAATCCCTTAGAGTCAATAGACCATTTTTCTCGCCAACCTCAACTTGTAAGTAGACTCATAACCTAGAATATGTTAGACTGTCATCAATGGCAACACATAGTAATTTGTATTTATTATAGTTTGTAACCATGCTGACAAGTGTAGCACTTTGTAGTGCCCATTCATCAGTCCCAAGGAGAACAGCCACCACTGAATACCTCGCACCGCATAAACCAAGAATACACTACGCCATACATCTCCTTTAGTGTGGTCCACACTAATTATCATCATCCTCACATCAATGATCTTGGAATCAATGGGTGGTCACTATAGAAGGTGGCATGGGATCATAGTTGCAATGAAATGCGTCGCAAAATGGACAAAAACATTTGTTTCACATGGTGTTTTGAAACATGAATCTAGGTTTAGGGTTTAGGGTTTGTAATGGTTGTGCATGTGAAGAATTAAATAAACGACCTTCACCTTGGTACAAACCAAAAAACGCAACAAGTTGCCCTTCTCTCAAATGAAAAAGTTAGTTTTCATTCAAACAAACTTGAGGATGTTGGAGAGCACGGGAGGTGATGATGCCATTCAAGAATTAAATCTCAATGAAATTGACACTACCAAGGTTCCTTCTTTGCCTTCTCAGTTGGAGATTAAAGATCAATATTCTTTCTTATTCCGAGAAAAAACTTAGCCATCTCAATGTGTGCCATGAAAACAAGAATCGTAGAGTTTGAATGAAGTTTTGACTATGCCAACTTCAACATATGAATCTCAATTTCAAAAACCCTCTACTTCAAGCCAAAGTTGTTTTGAAACACACAATTTGGAAAGCAACACTTATTTTAGAAATTACATTGATGATGACCATTTTAATAGTTTAGATGATTTAATTGCTTCTAGTGTGCAAGAATTTTACAGTTATGAAGACCCTCGTGCTTATTCTCACAAAAACCCACACTTTGGCCCTTGTTAGGGCTTTGTACAAGTGATGGATTATAATCCTAGAGGTTACAATATACTCTAGCTTTTTGTCATGAAATTTGTGTGTTTCGAAATCTTAAGAAACGTTTCAAATCATTTTTTAAATGAGTTTCATTCTTTTCAAAATGCGCATCGCAACTATTCATGGGACACTTGTTGCTACATGGCAAGTTATGAAGGTCATTTCAATCAACTTGCTACACTATATAAGATATGTATGTTACACGTCTATGGTATTCGGTCTCACATGTGTAATACTATCACTTACCCTATTTTGAGGCATATGCTAAGTTACATAGAGGATCAACAACTTCATCATTAATGTCACCTCATGATACATGTCACAAGTGTGCTTACTAATATTTTGGCATGAGTATATTCAATGTTGTTAAGAAGCGTATGCCTTTGTTACACATTGATCCACATGTCAACTAGAATACACCCAATCGACACTTGGCATTGGTATGCTCAAAAATATCTTCCTTTTGCATACTGGAACGTAAACACATGACACTTGCCATATGCTTGGGAACATCTTCCCCATGCATAGTAATATGCAAAACTATCATCCCAAGTATCCCAACACATGCTACACTAAATGTCATAATGAAAATATAATTTCACTTTAAAAACTAGATTTATATGTTGACAAATAATATCATATTGGTAGTTAGCATGCATGACACTTTGAGACCTTTGGGTATCTAGTTTAGGCCCTTTGCAAATAGTGTATGTGACACTAAATACCATAAACGGTGTTATAGAGTTAAGGGGTTAGGAGGGACTGGACTAGCAGTTGAGATGGATCCATGTTTATTTTGCTATTGTTGGTCCTTCGGGTTGTACTAAATTAACCACAACCAATAACCAATATTTTCTTGCCCTTCATCTAATCCTAGGTTTCATAAAAGAAAAATAAACACATAACACATGGACTAAAGTCCCTCTTATTTTGCCTAACATCTCCGTTTTAATGGGATGTACACTCTAACCTCCCTAATATCATGCATGTGGCAACCAAAATGTACGTGATATCAAGGAGGAATTTAGTGCTAACATGGATGCATGATAATAGAGGATTAGTGAAGCATGTGATAGTATGGAATAACATAAAGTTAACATCGTAATAATGATAATTATTACAATGATGACAACTTGATGAGTGCGAGTGTGTGACTTGAATTCTTTGGTGAATTACATTAATGTGAAAACCCATGATATATGGGAGGGACATGTGACAACATGGAGGGAGATTAAAATTGAGCACATTTATTCCCCGTGGTTTTGGGATGTAAGAGAAGGAGTGACATCGAGGAGGGTGATATCACACACGCTAGGGTGTACAAGAAAGAAGGTACATCCACAAACATAAATATTAAAATACTTCATGACTTGTATATAAACTTAAGGTTCATTGCAAGTAATGAATCTTTGGTATGCATGTAAACTCATCCTACTTGGATGACATAGCTCTTGTAAAGACGTGGATTCTATATGTTTGTAAAAGAAGGACCCAAAAAAAAAAACCGCATAACATTACTCAATTGATGAGGTGTGTTCACTTAAGGTAATGGGCTTGGGTGAGGCCCACCACTTGTCTTGGTGTCTTTGGCAGGTTACGTAGTGCATCATGGGCCAACTTGTTTTTTTGCTAGAACCCCCAACAATAGTCATGTTGGTTGAATAACTGGGCTCCTAACAACTAGACACCTAGTGATTAACTATGCCTAAACAAATACGCATTGGAACAATCTATGCGTCATATAAATCGTGGGCTCCAAGCCCTGGTTGGGAGGGAGTGGTCCCTTATGAGTGGGAGGGTAGCAAGGTTGGCTCTCATTGGCCTTTTGTCCCACTCCTGGACTTTAATATATCAACTTCATTTCAACGAAGGAAGTGCAACCAGGCCCATATAAATTAAGTGTACACCCTAGCACCTAAAAGCAACCTAGTTGTAACACTCCCCTAAGCTAGGCAATGACCAGGGACCTACTAATCATGGCTGAGCATGTATTGATTTATTTTTCGTACGAAAAACAAGTTGTAGCCGGGCCCGGCCCCAGCCCAAATTCAATATGAATTGATGGAGATGCCGGCATCTGACTTGATTGTGCCCGAATCTTTGGTACAAGTTTGAAGGTCCCATGGAACATCTCAGGCCTTATGAGAAACAACTTTGATTGCTCTAATATTGCATTGAAAATGCCTCCATTAACATATACATAAATTGGCATCCACCAATAGTGAGTTCATGTCATCACATTATTCAATATCGTGCTTCATTAGTTCTCAATACATTACGCACTCGGGCACAAAGCTCAACCTCTTCTAGGCTTAATTTAACTATAAATTTAACATAAGGTGGTACACTCAAACCTCCCTAATATCATGCTATGTGGCAACCAAAGTGTATTGATATTAAGGAGGTATGTAGTGTTAACATGGATGCGTGACAATAGAGAGTTTGTCTAGCGTATGACATTATGGAATAACACGAAGTGCAACATGGTAATGTTGAAATTGATGATTTCATACATGGGACATGGATAATCTCCCAAAGTTACACACATATGCAAAGCTCAAACTTTCTAATATATGTTTGTTCATAGTTTCTTAACAACATGTACAAAATAATGAGAATAAGTACAAGTACGAAAACTACTTCTACATATCTAACATGTAAATGGTCATTGTCAACCATGTGACATAAAACTCTTAGGACCATTTCACATGAGGTCCCAAGTCCTAAGTCCCAAGTATGACATGGATGCTTACATGGCAACACTTTTTGGAGGTGAGAGTCAAGACTACATCCTCAATTATGGGGTGGGACTAACTAAAAATATTGTGGACATGTTTTTATGCTAGTTAGTTAGTTAGTTAGTTAGCTAGCTAGTTGTTTTTTCCATAGGTGTGAACTTTGAGACTATATTTCAAAAATACAAACTTTACTTTGATTAGGGTATGACTACATGTCTATTGGATAATATCCCTTCTGAGCATAATTTTGCTAGCGAGGACTAGTTCATGATAACACCTAGACTTCCCCACAATGAAGACAAAGGCCATGGCATTGCCAACCTAGGGAGTAGAAGCATTAAGAGGGCATGTAAAGTTGTAGTTAATGAAGAACCTCCACATGTGGAAGAACATGAAGAGGACTACATGAGATGTTGAAGCAACAACAACGAGGGGCAAAGGAGTGCATGCACTCAGGTTGACACTTAGATTGAGCAAAATGTCTCAAGGCCATATGTCCCCCGCATTTGTGTTCATAGAAAATGGCAATAGGTGCAATGACGAACAATATGAATCCTCATAAGAGGAGGTGGAGATTGGGCAACCCTCTAGGGAATATATATATATATAATGATAATGGAAACAAGAAAGAGGGTGGATTATCATAGAAGGACTTAGATGTCTTGGTTGCATAAGCGAAGCACCATACTTTAGGAGGTAACAACTTTCATGTAGGAAGGAGCAGAGATAAGAATAAGGTTGATATGCAATACAATCCCCCCCCCCCTTCCCCCGCCCCTCAGGGTAAAGAAAAAGAAAAAGAAAAAAGTAAGGAAAAAGATAGAAAGAAATTTCCGGTGGAGTGTGGAATTACAAACACCAACGAACCTATAGGTGATTTTTAATCTTAAATAGGGCATGATGCATTTTTGTATATTTTGTGGTATTTGAAATGGAGTGGCCAAGATAATAGGATGAAGAATGTGTTTGTAAGCAAATTAGAAGCAAATTTTGGGGGTGGGTGGAATGACTCATCCGTCATGAAAGCCATATCCAAACCAATGGCCTATAAGTGCTTGTGAACCAGGTCTTTGATTGGATCCAAGGGAGGGAAGGCTACCAAACATGTGGCACGTTGTTTGGTTTGGCTTCATGGGAAGCTTTGTTTGCGCAAGAGCTATCGACACATGAAGGCAGTCGAAATGCGGGTGGGGAAGAAGGCCTTTCACCGCCTAGGCACGTGTGGTGTGAAAGGCACATACTTAAAGTTTGTGAAATCTCAAACCCCCTACAATTGATTCAATTGGGTCATGTGTTGGTTGAGATTGGGCATTGCGTACCCATGAAGTCCAAGGTGGTTTGGCTTGATCTTGCTAAGGGCCACTTCACACACGAGCCAAGAGCCGTGACAATAAAATTGTGTGAAGTCATATATGACCAGGCCCTCAACCGAATGCTACTTCAATGGATTTCTATTCATGCGGGGTCCCCACGCACAATAAATCATAATAAATCAATAGTTGTGAGATTTCGGATTGCCAAGGTTTCCCAGTTTTGTGTTAGGCCTAACTACCCCCAAGAGGCGGTTTTTGAAAATAGTCCAAGTGACCATGAGAAATGATCCATTTGTTGCCATGTAGGAATCCATGTAGACTCTACATCCATCTTGCATTCACATACTCCGTTGGTCCCTCAAGCGTAGTGTGAAGCGAACTTGGACCGGCTCCGCCTTTTCCACCAATGAGAGTGCAGTGCTTGAAATGCAATGGTCACAGGCCCTCAGTCTCGTGTGTGCAATGGCCCTAACCATGTAGATGGTGTTTCCTAAATCGGTTGTATTTCCAAGTGGATAAGTTTGGAACATGAATAACATCACGATTGGATCTCATCTGGTCACATTGGGATTGAAGTTGCAATAACGCAAGCACCGTGACCAGGAAACCCTCATGGCCAGTGACTGGGAAGAAAGAAATTCGAGCTAACTTGGTCGCCTTCCTTCCTTACTCATTCTCAACAAGTTATTTATTGAAATGCTTCAGTTGGTCGCTGTATGATTACTCAAGTAGCATGTTTTCTAGAATACTGCACGAGAGTTGATATCCAAGAATTTTGATTTCAAATTCGTGATTCGGGAAAATGAATCAGTTAACAACATCTGTATCGAGTAGCCGGTTCTCCCCCATTCATCGCTCATGGCACTGCCTTGGTCGATGTACGTAGGCCACATTTTGTGGTGTTCTATAATGTACATCATAACTCGTAATGCTGGTTTGCAAATTTGTGGAGTTGTATGTCACAGATGGAGATCAACTGCATCAGAGGTAGCGTCATGACAAGTGTGACTTAACAATGCAATGGAGGAAATGCTTAGTGGCATCCGCATGTTGTCCAATACTGGTGCACATAAAATGGTTCGAATGCAAGAGTTCAGATATCATACTTAATTATATGTAGCCTTTTGAATGTGTACGAAGCGCACGTTATTCAAGTGAACTCTAGTTGTTGTGGCTGTGATCGCGGTGAAGCGTCCCTCTTTCACACCAACAGTAGCAGTTGGCATCTCATCTCATCTCTCTGTCTCTCTCACTCTCTCACACACACACAACTTTAGTATATGACAACAGTAGTTGAGTGGTGTAGATTAATTGTTGGTGGTCTGCATCAAGATTGGTAGAATGCTATTGTGACAACATATGCCTGCCTGCCTGCCTCACCAAAAAGTCCATACTGTTTATCATGAAGTGACACTAATGTGTTTTACAGTGGCTTGTCATTGGATTGAGCCCCAGATGGCACATTGATTCTTCTGTGGAGGCTCGTGTTCTTCAATCATAGAGTGCACTTAGTGCTTGTGGTGGTTGCAGTGTTGTGACTAATACCTTGCAATGGCGATGGAGAGTTGCAGAGTGCACAAGGGGGATTTACAACATTCCCTCTTGGCACAATTCTCTCTTGTGTGTGGGAAAAACGTAAGAAATTCCTTCAAGAGGAGGGATTTATGTCAAAGTGGGAATGTTCATAGTGGGAAAACCATCCTGCCCATGCGGGAATTTCCCAAATGCTCCTTGTGGTTCGATCAATTCCCGAGGCAAATGAGATGGCGCAGGCGCAAATGCGAAGTTGGGAGTGGCCATGACTAAGATCCATTGCTGCGGAAAGCACTGGAATAGTAGTTGAGAGAGAGAGAGAGAGAGAGAGAGAGAGAGAGAGAGAGCCCAACGAGCTTGAAGGTGCTAGTCCTCTGTAGTCTCACCTCGATTTTACAACGCATTTCCTATCGACCAAACTTTCTAGTGTGAATCTACCCCCGTATATATGACTACGACGTTTGTAATATGACATTTTTAGGCTCAATTTGACATATAATAGAGGTAATTATTGTGCATAAGCGGTGGGTCCCACAGAGATGGTTTGCCTCGGGTCTGGGGAGTTATTCCAAGTACAAAATGAATTTGAGAAAGGATATGAATCATGATTCCGCGGTGGGTTAGCTTGACTTAAGTCAAGTTATTTGTTGTAAACCTTGGTTCCAAAACCCATGTTGCACTTTTGAATCTTTGGGTTTGGTGAAGGTTGAAGCACAACTAAAGAAGATTCAAATAAGTTGAAGTAGTTGTTACCAAAAAGAAAGTTGAGTTTTGATTGACGGTTGGGTGGAGGCGGCTTACTCACATCAATTGGTAGGTGAGAGTCAATGAAGGTGTTTGAAGGGTGGAGGTTTTGTTCATCAGGTTGCTTGCTGGCAGGGTTAGGGAAATTCATTCATGTGTATTGGTGGGGACGGTTTCAAGTTAGAGTTCTCGTGGTGAGGTGGTGTTCATGGTGTTTGGAAAAAAATGAGTTGGGTTAGGGGTTTTGGGTATAAGGACTCCTCTCCTCATAGACTTCATATTAGGTTTAAATTCGAAATTGGGATAGGGGAGTGATAATTGTTGATGGTTTAGATGATTGAACACTAATCTCTTGAATCTCGCGATTGATTGATGGATTGGAACTATAGAGATCGATCCCGCAACCTAGGTATAATCTTGAATGGTGTGACGGAAGGGATGTGTTGATGGCATGTTTGAGTTGGCATGGGGTAGAGGAGTCCCTTTGGATTTAGATTTGAACGAAGAGCCAATGGAGGTACATGATGTGGATGACTAGCCAAGACCAATAGTCAAGCTTCCTCAAGCCCATGAGTATGCCCAATTACTATCAAATTTTGCAGTGGAGCATTCTCCAAAGTTTTCTTGGATAACCTCGATAATACGACATTTGAGGCCAAATCGTCATATTATTGACAATACAACATTTGAATGAGATGCAAAAATCGTAAGAGCTCAAAGTGAAGACTATCTTTCTCTTTAATCAATCACATAGACCTAAGTTTCAAAATCAAACATAATTGAACCATCAACCATACTAGAACCTAGAATAGTGTCTATATTATGGGCACACAATCAAATCTCATTGTAATGCATATTGTTTTAGTCTTTGTTTGGGCTTCGTTCTTAACTACAAACCTTGCCATCTACCACTCAAAGATGGGTGTTCAATTAAGAAGAGCCTATGGTCACTTAACACTACACCGTTTAAGGTGTTTAGTGTCACATACACTATTTGCAAAGGGCCTAAACTAGATGCCTAGAGGTCTCAAAGTGTCATGTCAGCTAATTGCCAATATGATACTATTTGTCAACATAGGTCATTTTTTTATTTTCAAAGACATTTTATTTACATCATGGGAAATAGTGTAGCACAATGGGATGCTTAAGATGATAGTTTTGCGAGTGCATATGCAAAGGGAGGATATTATTGAGCATACTAATGGCAAGTGTCTTGTGTTTATATTTGAATATGCCAAAGGAAGAAATTCTTGAGCATACTAATGCCAAGTGTCACTTGTGTACACTTAATGTCAACTTGTAGACCATTGTGTAACATAAGCATACACCTCATCACACCATTGAGCATACTCCTATCAAGATTCAGTAAGCGTACTTGAACACCAAGTGTCATGAGGTGATGCTAATAGTGAAGTTGTTGGTCATTAGTGTGACCTTGCATATACTTCAAAATAGGATAAGGGACACTATTACACATGTGACACTAAATATCATAAATGGCATACTGACTTAGAAAGTTGGTCCCGAACAACATAGTTTCAATCGATTGCTTTGTTGAATCAGCATGCCCAATCTACACCTCTCATAGATTGGTTGTGCCCTATAAACTCTTGCCTAAAACGAACATGTTGAAACAAGAGAATCTAGGATATTTTGGACACACCTATAATCAACTTTGTAAGAATCCATAGTTTATTCATACTGTATCCAAAACCTACGAGCTACGATGCATTGAATTCCTCTTTCAAATACCAATAAATCCCAAGAAAAGACAGTTCGATCTAACAATAGCGAACGTGCTCAAACACTCAAAAGGACAAGTTTCCGTATAAATGTAAGGCCCACATTGCTTAGCTTACTTTGGTGCAAACAAGTGACAATGACAACGCTTTGGGATCCCCAACGAAGCCTTTATTGTTGCACCATTCCCCAAAACCGTACCATGGTCACATGGGGGAAAGCGGCCCCCCGTAGAGCCTTTTTCCACATGCCATCACGAAGGGAACTTCGTAGAAGCTCGACCCCAATGTGGACACCATCCATGCACCTAACCTAACTTAACCCAACATATCATATTATAAGAGAACATATCATATCATAACATAACATAACATATTATAACATATCTCTCGGGCACTCATCATGATAGCCATCACCATAAGGGCATCCTCACCCATGCCTCATCGTGCACTCATCATCATCATCATCATGGTGGATGAGTCAGCCTGGTATTGTATTGAAGTTGCTTTGGCAGGCAGCGCGCTCGTCTCTTGTTGACACTCGGCACAATTCACAATCATTCATCATCACCCCTGCTACCTCACCTACCTTAAATCTCTGCCTGCTTCACTTTCTGCAATACGGCAGGCAGCTTCGAGTAAGAGCATCCCCAGTAGCATACCCTAACGCCAAATTGACTGTATAATATTTTCCAGCGTTGTGGAGCCCGCCGACCTGGGCACCATCGTATTAAGTTTCCTCTCATATTGATTGCTTGTGGGACTATGCACTCGAGTCGGGATCAGAGTGGCTTCTTCTGACATGTGATAAGGTAGTAGATGCCTCTGAGATGCGGCCGGGAACTCACACGATTCAAGGTTCTTATTACTTATTAGGTTTTTGATCACGTATCTGCGTCATCTTGTCAGGCCACGTGGATCCAAGGTCCACCCCATTCCGAGTTTGACAGGTTAACGTGAATACGAGGTTGACGTTGATAATACGATTCACGGTTCTTACTTACTAGGTTTTTGATCATGTATCTGCGTCACTTTGTCAGGTCACATGGATTCGAGGGCTGCCCGGTTCCGAGTCTGTGAGGTTAAGGTGAGTAATTACGAGGTCGACGTTGATAATGCGATTTGAGTTTCTTATTCTGATTAGGTTTTTTTAATCACGTATCTGCATCATCTTGTCAGGTCATGTGGATTCAAGGTCCGCCCAGTCCCTACTTTGCAAGTTTAAGGTAATTACGAGGTCATCGTTGAGAAGGTGCAATTCGAGTTTCTTATTTATTAGGTTCTTTATAGTGTATCAGCATCATTTTGTCAGGCTACGTGGATTCGAGATCTGCTGGCCAGTTCCAAGGTCGGTGTTGATAGGCAACGCGACCTATGTTTCTTAAATATTTGATTAGGGTTTTGATACCATCGCAGCACTCATGGCTGTGTCAAAGTTGTCTTGTCAGGCCATGTGGATTTGCGGTCTGCCCTTTTTGTAGTTTGCAAGGTTAAGGTAATTTTCAAGGTTGAAGGCGGGAATGCGAATTGAGTTGCTTATTAATTCAGGGTTTTAACCATTGTTGATGCAGCACTCAAGTCATTGCATCATCTTGTCAGGCTACGTGGATTTGAGGTCAGCCCAGTTCTGAGTTTGCAAGATTTAATAAGGTATGAATTACGAGGTTGACGCAAAAAAAACGCAATTGGAGTTTCTTTCAGGGATTTGACGGCATTGCAGTATTTTACGTCTCTGCTTTGTCTTGTCAGGCCACGTGGATTTGAGATCTGCACTGTCCAAAGCTCTGCAAGGTTGAGCTAATTACGAGGCCATTTGCTTGCACCGTGTTCTTCTTGGATTTCATTCCCTTTGGAGGAGTCGGATTGGCAGGCAGGAGCATGCGCGATGCAGTAGGCCTGCAATGACAAAGTGCTTGTGGAGGTTTTCGATACTGCCATGACCAAGTACCAGCTGCACAGAAATATCTGTAAAGCCCTCGGATCACTTTTGGTCTTGTTGTGTTGCAGTGGTGACAAATGAAATTGGCAATGCAGGGAACCTCATGTCGTGGAAAGTCCGGTCTTTCACCTAAAATTATGAATAGCTGTACTGAACTATGTTGTACTCTAGAAAATCTTGAGCTAATATGTAATAGAGCAACCATTGACTCAATCACGGGACTAGTGGTGATCTGGTGATATATGTATTTGTAAAGTTTGCTGTTGGCATCCTGCTCTAGACGTTCACTTTTTGAATCAAGTGGAGGTGCACGGCGAAACAATTTCTTCAGAAAGCAAACTTCCAGAGCATGATGTCAACAGCTAACTATTTACATCATGTACAGCAGATTATTGCAAGTCGCTCGTCTGTCACACATAACTCATGATTATCTGCTCTGCATTAGGGTGATGTATAAGTGGGCACAGCTTGAGAATGCAATTCTTTTGTGCACTTGCTTGACGCAACCCCTAGATGGCACACATAGGTAGAGGAATTGGAGAGATAGTAGGTTAGAGATGTGAATCGCAATGTTGAGTTTGATCCCGTCACTGGTGGAATAATTTGATCACTTTAGGGTTTTATATGAAGTATATTTGTTTTTGTGTGTTTTGTTTTGGTTTTATTGGATATCTGCAATGCTTGGGCTGCTATGATGCTACTGATGCTATTGACAGCGTCTCCTTTGCATCTAGTGATTGTATCTTTGATTTCCTATATACCAGTACATCGAAGACATGAACCACATTAAATCTCAAGATCAATCTAATACCACCACTTGTATGAATTTCTAGTTCATCTCGTGGCGACATAAAACTATATGCACTAATCCTCCACATGCCCTAAATCATCCTAAATGATCAGGTATGTTGAAAAGGGGATACCTTCATCTTCCAACATTTGCAATGTTCATTGGAAGTTGGAAAAGTTCTGGTTCTAAAATGGCGTCTTGGTCACATGGAGACTGCTGGAAGTATTCTGTAACCTTGGAGCATAGAGAAGGCGCTCTGACTGTTGCAGAGGAGCGTTTGGATTTTGAAAGAGGTGCTCTTTCCTTAAGGTATGCGGGTGTTATTTGGTTATTTCTCATAATCGGACAATTATATTTGATTGGTGTGTGGTTAGGTGAGGATCAAAAAACAAACACCATAAAGACACATGTTTGAAAGAGGTTGGACTACATCTTTAAATTTTATTAAATACTCCCCCACTCAATAGTGAACACAATTGGGAGAACCTTTATATTCAGTTAGGGGATCAACAAAAATGCACTCCTGATAACCATAACTAGATTAGAGGAGGTCTGATATCCAAACTGACTTTTCCTAATGCTTCATTGTAGATTTGCTAATGCAACAGACGTTTCTTTGGGTCAATCTAATTGTAGAAGTTTGAGGGAATGAAAATCGAACTGAATAACACCCACATAACTTAATCCTTTCCATGCCCTTACTACACATTAATGAGTTTCTCTGACAGTGGCATTTGATTCTACAAATGGGTAAGTGTGCGCGTATTCAACATTGTGTAACAAAATGAAGTGAAACTTGTTGCTGAATTTCAGTTACTTGTTTTATCTCCAATTCTCTTCCTCCAACTGTGTTCATGCGCTGATAGTAACAGCAATTTTCAATTTGAAGTGTTACAAGCAGACAGTATGCATGAAGGGAGTCAAAGTTTTGGGAGACTTTGGAGGAATGTAGATTGCTATGGTAAAAAAAACAATTTCCTCATCAACAACACTGATACTTTGCGCACCTATTTTAGCGTGGTATATGGCAAGGCTTATGTGAAGAACGGATGCCAAAAAGACATGTTACAGTGAGAATGGACAATGTGCTCTCAAACTATAGGCACCATTCTAACTTGAAACTTGAACACCGCTTGGAAGGGCATGTGTGATCGATTAAAGAGGGAAGAGAATCTTCACTTTGACCTCCTATAACCTTTGCAACTCAACCCCAAATTTGAAACTTGAAATGATGATCTTCATGATATTTAATTGCTAACCGAATGACCCGATTCTTAATCCAATCCATTGGTCTCAAAGTCGTTTGTGGTTTTGGAAGTGCCCACAGTACGGCCACATACCTTACTTTGACAACAGGCAATTGTCATGTGGAGTGTGATTTGTTGGTAACTATGGATGGATGTCTACATAGTTGGTGTGTCATCATCTAGAAGAAGGTATGCGGGTGTTCTTTTGGTTACTTTTCTTAATCAGATACCTGTATTTGATTGGTGTGTGGTTACGTGATGATCAAAGAACAAGCACCATAGAGACACGTGTTAGAAAGAGATTGGACTACATCATCAAGCTTTAATGAATACTCCACTCTCGATAGTGAACACAAAGTGAGAGAACCTTCATGTTCAACTTTGGAATCAACAAAGATGCACTTCCGATCACCGTAACCAAATCAGGGGAGGTCTGATGTTGTTGACGCTCCATATTAGATTTGCTCATGCAGCTCAAGTTCCGTTGAGTAAGCATAACCAGTGGAAGTTGGAGAACATGGAAACCGGAATCGAATAACACTCTGCATACCTTATGTACATACTCCCTCGATTACAATTATTCGCAGCCTCTGAGAGTGACTGTAGTTTATTGCTCCCTTGATTCCTCGAAGATTGGAGCCAGAGATTCTTGATACAGGCTTGGTGCAGCTGCATTTATTGTGACTTTGTTTGGTGTCCGCCTCCTGGGCGGCTATTTAGTGCAAACAATTTTCGTCACTCAAGGTAGCCCAGGCGATGCTGGAATCACCTGGATGCTCATACTTAGGCTTTTCTTTTTTTGAGTTTTAGCTTCAGAGCATTGACTGCCACTCCGAAAATAGAAGGGCACAGGAAAATTCAGGATGTTAAAAGTTCTGAACGTGTGTGCAGAGTGTGGAAAACAATGCCTTCTCTAAACGCTTGAGTACTATACGGGATTCAAGGAGCTTGCTGATTTGGGCAAAGCCCAAGTTGAAGTCATGGTCACTTTTATGACCATCAGGCTTATTAAGGTGTGTGGGGCCTTCTGTGGCCGCTGTTTCTTAATTGAACACCTAAACTTATCTGAGTGGTAGAGGTAGATGCGCCTAATTTGGTTACTTATCTTAATTGAACACCACCTATATTTGAGTGGTCCGTGGTTTGGTGTGGCTCCAAGACCGAATATTGTTCTCCCTCTCTATTGAGGTAAATTTGGTCGCGCAAGAAAATGTAGTACTATCCAAATGTCATATTGTATTCTCAATAACATGACATTTTGGCTTTAATGTTGTACTATCGAGGTTTTCCAAGGAAATGGCTTATTTTACATAAGATGTCAGTTTGTATACATAAAGAAGGCACACGAGTATGAAGGAACAGTTGTATTGAAGAATTATGCTCCCAACATTCTCCAAGGTTACCCAATGGTCGTGCAATTTTTTCCAAGGTTCCCTTGCATATTCCAAAGTACTAATCACAAATGAACCTTGAATTACATCTGGGTACCTTCACTTGTGCAAAATAGTTACCTCTGTTGTATGACCTATCGGACCTAAAAAATGTCTTGTATTACGAGCGTTGTAGGCGTAGTATGGAGGTAACTTTAGCATCAGAAAATTTGGTTGATTGAAAATGCGTTGTATAGTCAAGGTGTCATATAATTGAGTGTCCTAATAAGGAGGTTAGAACATACCAAAAAGAGATTGGATTGCTTGCTCGAAGTATGATAACCATTCTAGGTTTCAATAGCCAACACAATTGCGGAGGGGGGGGGGGTTATGACCATTTAATGTGCATGGGTAGCTTCACTTTGATAATAATAAGATATTCATATGACCTCTGAAGAATTATGGGGAAAGTGGCTACCGCTTCGATTTGGATTTGCTCACCATTTTGTATGAATCATGTGTTTCATGGCCTCGGAGAAAGTGGACCACTCTTTTTTTTTAAAAGTATCAAACTAAGACCCACCTACCTTATAATGGCAAGCTTGTAGTTAAGAACGGTCACCAAAAAGACATGCTTTACAAACAGCGATATTGAATAATGTGCTCCAAATATTAGGTTCACTTGTTAACCCGATTGTGAGGCCCCGGGCTAAATCACATATGTGTTCAACCAGACTTGGCCCCTCCCTCCAGTGCCCGGTCTTCCTACACGCACGTGCGTGGGAACTTTTCCCCGTTGGGAACCAATGTGACAATACCTAGACAAAATTACAAATATTCAAGTTGACATCACTTTCATTATTCCCAAGTTAACTAACGAAGTTAATCACATGCCAAAGGAACTTAATGGCTTAAGTGATCGGGTATTGTCACATTTGGTTCCCAATGGGGAAGAGATCCCACGCAGGCGTGAGTAGGAACACTGGATAGTGAAGGAGGCGTGGGGGAGGCGGGGCCCAACCGAACACAGATGTGATCTAACTTGGGACGATTGTGAGGACATGTATGATCAATTAAAGAGAAACAGAATACCCACTTTGACCTTGTATAACTTCTGCATGTGGACTCCGATTTTGAACTCGAAATGATAATGCACGTCATGTGCAATTACAAACTGGATGAGTTGATCCCCCGATTCAACTTAAAAAGCCAAAATCGTATGTGGAGTTAGAAATGCTCACAATAAGGTCACATAAGTAACTTATGTTCGTTAGTTTTTTTTTTATCTAGGCTTGTTATCCTCATCTTCTCTGATGAGTTCCTGACAAAGTGATATCATCACAATGCTCCATGCAGCATGACACGCGGATGTGAAGAAATTTTTGTATCGTTGAAATGTAGTAAATGGTGGAAAGGATGTTGACTTTGAGGGATGCTCCGCTCTATCATTTGCACTGCACCAACAACCAAAGGCAAAAAATTCGCATGCGTTGATGCCTCAAAAACGGGCACTATGATCATGGGCAGTTCCGACTCCGACATAGATAATTTCGACCATCGGATCGAATCATGAATTCCGATTGCTTTATCAAGTTTCAGTGTTGGAGGTGAGATGCAAAAGTTATAGGAGGTCAAAGTGAAGATTCTATTTCTCTTCAACTCTTAATTGTATTTGGGGTTGTATATGATCCTAGGCTGCATGGCCGAGGCTAGACGCCCCCAGCTCTTTAAGTTGGGCCCCCACCACTATCACTAAGGTAAATAAAAGAGGTTTAGTAAAAACATGACCTTATAGCTTTGTGGTATATTCATCTCAAGCGGGTATTTCCAGACCAATTTAGGGGTTTTGATGTTAATTTCGGGTCGAGTTGTCCCCCCCAAATAAAACCTACGTGCTATACTAGAATTGTCTACATTTTCACCTCGGGTAATAGTGATAGGGGCCCAACTCAAAGAGGTGGGGTGTCTAGCCCTAGCCCAAGTTGCACAGGTATAAACTTTTGATTTGCATAACTTGTCCAAAATTGCTCCAATCAGTGCCTATGACAACCTAATTTAACTAGCAAAAATTGGCTAGTGACGGTTGAATTTTATATAGCAGTATTGTTTGCCATGAGGAATTTCCAAATGTATTTTTTAAAGTGTCCATTCATTTTGTTGAAGTTTTGAACTCATCAAGAACACTTAGGGTTTGGGAATTGCAAGCATTGTAAGAAAAATCAAACCCAAGTGAAATGTTACAAAATCTTTTGAAATACATTGGTATTGATAGATCTTGTGTAGTTCTTTGCAAACTCCACTAATCTGATAAAGAAGTCATTGTTTATTACACTCCAAAAGAAAGTTGCAGTTGTTGCATGATTCATACTACCTCATTTGTAAAAATCGTAATCAACCGAAGGAGACACCTAAACAACCGAGAAACAACTCACATTCGTATGGGCCAATTTAACGATACATTTCTTGAACTTCTTAAAAAATAAATGAAAAATGAAAAATCATACACTCAAGTCATTGAATTCAATTTTTTTCACCCCAAAATGCCCAAATGTATTTAGGGGTTAAGTGTTTGCACATGTCATCCCAATTCCATGCAATGTACTATATAATTTAAACTAAATGATCTATGAGAAGCACATAACCCAATTCAACCTTATTGTAACATGTGCTCTTTTGGTGCTCATTTGAAATCACAAACCTTGTCATATTCCATTAGAATAATTGTGTTTAACTAAGACAAGTGACCGCCTAAGACCCACATACTTTATGTGTCATAATTAAGCAAGGCAAAAACACTAAATTCAATCGATGACTTAATTATGACACCTATTCTTGGGTTGGATGTTCACAATACCTACCAAAGGAAGGATACCCCATGGAAGAGCATGGTGACAATGTTATTATAATAGTTACCAATGATTTTATTTTTAGCTAATTTAAATCATGAATCAAAGACCCCAAATTAGCCAAGTGAGCTTAACAACATAACTACAAGGGAGCAAGTTTTTACCATCACCCCCCTCGATAGGAAACCAACCGTACTTCTTGTCGCAAAGCTACATACTTCTTCTAAGCTTTCAAAAAGTGACTACAATTTTGGTGGACTCTAAAGGGCCACTACAAGTTCATTTCACACTAATCTCAAGGACCAACAGAGCAAGTGAATGCGCGATGGATGTAAAGTCCACATGCATTCCTATATGGCATCAAATGGATCACGTTTCATGGTCACTTGGACTATTTTCAAAAACCACCTCTTGGAGGCAGGCCTAACACAAAACTAGGAGAATACGGCACTCCAGAATCTCACAATTGTTAATCAATTGTATTCTATCATGTGTGGGGACCCCACATGAATAGAAATTCGTTGATATAGCCTTTGGTTGAGGGGCCGGTCACTTATGACTTCACACTACACCCGAGGTTTGTAACCACACTACATGATTTTGGGAGTGTCTTGGAACGCCCTTTGGACACTTCTTTTGGGCTCTCACAATTTTGAGGTCACTGCTCTTGGCTCCTATGTGAAGTGGCCCTAATCTACAACCCCTACAAGTCATTCAAAAGGGGTTGGGGTGTCAAGTCTGAAAAGAGATTTTAGTGGTATGTGGTTAGGTGTGGCTTTAAGAACAGATACCAAAAAGACATGTGTTTGAAAGAGATTTCATCTTGTGTTCAAAATATGATAACCATTTTTTACTCAACAATCAACATAAATAGAGAGACATGTACAATCACTTAATGAGCACGAGAAGTTACACTTTAATAATGATTGAAACATTCATATGAACTCCAAAACTTATGAGGAAAGCGACTACAACCTCGATTTGAATTTGCTAAACCATATTGTACTAATCGCATGTTTCATATCCGAGGAGAAGTGGGTTAGTCCAAAAAAAGTGACCATTGTAAGAGTCAATCCACCTTACATGAATCTACGGTAATCACATTCAAGACTACGAAAGGCCCACCTACCAAACCATAGTGTCACGTATAGAATATAGTTGTTCGAGGCAAAGTACGAGGGTAATTGTCCTCTTTGTTGGGCATGTTTGCAAGGAGCTTGATTGGTGCACACAATTGGCACCATCAACATAGTATTCTCCATGCTATTGTGTGAAATTTTAATGGTGACCTAGGAACCAATGGAACGTAGACAACCCTTAAAATGGGCATTGTCTCCACCTATCCCACTTCTCCTAGGATATGAAAAAACACGTGATTAGTACAATGCGGTAAGCAAATCCGAATCGAGGTTGTAGATGTTTTCCTCATAATTTTGGGAGCTCATATGAACATCGTATTCATTATCAAAGTGAAGATTCTTGTGCTCGTTCAATTGATATACAGACCCTTGATTATGTAGAGTATCATATTTTGAATACGTAGTCCAATCTTCTTTTTTATACAAATGTAGTTTTGATATCCATTCTTGAAACCACAAATAACCATATACCACTCAAATATGATTGTTTGTTTAAGATAAGTGACCGAATTAGGTACGTCTACTTTAGGTCACACAAACATGCCAATCCACACTTTTGAATGACTTTGAAATTATTGTGAGTCACACTATGACATATATAATAGAAACATATAAATTAAAATGTAGTCATAAAGGCGTTACCAACAACAAGTCTATAAATTTATGTTGCCAACCGTCCCTAATTACTATACCGTTTCTTTTTATTTAGTGTGGATAACTAGTTTGAGTTATAATGTGCTATATAGCCCACTGCGTAACTTTGCGGGAGCCACCTCAACTACGTTTACGAAACGACAAAAATATGGGTTACACTATTGTGTCTAATAAGTGTGGGTTAGCATTTGGATTTATGTGTTGCTATGACTTTTTACTAACGTTATCATTTTTACCAGCTAAGTTATATCATATTCTTCGGTGTGCACACTAACCATTTATGTTATTTGGGTAAAGAATGATGCTCTTGGTAAAATGTCATAATGATGCATAACTCCAAATGCTAACCCACACTAATTAGGCTAAATAGTACATTTGCTATAAGTTTTGATTGAGGGTGGAAGATTTTGCAAGCAATTTGCATTTAGGATCGGGGGAGTGTGAACCAACCTATACATTGGTACCTTGGTGGATGACTACAATGGATGGGGCCGTTCATTTCTCATCCACTTGCCAACCCAAGTGGACTTAACCATGGTTAAGAGGTGGAGTCCCTGTAGGGCTTTAGCCTCCTTTGGCATGTGCTATAAGAACTATTTCCGAGCATCACTTTTTGGCTCCATTTCCCATGATGCCGCCTCTTAATATTATAAGTAGGAAGGAATGTCACATGGCGATTACCATTACTATACTTTTTTTTTATAGGAATGAAACGGGTTAGGATTTAGAGTTCGAAAATACATATTTGATCCAAATTTAGAAGTACACATAAGAATGAGAAGATCCTTATTTGCAACTGCAAATGGGATGGGGACTTGTAGCATCATTCAAGTTTTGCACAAGGTATGTTGCACGAACTACAACTTTAAAATTATGTGCATTCCTCCATTTGTATTAACATGTAGTTTGAGCTATATATTAGTTCCATTACAAATACACTCTTTTAGAACGAGATAGAATATTCCTTGAAAGACTATACTATTGGTTGTGATGTATCTTGAAAGTCTCTCAGTGATGGGTATTCCATAAACTCTTTGTGATGGAATTCAAAAACTCTATTGCGATGGGCATTGCATTTTGATTTCTTTTCTATTGGAATGTCTTTCCTCTTGGGAATTTATTTTCTTTATATCCAGACAATTGTGATATACTTGCATTAAATTATTTAGTGTTTGATTATACCCCAAAAATTTTAAAAATTAACCATATTTTGTTCTACTTAGCATCTGAGCATATGGCGTTCAGAGTCAAACAACTCCAAAGAAATAATTGTGTCAAATAACCCAAGAGAGAATTGTGCACAATGGCTAGACAAGTTAGACAACTCCAAGAGGGAGTTAGACACTTCCCCCGGGAAGATCTCTGTGTTAAAGTTACATAACTCCAACTTGAAGATATGAATCACAGTTAGACAACTCCCAACGGATGGATGTTGTTCATTGGAGCTAGACAACTCTCAATGAATAAATAAAGTTGTAATTAAACAATTCCAACTAGAAGAATGGATGAATGATCTAGTTGGAATTAGACAGTTCCAATTAGAAGATTAGATGATTGGATCAAGTTGGAATTAGACAATTCTAACTAGAGGATTGTGATTGAGCCAGAGGATAAGAAAATATCATGTAATGAAATGATCTTTGTATATAAATAAGGAGGCTTCGATCTAAATTTAGTAATACTTGAGACTTGTAAAATTATCTCTTAAATATTATGAATAAAGATGGATAAGACTAGGAGTGCCTTTGGGTATAAGAGGGAACTCATGGGAGGAAAAATGAGTATCTTTTGTCTCTCCTATGGTTGGGTGGTTCGAGCTCATAGCAATCACAATATTGTGATTAAAACTTTTGTAATGTAAAAAATTTGAAAGTTCTCAATATTGATGTCTCATGTGCACTCATGATTGTATTATTTTTATGTAAAAGATGAATATGACAACGATAATACACCAATCGCTCATAAATACATTTTTTGTTGCAAATTTGTTATGTGATAGGTATTATTGAATGCACTTCTTCTATTGTATTCATGTGACTATATGCCAAGGAAGTGATCTTCCATCATTGCTTAACAACCCAAGCCGGACCAATGCACTACAACCCACCATACCATTAATTTCAAACAATTTAATGTCATTTTAAACCCTAAATTAAAGCTTAAAGGTACACTTACATGAACTAAATAGAAAGTAGTTAATGAATACAACATGAGGTAGACCACAAACTCACAATGAGCACAACAACATGAATCCAAGGCACACAAAAACAAAAGTCATTTGGATGAGATTCAAGATATGGTGGCAATGCACAAATATGGAACAAACTATATTAATTCGCTTGGGTCCATTTTCTAGCTAATTTCCACACTTCTACACATCTCCAATCGTGATATTGCATGTAAACTGTGCACCACAATAAGAACAATCATTATTGAACCCTAAACCTAAAACAAAAATTTAACATTTCAAATAATGACAAATGGCAATTATTCTCACCAAGGCCAAGGCGGTGAGAGGGGCAGTGAGGAGGAAAAGACAATACAAATGCGGAGGCAGGGTTGTAGTCATCTACCAATGTACCAGTGTATGGGTTTGTTCACACTCCCCCTTCACTTGGCCTAATGTTTTTTCAACCACGGAACAAAAATTTCAACTTGTAAACTCTTGCCACAAACCTTTGGAAGTAATTTCTCCTTTGGAAGAATTTGTCTCCTGATAAACATTGTTCATTCATCATCTTTCACGTTACGGAGTAATTAGACAAGTGTCAAAGACTTATGGCCCATCTTCTTAGAAGCAATTTAAGCATATAGACCAAGGCAATAAGTGCCCAAGAGGTGAAGTTTTGCAAGATGCAAAACGATTAGCGCGGGGCTATGTAAACCACATTTTTTGGCCATAGCCCAACTGAATGGAGCAATCCTCAAATTTTGGTGGCTATCATCTAGTGTTTACTAGTTAGAATCTCATCTATAGTAAGATTAAAAAGCTATTGTTGTGATAAGTTGGTTATTTCATCCAACCACCTTCTCCTTCCTCTTCACTCAATAAGGAGAAGGTCGGCCAATGTAAGGGGAGGCTATTTACATATGTAGAAATCAAGCATAGTCTCTTAGAAAGCAATAATCACAAAGATCACCGAGACTCATTGATTGAGATTGGGCAGACAGGCATAGGGCCAAGAAGGCAATAGACTATGAAAACCAATAGGTTTGGATTCTTGAAGTAATTAAATTATGAAGTTGAGAGTAAACATGATTCTTATGAGTCTTGTGGTATCCAAAGTGGAGGTTTGATTGTTGTTGGTTGCAGTTCAAAGTGAAGGAGAGAACATGTAGAGTTGAAGAAGTGATATCATTTGAGACCAAGCATGATAGGAATTGTGGTTGAGGAAGTTATCGGGGAACCTTTGGCATGGAAGGCATTGCCTTGTTGACGCGGTATTGAGAAGTGTAAGGCTAGGAGAGTCAATGTTGAAGTTGATTATGAAAATCATGGCGATAGTCTAAGAGGTAAATCAATTGTAAGATTATGAAAGACAAGAATGACAAAGAAACGATGATGGGGTTCTAGGCAATGACCATGTATGGTCATTTACTTAGTTTATGAAAGACAATGAAGATTAATCACCACAAGAAGGGCAATGGCTACTGAAAATTGAGTGAGCGAGTTGCTTGTTAGAAGGGTTAAAGAGATAATAGAGTCCAAGCATGGCAATTGACCCAAAGGAAGAAAAAATGAGATAAAAGATTCTTCAACACTTGGAGTAGTTTCAATAAGTTTATGGGTCATATGCAAGAGCAATGAATTATGTTTAACAGACAAGCAATGAGGAAGAAGTAGTAAAGTTAATGGCATGCAAGAAAGGCAATAGTTCCATGCAATGCATAAGAGAAAAGTGTCCATTTAAGGGTAGAAAATGAGTGAAGTTGAGGGAAGGGCAATGGCCTTAGGAAGATCGAGCAATGTCATGACCAATGAAAGGTCAAGAGGGAGTTAACTCCCATAGGAAGATAATGACAAACATCATTAGTGGAAGCGGGGAGACTCAAAGAGGCTTGAGATGGGCGTGAGAATTGAAAGGCCATAGCCAAGTCCTAGGTTGGGAGATAGTCGAGTGAGAGTGAAAGCCATTGCCTTGGGGTAGGTACAAAGAGAACAATATAGCCTAATAAGCCTATTCCATCTTATCAAAGCATGCAATGAGTCTACATGCAAAGATGATGAGGCATAAAGTTATTTTGGGGTAGGCTATATGCTTCCAAGGGCATTACCTTGGTAGCAAGAAGACTTTATCACACTAAAGTAAGTTCATAACACAATGAGATTATTTGATGAATTGAAATTAGGCTAAAACATACAAACCAAGTTTATAGCCTATCTTGTTGACGTGTTGTTATTGTAAAGAAAAAGAAAAAATAACGCCGGTATTGTATACCGGCATGAATGCGAGCCCGTTAGCCCTGTATTGATCGCAGTATCCCGTGATGCAATATAGGGCGTTATGCCTCTTTTGGGAGGTGGGCTCTTGTTATCAAATTATATCATATTATTTTAGTTAAGTTTAGTTAGGGTGGGGGGACAAGGGTTTGTTTGTTATCAAGTTTTCTTTTGTTTAGGACGAGGTATGTGAGATATTTGATGGCATTTTCATGTATTTTCTTCATGAGGGTTTTAATGTTGTGTTTTGGGATTTTTAGGTTGGTTAGTTTTTCCATGGAATGTTCGTGGATAGCACCTCTTACTCCGGCTGTGATGGTGATTAGGGGGTTGACTTTCCATCCGTTGTTTTGTATGGTGTTGATGAGTGGGTCATATTTGGTGTGTTTGTGGGTGAGTGCTTCTTCAGGAAATTTGTATATTTAGGGGAGGGTAGCATCGGTGTTGATGATTGGTTGTGGGCTCCTATAATGCACATTATGTCAGGTCTTAGTTTGGCTTGGCAGTGGCATGTCGTTTGCGGGCATGTACATGCTAGGAGCCATCTGGGTACTGTGTTGTCTGGCGGTTGGTTGTTGAGGTTACTAGCATTGGCCAGTGTAAAGAATCGGGTATTTTTGTTGGCTTGTAGTGTTTGTGTGATCAGATGGACGGCTTTGTTATGTCTTGAGATTCTAAGCCCTTTTAAATAAGGGTGTTCGCATGTTGATAGTAGGTGGGGCCATGTGTCTCTGTCATTTCTTTGGCATAGTGTGCAGTTAGGATTTGGGTATTGGAGAGGCCAAAATATATGTTTTCTATGGTTGCCCATGTATTGTGCATATCTAAATTTGAGGGTTTGGGTAATTTGTGTGTCAGGGACTTGCTTGCTTTTCCAGAAGTGATTTGACAGTTTTTGGTTTATTTGTTCGTTTGATAGCCATTTGTTGACGTAGTTGTATTTTTGGTTGGCTGATGCATGTTGTAATAACATGTGTGGTCGATTCTTGAGACAAGTTGCCATGTCCACCAAAGACAAAGGTGGTGATTACAGTTATGAAGATATGCATGATGTTTGTAAGTTGATTAGGAGAATTTAACTTTAAAACTAATCTCACAAGCATAATTCATGGCAGTTAAGGATTATGCAGTTACTCAAAAGACATTACCTTGGACATAGTCTTGACTATAAGTCATTGAATACTTGGCAAGCTTTTGAGCTTCACGACTAACATAGAAGAGTGATAGGAGTCACGCACATAGAACAAAACCACATGTGACTAAGAAAGCACCAATGAACTGTAAGAGTGCGAATCAAACTTTATGAAGAGGGAGCGAAGGAGTAAAAGACATATATTGTAATTAGAAACCTTAATCCAATGTGACATTAATCCTCATAGACATTAGCTCAGTCTTCTCTGAGACCTTGTACCTTGGGTTGTTTTCCTTGGGTTAATTTAAGTGATAGCAAAAAATCTAACTTCAAAATGTGAGAAAGTTTGAGATACATTCTCCTTAAGAATCTATAACAACATGTAATCCACTCCCAATGAAACTAATGGTGGAGTAAGTTTCATATTAGAGTCAATTTCGTTGCATTTTCAACCTCCCGTGTGGATAATGCAAAAAAAATAATGTCATGATCACAACACTGTAGTATCATGGCAACTCACATTTACTTCATTTTCCATAAGATAATTCATTCTATGAGATTTTACCTAGTTATTTGTAAAATGAAAGAAAATTGACCAATTTCTTTCAAAATAATTTGCAATTGTATAAATATAAACATCGAACCCAGTGAGATACTTCAGTGATGGGTTTGTGGTGCAACCAACGGGTTGGACGCTAGCCACATGTTTTATGTATCATACTCAAACTTGCTAGGAAAAAGACAAGGTAGCGAGAATTTTTTAATGTACCTACTCGAACTTAACAAGTCACCACTAGTCACAATAGTTTCCACTAAAGTATGTATACTAGGTACGATAAGACTTGGGGTACTAAAACATTGGGATTCTCCCTCCCCGGTGTTTGTCATAAGAGTGGGACAATGGATGTTTTGTAATCCTTGTCAAAGTTCACGTGACCTAACACCACATCAACACGCTACCAACCTCATAGAAAAAGTGGAAGCCGTGCCAAGTGGGGTTTGGAGGACACATGTCAACTAATGGAAACTATAATGGACAAATATGTGCAAAGTGTCCTAGAATTTCGTCTCAAAATGAATGCATGTGCTATACCAAAAGACATTGTTCATTATAGAAGCGTCCATTACATGTCCATATACCTTGACCCTAGGAGGTAGAAGAGATTGAATGTACGACCTTAACACACAATTTACACATGTCCTCACCAAGCCTTAAAGCCCTTTTTAATGGGTTTGAGACTCCTTTGAGGCTTTCTTATGTCCGCTACATAATATTAAGTTGAAAATAGAAAAATATAGTCATCTGTAACAATGATAATCAATATATTAAGTATGTGTGTGCATCTAAGGGCACTCATGTCATACATTTGAAATGAAACTTTAGTTGCATATATTAGCTCTTTAAGGTACAAGAACCTCATTGTAAACTTGAAGATGCCACACCGAGAAATTTACAATGATTTCTTGATATTTTTAGGTAGAGGTGTCATATTATTCCTATTGAAATTTAGACATCTATTACATGTGTTATTTTGATTAGAATATTTGTATATAGGATAAATTTAGGGAATATTGGGCTTAAATAAATGACCTAAATATTGCATACAACAAACAATCATTGTAGCATGTGATTTTATTGTCACTTCCTCTTTTTAATAAATTGTGCTAGATATGGTATAAGTACTGTAGACCAAACAAAATAGCATTTCAATACTTGGTGGGGAGTCTTACAAATCATGTATAGACAAACCCCAGTCCTTGAAAGCTTAAGATCTTCAATCAATTTGAGAAGCACACTTGGTGACTAAGTTGATCTTTTACTCAAATGGTCACTTTTGACACAACTTACTTACAATGGAAGCATGTAACTAAAATACACAATCTTTGTGCATGTTGAGGCCCATGTATGGCCTCTTAGACGCTCATGCGTAGGGATCAACCATTATAATTGTAAGTGGTCGCTCCCATTTTTAACAAACATTTAAATAATGACCGTGTTTTTCAATGGCTCTTTTTGAGTTTCTTTGCGTATACAAGCCTATTTTTGTTTCATGATATAATATCAATAAAGTCCTCAAAAGCAGGACAAAAACAACGAGTTTGATCATTCTTTGAGAAAACTTTCTAACAAGAGCTTGTTAGCTTGTCATGTATCAAAGCATGTTTTGAAAGTTGGGTGAAAGTTTTGGGACCTCCTCTTTCCACCTCAAAAAACTGAGAGAGGGTTATAGGATCTAAAATAGGGTATGCGCATGGGACTTGATATCCCAAAACCCGAATTGGCCTATGCAAGGTTAGTTTGGGCCACCTCTCTTGGTAGGACGAGCTAGAAAGCCAATTTTTCTAAGAGCATGTCACCTCTCTTTGAGTATAATAATTCGAGCATTAAGAAAAGTTGGGTGGATTTGTGTTAATTCTCATAACCTCGTGGTTTGCAACGCAAACCATGGTTTCATGTGCTTTGTTTTATGGATAACTCTAATGTGAACCAATGTTCGTTAATGATTGATTTGTGATGAAAATGGTAGAAAGAAGATGTATCAAGTGAAGAAAGTATCAAGGCCACTTTACGTCTATAATGTCATGTAAGCTTTATATCATCAAGTTCAGCCGAACCTCAAGTCCTTTGCTCGGTGACAAATTTCTCAATATTCTTGGGAGGAAATGTTTCTACATTGATATCGGGTGGAGGTCTATGAACATGTTCGTAATTCAACTCCAACTAATGTCTCGATTTATTTTCCTTTTTTTTGTAAGTTGTGCGAGCCCAAAACGGATTGGACATCGGTCATAAAGTGGTCAAAACCTCCTTGAATGTAACATGCGAGTCACTTCATTTAGAATCCAAACCTATAAGTCTTGCATTTTAGTAGCCATTTTAGAAAGAAAAAAACATAGTTTTAAAATCCACAAACCTTCACACATTTTCAATATGCACCTCTAAGGTAGGAGCACCTTAAACCATGACAACCCCAAAACCAATACCCTCGAAATCTTGCATATAAGTTCATATTGATCATCAAAATGTTCACCATGTGAACATCACCTCCACCCCCCCCCCCTGCCCCTCAAAAAAAAACAAAAAAAACAAAAAAAAACAACAACAACAACAACAACAACAATTATCACTTTTGAAATTTTTTTTTGATAAATTTGGTCTCAATATTTCTACACGGGAAAACATTTGTTCAGTTCAAACAACTACTACATGTAACTTATGTTAGGTATCTTAACTTAACTTCTTAGTGAAGGTGTTCCTACCTTATGTAGCGGTAACCCAAGTCGTTTCTTATTCCCCAAATTGGAGCCACCGCTTTGTTTGTGGGTCTTGGTTTCCCTCAAGCCTTGTGATTCATTGGTAAGCTTACATAAACTTATTATACTCATGTCCATAGCATGCATGGGAAGCCATGATGGACCGAGCACAAGGCCCAACGCACTTGCGCCCGAATGTAGGCTCTACTATTGACTTTGACTCGCCTTGGTCTCCGTGCATAATTATTTTTTTGGCAAGAATCACTTGTCTCCAAATTCCAAATGGCAAGGCGGCGTAAGCCAAGTCAAGTGACTAGCCTTGCATTCTATAAAATAAGGTCATTTCGGGTATCTTGTAGGTGAAGTCCCAACTACGCCTTAATAAACACCACGTCCAAGTATGATACTTAATTAGTGTCATGTGGTGTTTAATGGTAACTTTTCGGATGACACTTCTTGTGGATAAGCTTACAAATGCGTTCATGGATGAGTTCATCCATTGGCCAAAACCCTACCTTCTCTTGTCACCAACTTGTGAAATATATTGTCATGGATGATTGAAATTTGGATGAAAAGTCACTTGGTAGGTGACAATAATTGCAACACTGTAACTCTATAATCTTCCACAAAATTTACATGGAATCACAAATAATGTTGGGTTGACATTTAGTGTTGGTGCCACTTCACCGCGGTTTACAATTAGTATCGAGCATGGCAATTAGAATTGGTGACACTAAATATCACTGTCCTAAATCGAAAGAGCTATTTTTTTCTCAATGTAAGGAGTGCGACTTATTAAGTTACAAGTCAACAAACATCGAACTACCAAACTGATAAGGTAACTTAGAGGGTGTTACTTCCAACCCCATCTCGGAAGCACACCCTATTCATGTTCTCTTATTGTCATCGATTAAACCATCTGAATTCATCTGGCACAAAGCAGGGACAGAGTTGGAAAATGCGAGGTAGATCTGTGAGAATGTGGGGTTGGTTTTGGGCAAAAGTGGGATTAAATTTTAGCAAGCATAGAGATGTAGTAGGGGTTGGTTGTTTGTATGTACTATGAAGAACATGCATGCAAAAAGTAATAAGGCTTTTGGGAATTTATTAGGCATGTCGTTGGGTTTACTGCACATGGGTGGGTGGGGGTATTTTGAGCAGGAAAAAGGAGGGTGGTTTTGGGCGAGTGTTGGGGTGATTTTGGAGACTTTTGCACTCGGGGGGGGGGGGGGCAGTGTGTTAAAAAGTTAAGGATATAGGTGCGAACAACCACTATTTTATAGGGGGGTATTACTTTCAATTCTCTTCTTTTTTTCACATGCTATCATTATGTAAATTTCTACTTTGGGTTAATAGAAAAATGGCTTGCATTACTTATAATTCCAAAGTACCTATTATTCCATACCCTATAGTACTTTAAAGATGTCCAATGTCATTTTTGATACCCTATGTTACTCTTAAGTCGATTTATAAGTTTTAGCTCCCATGTTTTTTAAATACCCTATCATTTATTCGCACGTATATTGCTACTCCAACCAATGACTACCCCCCCCCCCCGAGCTTTTGCAATGAAAAACATTTGTCTAGGGAGGGATTTAAGTGACTTCAAAAAAATGTATTCCATTCACTTGGTGTCCAATTTATTTTGTTTGTGTTTTGACCATGTTTAAGTCTTCGAATGGACTTTGAATACATGCCAAATTAGCCAAAGGGTTGGTTTAAGCACCCTCTACCTCAAGTGTATTACACCAACAAAATTGATGACATGATTTTATATTATTGATGATTTAATTAATTTAATTATTTATTATATGATTGACATTTTTAATATTATTGCATGTATTAAAAAAGGGCCATTGGGTGGACCTGGGCAAGCGGTTGGTGTTTGTAGGTCAAGTTGGTCACCCAATGGCCATTATTTGCTGCAATTTTGACCATGAATAACTCATGCACAACACTTATGAACATCCAATAAACAGTATGTTCCCACGCATAGTTTACAATGGAGGCAAGGAATTATCGCATACAAGCATACCTTTCGCTCATCCAACATAAAAGCCTTTAAATATTATGTAACCTAGATGTTATTATTTTGAGTTGATTTCGTACCGGAATTAGCTTCAAGGACCCCAAATTCATCTTGTCCAAGTCATTTGAATGAATTGAACGCAAACTATAGGGGACAAGTTTTGATGTTGGATGGATGAGAGATACGCTTATATGCAATAATTACCTTTCTATGTTCAAATGCAATGGTTGTTGTTTTTATGTGCCCAATTAGAAATAGGCGTGTTGCCGCATGCCATCTATGCCGCCTCATGCTTAGTGTGCGATATTATACGAGGTAACATTACCTCTCTTGGAAATGTAACAATGGGAGTATTTCATTGTTACAATGTAACACTTTCACAATGAGCCAATGTTGTAGTGATTTAGTGTACCAATGTTTTGTGTTCTCGTATCCTCCTTTATTGTTTTCACCAATAAGAAGAATGTGAGAGTATACTTTAGCGTTGCTCATGGAAATAATCCACGAGGGGGGATACCATGAGGAATACAAAAATACATTTTCACCTTGTTCTTTATGCTTGAGCTATATGGAGAGGTTCCGTCAACTTCTAGGGAAGGATAGGCGGCAAGCATGGTCGATATGGGCTTAAAACGATGTGAGTTTGAATCTCACCCCACCCCCCCCCCCCCCCCAAACATGTGGAGATGCACTCATGTAATACTTAGTATACCATTTTCACACAATATTTTCCGTTCTACATATGTCCACTTTGCCTAAGAAAATGAAGTCCTTTGGTTTGTGCTCGATTCTAAAGCAATGAAACACTAAACGCAGTAATTATCGGGTCCAACTATCCAAGGTGACCATTAAGCTCCATTTCTTAGAGGTATGGTGGCCATGTGATCTCATGCCTTCATATGAAAATGCATTAACAACCACTATGGTGAGAATATTAATTGACATCAATATCAAACCTTCCACAACAAAATCCTTGGCATTAATTAAAGCTATAAATATCAAAATCACCCTCCACTATATAACCAAATTTTAGTGAATGTACCGAGTCGTAACCAAAACCAAAGTAATGAATTGATATAACAAGCAACATGACTCCAATGTTTATTGTACTTGCCTTTACTCCGGTCCTTCAAGCAAGAATAACTCCAATCTTGGGTTGAATCAATATTTCAATGGAATAGCCTAGATAAGCCTTTTAGGGGTTGAATTTCATCATATTCTAATTTATTTTTCTAAATAGAAAAGGTGCACTTATTTACTATGACGGAGAGCTCTCCAGCTTGTTTTCATGTGCTTGCCAAAAGAAATAGGTGTTGGTCCACATATGATGTTGTAGGTGGGCATGGACATCTACTCTAAATTGACGTGGCCATTATCGACATAGCACATGTTTGGTGGTGACCCAGGGGGTCCACTCTTGTTAAGAGCGGGAGCCACATACACTACAAAGCCATGTATTTACACCATTTTTCTCTTTTTTTTAAAAATCAACATTATAAGTATATTGTCTCAATTATGTCCAAAAAAAACATTTTGGATCAGGTTGGAGGGAGTGGTCAAGATAGGCCATCTATGTTCTTTGATTTTTTAGACAAAGTCACTAAAGAATTTTGTTGTTGATTGGACAAAGTTCATATGCATTTTCCCTTGCTATAGATGTCATTGGTGTCAATGATGTGATCTAACTCTACTAGACATGAACATAGAGTCTTAGATACTCGTGAACAATCAATTGTCATAGAGTTGCATTTCAAAATGGATAGACGTGCTACATAGCATTTCTCAAACTTTATGGCATGTTTAGTGGGACCCAAGATATTCGAAGAATATAACTTTCATTCAATAGATTCCCCATGGCCATGGGATTTTGGTTGCTTTTCATGGTACAAACCATTGAAGACTTTCATTTTGGGCCACACGTACCTCCATTTTTTTGGCTTTCAACCCCTTTCCCTAACTTGAGTTGAGGGTAGGGCAGATTATTAGAGGAGAACAAAACATTGCAAGGTGAACAATGTTATGTAGTAACACATGTTACAAGGTTTGTCCAATTTCAAAACGGCATGAATTTCTAGCACATACTTTGAGGGTAATAATAAAAGCATGCCCCAATGAGGTCGATTGTCAATTTATCCCAATTCAAGCTCACTACACTAGTTCAAGACCTCTTAATTAAAAATTGGAGCGAATTCAGCTTAAAATATAAATCCCCATACTATATAAATAACGTATTCATCTTCCCCTCCCCTAGTACGCCCTCCCCCTAATAGGTATTATGAGCATCCACCCATTTCAAAATCAACGCCCACACAACAATTGACCCAATCTACCATGCAAAGTTCGGGAAGTTTTTGAAGCCTTAGTGGCTAATTGCCGGTAGTTGCTACGAAGGGTCGGATTTTTCCCAATTTACATCGGCAAGAGCCAGTCTTTTGTGAAATCAATCGGCCAATTGCCTATATTTTCATATTTTCATTGGCCAATATCCGATTAAATGGAATTCATATCGGTACTAATTGTTTAAAAAATGTATGAAAAGTTATTAGAAATAATTTCTTAGTACAAAATCTTGAATAAGTGAAAAGAAAGGCATGTTCAAAACTTTAAATTTGAAGAGTTAATATCCTTGGCAGGAATTGAACCTAGCAATGCCTTCACTGCTTGAAGGCCAAGGGTCCCCCAATTCTTCATAGAAGCAATTGGATTTGGTCATGGAATGGTTGCATAATTCAAAAAGTTTAAGGTTTAGGGTACTTCCTCAAGTGCATCATCAGATGCCCCAGACAAATAGCGCTATGGATGCTTCCGGCTGAAATCCAGTAACTCACAAGAAAAATCGGCTACATTTCCGGGACATTTTCTGGTCCATCGGCTAATTGCCGGAGGATTAAAATTACACTCGGATTGCCATCCAATGGTAGGAAATAAGGACCGGCCATGAGGGGAAATCCATCGGCTGATAATGAACTAGCCGTTGGTTTTCCCCGAACATAGCTACCATGTACGTTACAAATATGCAACCCTCTCTCTCTAAACAAATGCATTCCAAATCAATGAACGGAGACAACCAACCACTAGTTACAAATGAATTGGTTGAGTTTGAGAAATAACCGGTTCGAGTTCGAGACATTAAGAAAAATTACCAATCATGTAAGAACAATATACGGAATATTCCCCTAAATCAATACGGACCCCCGGAAGATTGTGAGTACTTGTAAGTTGTAAGTGACCATATATGTTGGACTTGGAAACGCTAGGATCTTGACCAATTATGTCCAAGAATCTCCCCGGACATCGTTCCAAATCATTGCCAATGCCACTTGAAGCGGTGAAAGAAACCCTTATTCAATTGCCCATTTGCACGCGGATTGAGATGGCCCCTTTCCCATGGCCCGAGTTGAGCCTCGAGTTGCGGGGAATAATAAGTTTGGTGATGCAAGCAATTTGGTCCCGTGAGCATGTCCCCGTCCTTAAGTTATGGTCTCGTGACTCACTAGGCCACCAAGTGGTAAGGTTAAGTTAGGCGGAGCCCCACACCAAGGCAAACCTTAAAACCATTATAATGCATCGGTGCCATGCACTTGAAGTTCACAAATGCATGATTGTGGTACATGTTGATTTTGGATGCATTGTTGGTTTTGGACATATATTCCTCATATCTTGCAAAAGCGTATTACATGTGAGGGGAAAAAAAGTACTTGTAACATACGTTTAAAGCACTTGAGACCTTTGACGTGGTAAAAACATGCCATAAACATATCCAATGTAATTTATAAGAGGTCCAAATCAATATTTCATTCAATATGTGAACTACGTTCATCCATAAAATTTAAGGTTTAGGATGAGAGGGCAAAGACCACTCTTTAGAAATCCTAAAGGTTTTCTCATTATGAAGGTTGCGAGTTCAGTGATGGTGGAGCTCGTTGGTGAATTTTCTTCTCTTTCTTCTAGTGGTTGATTTTTGTTCCGGTAATGGAGATTGTTGCCGCAAGTCGTGATGATTTGGGGTTGTTGTAGTGTTAGCGTCTAGATGTCGATTTATGATGTCTTACCTTTGCTTCTGCATTATTGCTTACACCGCATTTTAATTCAACTGAGTGGGTCGGTGTTTCTTGGTGATGGCCATTGCTTACTTCTGTTCATATTGAATATGGGAGTAGCATCGGTATATGCACGGGTAGATCACTCCATTGTCAAGTTGAACACCACGTGCGACCAAAAAAAATCTTCTTTTGGTAAGTTGCACCACCAAAATGGGTCAAAATTTTATCAAAATTTTATCATGAGTAGATATACACAGTACCTATGACATAGTTAAAAGTGGTAACTAAATTTTGATGATTTGTTTTTTTCATAAAACATACCGTTTCTAACTAGAATGACACATAATTGAACTAGAACAATTACTAAAAAAATAAAAATGACTCAAAATTTCAAAAAAATATACAAAAGATACTATCAATGGTTATGTATATGTAGAAAAAATATCATAAATTTTAAAATTATATATGGCATGTAATATAGGGGTAGCAAACTTTGTCCTCACATGGTGTCAACTTGACAATGAAGTGACCTCCTCGTGGGTATATGTCTTGTCAAGATCAGTGGCTCCCGCAACCCCCAATCCTATTATTCAGGTATGACTCACATTGCCCAAGGACATGCTCACTAAAATTAAGTTTGGTATGTTGTGTGTCAAACCTAAAGTTTGACTACCTAGAGCCGGGAATAACGAGTATTCATTGAAATTGGGATGTGATTGTGTGGTATCGTTTTATCTTATAGAGAACAATTAAAGGAGTTAAGAAAAGAGAGAGAAAAAGCAAGTTGGCCAAAACATTAACCACCAAGACTTGGTATTTGGGAAGGGTCTATAGGATGCACCTTAAAATTGGCAATAGGTGGATTGAGTATTGACAATCAATTGATCTCTTGGACCGGCCTTCCAGTATGGAAATAGGGTTATGTTGGTATCAAATAAGAATGGATTAACATGGACCTATGATTTGACGAATCATTTAATAATAGAGTTAGAAACCATCATTGCATTAGCTACTATGACTTATATTATAGAAACAAATTTGTGTGAGTTACATCCAATGGATGAATGAGGGTTCAATGATTTCCTCAATGTAAATAAACGTGTCTTGCTAAGAGTATTTTAGCCATATTTTTCACACAATCTTTTTAGCATATAAGTATGAATGGGGTCTAAACAAAGTTAAATAATTTTTTCCTTTCACTTGTATATGTATTTGAGGGGATTTTCTAGCTATATATTTGTATATATATCATTTTTATGAGGGGGAATTTTTGTATATTAGATTTATTAATCAAACGCATGTGGTTCCTGGTTCTAACAATGAGTAGACCCCCGGAGATACATGGATGCATGGTATCACCACAAACTATCAATAGCAATTCAAAGAAACCTACATTGCTTGTATCGAAAGTCTGTTGTAAGTCAATTTTTGATACTTAATGGGTACAATAAGATGAGAGAGGTCCTTCTATATCTGAGTGTCCTACTTGGATGTATATCATCTTACTGTTATATTTAAACTAAGGAAAATTACTCAGGTATTAAAAAATTTGCACGGTATATGGACATGAATGACATCATATAAAAAAATATGATCAAATATCCATACCTTAATAATATCAAAATGTAAACAATCCTCATTTTATACAACCAAGAGGTTTGTTATACCAACCCAACACTAGAATTGACCACAAACTCATAGGGAGCATGTGTGGTTTAACATAGATGGATGAGAGAGCAATTCCATGTTGGCAACACTCACCGTCCAATCAAGTTGGGTTGAAGTTCACCACAACAAGGTCGCGTGAAACGCAAGAAAAATCATATGTATGAGATCTTTTGGTAAAAACACGATTCCCCCCCCCCCCCCCCCCCCCCCACCCAAAACATTCTAAAGCGAACTCCCCCAAAGTGCGAAAAGAAGTTTTTTAAGGGAGAAGAAGGAACAACACCTAATTGGTGCCATGCTCCCATTATGTAGCCAAGGATCCCTTTACAATAGGTAGAGATTGAAAGATTGAGGAAAGGAGCCCTCTCATTGGCAAGGAAACTTTTACACACACATCTCCGCTCAAGTCCAATAGCTTTACATTTCGGGGATGATGTTTCGTAGCACCTTCCAAGAGGGAGGGTGAAAGTGTTGATGCTACCGTAGTTCTCTAGCAGTTTGGGCACATTTTTTACTAAAAATTTATTAAAGTGCGAAAGTAAGTTAAGCAGTTCATACAATAATATTCTAAAATTGGGCAGATTCAATAAGCAATTTAATATAGGTCAAACATTCATCCAAGTCATTTCTATAACTCATGGATGGTTTTTCTAGTTTCATCTATGGTGGCAACGATTGAACCTAAACACTTGCCTTAACCAACATTCCTTACCCTATAGTTTGTCTTCTACTTGTATGTCAAGGTTTTGCTTGGCAACAAACTTCGTTTTGATTTGATGTCACTTTGTTAAATTCTAATCAATTCCACTTGCATAATTGTGATTTTAGGCACGCTTTGAATGTTATTTCTTTTTTGGGGTAACACTCAATGAAATTAATTTCCCAAAAATTTAGGGACCTTTAAAATTAATTATTTTATGCCCAAGTTGCTAGAGAACTATGGTATGTGCAACCCAAGATTTGTTACTTCTAGTCAAATTAATAATCAAATCGGGATCATAGACTCCAAGTTGGTTTAGTGAGATTCAAACGAGGATGAAATAACAACAAGATTACAAGTGACAGGTTTTTACATGACCCGTCACAGTAGGTGTTGGGAAACCAACTCCACATTCAAGTTTTCATTGCAAAAACTTGATTTGGCATATGGCACCTCGACATATTTCATGCGGAACGCCGAGGACAAGCTCTCGGTCGAAATCCCAAGCTATCCCATAAGGTCGTTTGGGAATGTCAAGAATGTGAGCTTTCATTTTGTGGGCCCTAAGCAAAAGAGCTTCCTAGCATTCTTCGGCTTGTCTTGAATTGTTCTTTGCTTGATACTAATTTTCCATGTATCTTGCTTTTAACATGGGCACTCCAATTGCTCAAACCATCGAGGGTTGCATGATTAGTCAAGCCCTTGGTAGTTTCATCTTTGCATGGAAGTTTGACAAATTCTAGCATCAAATGCCCTCCATATTTCAAGTTCTCGCTCTCCAACTCGAACTTTGTGGTAGAGGCCCCAACATTGTTAGGGTCCTTATTCCGTCTACCACAAGCGACACCCATTTCCAACACACGAGAATTCTAAAAATGTCATATTGAAATCGAAGCACTATGATCCATAGTGGCACCACTTGCATATTTTAGAATCGCAAGGGTGGTGGATTTGATAGCACCTTTGTTCGTCACTATGATAGGTCCATAACCTTCTCAACTTTACAAAATCACAAAATATAAAATGTAATTCCAATGATTGTGTTTTTTTTTTTTTGTGAAACTAGATTCCTCGTGCATTTGTCTTTCACATGAGATTGGTTCCGTGTTGACCTAATATCTTCATGGTTGTAAGCACACCTAATTGTGACCCCCACATTAAAAAAAAACGACCCCCATGTACATCTATTCTTACCTAAATTGAACACTCCGTGAATACAATACAACCTAGGGCTACAAGGCCGGGGATTCGTGGCACTCAAGTAAAGTCATCCAATAACAAAAATCGGATGAGTCCATCAAGAAGTTCGGATGGAGCTTACTTTAGTGAAACTCCTCCGAGTTGGCATGTAAGACCTATTTTCTCCCTCGTAGTTATTGTGAACTACTAGCTATTTTGTAAATATCAATTAGTTGGCAAGGGGCAACGATGTGGCCTTGGATGCTCTAAGCCTATTTTTTAACCTCCCATAAGTTGTTTCCAAGGCCATGATGTGGCTTTGAATTCCACATGGTTATTTTGATAAATATCACAAGATATCAACGTGTGCAATATATAATAATGATGTGTTGTCATAGACATTTTTTTTTTCATAATTCATTTATTTTGCATGAGTGTGATTGCTCAAACATTTGTAATATGTCAAAATAATATATATCAACTTATGGTAAATTGGTGAACTCAAAAATAAGTTCATAATAATAATAATAATTATTATTATTATGTAAATTTTATTTGAAAATAATTATTATATACCATATGATTTTATATACAATAAACTATTTAATGAGGATAAAGTATTACAATATTTTAGATAGGCTATAGTCAAAAACTTATGATTTTCAGAGTATACCTTATCCATAACGTTGTCCCACACGTCTAATTCCAACTAACATACCATTTATTTATAGCTCATATTCTATTACCTAGAAAATAAGATTGGTTTTTATGTAATTTTTTTGTTGTATGTTTTATATTCTACGTTCATTGTTTCATTTTGGTCATTTTATGAGCACTTGCTATCATTAGGATGACAAAGATAGTTTTAAGTCACAAAATTATAACCTCAATGTTAATGAGGATTTTGTAATGTTTTTGACCTCCAAGTTAATTACGTGCTTCATTGATGGTTTCACTTCCGGAATGAAATCCCAATGAATTGCTTATTTACTAATTGGAAGTGCACATATATATTGGATTTTAGACCTTGAAGGTGAAGTGCACTCAATATGGGATTTGTAGTCAAGTGGCCTTCAAGAATGCAAGGGCAATGTTTTTTTTTCGAAGCTGGGAGGGATGGGCAACAATTTTCTATTGGGTTTAGAAATTTCTTTAGAGGGTTGCCCTAGCCTAGATTTGAAACCCCCGAAAGTTCATGAGGGGGTATTTAATGTCCACCCATATTAATTTCTTAAAAATAACCGGACTTGTAATCGTAGGTTGGCAATGCATGATGCACCCACTTGTTTCTATATGAGGCATTTTTAATTTATCTAACCCCCTTTGTATTATTGCGTTAAGTATTAGATTAGAGTAGGATCATTCAGAACTACTAAAACTTGGTATTTTTGAAACCCTTGAGACAAGGAACCGACAGCGTGAGGTAGTATCTAAAGTGGTTCATCTCATCCGCAAAGATGAATGAACTCTCACTAATGAAAATACATGAGTGCCACGAATCCCCAGCCGGGGTACTGTTGGACACACGTATAATGAACACGGTGAGAACTCGTATATCATAAAGTAGCCGAAACTTACATGCCGAGATATCGCAACAAACTTATCTTTCAACAATCAACAAGACCCAACAAAAATCGATTTAATCTAGTAGAATCGATCATGCTTGAATGCTTGAAAGTCAATTCAAGGCGTGGGTATCATATACGCTCAATCGCTTTAGAATGTCGGTTGGGAATAGGTGCCCTTACCGTAAGTGGTGTAAAGAAGGCGGGGGGGGGGGGGGGCTTATAGAGCTTCCCATGCATGGCATGCAAGAGTGACAAGTATCCGACTTGGACAAGTGGAGTCAAAACAAAAGGGTGCATGTTGAAAGGGATTCGAAGTCCTTGGTACGATAAGCTAGTCACGACTTATTATTAAGTGTAGATGCCAACAACTACTCGTGGTGATAACTTTAGTGAATCATCCCATTCGGAGTTAGCCTCCTACTCAGCATGGGCAAGAGCGACCGATGCATAAGGTATGTGACCCTATAAAAGAGTGTTGGTGTTATTCCATAGAGTAGAGTGGAGCCATTTATTCCCGATCGGGACTCATCGGGAATTTATAGGGTGTCATAATTTTGACTAAATTGGTTTGGTAAAAAAATTGTGAGTGGTTAAAAAAAAGTTAAAAGAAACATTTGTTTCACGGTTTCTGAGGGTTAGTTTTCATGTAGGCCATTCAGTGTGTACCATATTTCTAGTGGAAATGTTAGATGCTCCATCACTTGGTGGGATCTACATTTTCACTAGAATTTGGTGGGCAATGTGGCCTACATGGATCCTAACCCTAAGTGCTCAACTTCGGTTATGGTATCACCAAGAAATCGACATTGTCATGGCACATGACCCCGGTTTTGAGTGCTAAAGTGAAGAGGAGTTCGTCTTAAAATGAGCATTATGGCGGATCCTAAACATTGGTAATATGTTCGGGCCAACTCTGGGCTTAAAAAAATATAGTAATTTCAATTGAAGGAATAAAATCACTGGAAAATTGCAATCCTCTTGATCTCTATCTCCCTACATGGGAAAAAATTGCATTGCCTTATCCTTCTCCAGATTTGGCACATAATGACTTAAGTGATCGGTTATGGGTGCCTCCACTCTAAAACCGATGAAACTATGGGTTTTTGAGCCTCAAACCCCAAGTTTATGAGATTTAACACAAAGTCACCCAAGTTTTCTTAAGGCTTAAACTGCCACAACATAAAGTGTGGCGCCGGGCTATTCAAAAAAGGCCTTTTAATCACCTTTCTTTCAAAGTTTGAGAGGTGGAGAGAGGAGGCCCCAAAAAATTTCACCCAACTTCAAAATGGAATCCGATACACATCGAACTACCAAACTCCTAATAGAAAGTTTCCTCGAAGAAGGATCAACTCCATAGTTTTTCCCCTCTTTGAGGAACTTCACAGATAACTCTACTGTTTTGGCAAGTTTATATTCATCATGAAAATTTGGCCATTGGATTAGGTTGAGATTTACACCATCCAATTGGCAGTTGCGAATCATGAAATTTGTCATTTCAAATCTTAGAATCAAAGTTGAGATGCAATAATTATAAGAGGCCAAAGTATAATAAGAATTGAAAACGTAGTCCATCTCGCTTAAGCATGCGTCTTTACGGTGTTTGTTACCAAACCTCGCACCAATCAAATATAGATGTACAATTGAGAAAAATAACCTCGTAACACATGCATATCTTAGGGCCACTTCACACACAAGACTGAGAGTCCGTGACCATTACACTTCAACCACTCTCATTGGTGGAAAAGGCAGAGCTGGCCCAAGTTCGCTTCACACTACATTGGAGGGACCAACGTAGTATACAAGTGAATGCAAGATGGATGTAATGTCTACATGGATTCCTACATGGCATCGAATGGCATCATGTTTCATGGTCACTTGGATTATTTTCGAAAACTACGTCTTGGAGGTAGGCCTAACACAAAACTAGGAGACCATGGCACTCCCAACGCTCACAGCCATTGGTTTATTCAATTTTATCATGTGTGAGGACGTGTGTGAATAGGAATTCATCGAAATAGCATTTGATTGAGGGCCCGGTCACATATGACTTCACACTACACTTGAGGATCCATGACCACAGTACATGATTTTGGAGGTGTCTTGGACGGCCTTTGAACACTTTTCTTTTGGGCTCTCACAATTTCATGGTCACGGCTCTTGGCTCGTGTGTGACGTGGCCCTTAAGTCCGGATGGGGGATGTGGATGTGCCTGAAGATCGAGGAGTCTGAGTTTTGCACTTAACTTAACTTTAGTCCAATGCGATCATTAATAATCAAAGATGATCTTCACTTTGACCTCTTGCAGCTTTTGCAGCTCAACTCCAAATCTGAAACTTGAATTGTTAGTTTACTCGATTCGCAATCGCTAAATGAATGAGATAATTCCTAGTTCGATCCAATAGTCTAAATATTTATATGGAGTTAGAGGGTAAGTAATTTAACTTAACTTAAGCCATGTCTTATGCATGTGACGGTTGATTGGACCAATGTGATCGTTTATAATAAAGAGAACCTTCCTTTGACTTCTTGCGACTTTTGCATCTTGACTCTAATTTTGAAACTTGAGATGTCAATTTACGTGATATGCAATTGCTAAGTGGATGAGATATTTCATAATATGACCTAATGACCTAATGACCTATATGGAGTTAGAAGTTCACTAGATAATATGCATGCCACAAGAACCGACAAGCATAGGGCATTGTCACTACAAGAAGTGGAGTTGGATGGTTGATTCTTAATTCTTCGCATTGTACTGGAAACATGTACCATATAATCCATGCACAAGTTTACTATGGGTTTTGTATTTCATTTTTATGTTCTTGGATTGACGTCTTGGATTTGAACCAACCCTTCAACCGAAGAGCTGAAATTTGAGAGCCCTTCAAAACGAAACTCATATGAGGGCTTCAATCTTGAACATTGATCTCTACTCTAGGGCCACTTCACACACATGACTGAGAGCCCGTGACCATTACACTTCAAGCACTCTCATAGGTGGAAAAGATGGAGTTGGTCCAAGTTCGCTTCACACTATGCTTGAGGGACCAACAAAGTAGGTGAATGCAAGAGGGATGTAAAGTCTACATGTATTCCTACACGGCATCAAATGGATCATGTTTCATGGTCACTTGGACCACTTTCCAAAACCACCTCTTGGAGGTAGGCCTAACCTAAAATTGGTTGACCACGGCACCCCGAACGCTCACAACCGTCGATTTATTCTACTTGATCATGTGTGAAGACCCGCATGAATAAAAACTCATTGAAATAGCATTTGGCCGAGCGCCTGGTCACATATAGCTTCACATTACACTTGAGGGTCCGTGACCACCCTACATGATGTTGGAGGTGTGTTGGGACGGCCTCTGGACACTTTCTTCTGGGCTCTCACAACTTCATGGTCACGACTCTTGGCTCGTGTGTGAAGTGGTCCTTAGGACCGCTTTACACCTAGAGAGCCGGGCCAATATGTTGTATAAGAGGCTTGAAATCCTCAGTTGTGATTGGCCAAAAGGCTGAAATCGGCCCCAACCCTTTTACACCTAGAGGCTAGGTCGATTTGGTGATATGATTTTTTTAATAAAAAATGCATGGTCTGACATGGACCGAGCTCGTTGAATTGAGTGCACCCAAAATGGAGGGCCAATTCTTGGCCTCCAGACCAATGTCATATTTCAAGAGAGAGAGAAAGAGAGATGATTTTTTTTAGCGAACCATATCCGTCAGATTATGTGGAAATGTGTATGACTCTATGCTAGATTATGCTAGATCCGTTGAAGTATGCTAAATTTATTGAATCGGCATGGCTTCTTGGCCCTAAGGCCTTTACATATGGGAAAATTGGCCCGGCCTCTAGGTGTAAAGCGGCCCTTAGGGCCGCTTTACACCTAGAGGCCGGGCCAATTTCCCTTGAGGCCGATTGCACAAAATTTCAGCCTTTTTTGGGTTGGAGGCCGGCCTCTACTACACATTATAATAAGATTATACCGGGGGCCAATTTTCCCATATGTAAAGGCCCTCGGGCCAAGAAGCCAAGCTGATTCAAAAAAACTAGCCTAATCCAACGGATGTAGCATAATCTAAGATAGAGCCTTTAGATTCCACATAATCCAATGGATCTAGTTCACTTTAAAAAATTGTACTTTATTTAAGAAGATTTTTTTAGTGGAATATGACATTGGCCTCTTGGCCAAGAATTGGCCTTCCATTTTGGGTGCACCCAATTCAACGAGCTCGGGCCGTGTCATAACATACATTTTTTAATTTAAAAAATCATACCACCAAATCGGCCCGGCCTCTTGATGTAAAGGGGTTGGGGCCGATTTGAGCCTTTTGACCAATCACAAATGAGGATTTCAAGCCTCTTACACAACGAATTGGCCCGGCCTCTAAGTGTAAAGCGGCCCTTAGTCCCCATGGGACAAGGCTGGGCCTGCCTGACGACTGTGGAGTGGGGACTCCTGCGTTGGCAAGGGGAAGTCGGGCACTTGACAGGTGTCACCAGTTCATTGGAGAGAGGGGTGAGTACATTAATTAATTGACTGACTTAAGTTAAGGCTCTTCACCTGCAGGCAGAGGCATCATCTCTCTGAAATGAAGTGATTGCTGTATTAAACGCGAGACTGTCTCCTTAGTCGTGCTAGGCTAAGAGGGCATTGTCGCATATGAGCGTACCTCTCATGCATCCAACATTCAAAAAAATCAGCATGAAAATAGAGTGCATCCGCGCGAGGTGATGTTATTTATATTCACTCGATTTGACACCGGAATCAGCTTTAAAGATCCCGAACTGGTGTAGTCCAAGTTATTTGAGATGAATCAGTCACAAATCTATAAGGAGTCAAGTTCTTTCATGTTGGATGGAGGAGAGGAGGGCACACTTGGATGCGATGGTTTCCTCGCTCCTGAGCTCCTGGTCCCCTCATTCGTCCGACATAAAAATGCCTTGAAACATTGTGCATGTTGGAGGCTTCTTTGTTTAGTTTGTTCTGTGTCACTAGAGTTATCCTTTAACTCAACCGGAGTTTTAGTAGGGAGTTGGTTGTTTCGCATGCATAACTTTCCATGTTCAGTAAGTTGTGGGTGCATGCTTGGAGTCAATGTGGAGGTTTGAATGAAAGACCTTCCATATTAGTTCATTGGGTACCAAACTCATTTTGGCATGCCAAAATGAGACGCCAAAATGAGTTTGATACCCAATGAACTAATATGGAAGGTTCTTCGTTCAAACCTCCACATTGACTCCAAGCATGCACCCACAACTTACCGAACATGGAAGGTTATGCATGCGAAACAACCAACTCCCTACTAAAACTCCGGTTGAGTTAAAGGATAACTCTATTGTTGATTCCACGAACCCCGAATATGGTTTGGCCAAAGGCATTGAGTTTAGTGAACCACGCACATATTGGGGGTCAAGTTTTTTTTATGTTGGATGAATGAGAGGTACGCTCGAATACAACAATGTCTTGTGGGTGTATGGGAGTAGTAACTTCATTATGGGATGGTGAATTTTTGATGTCCACTTGTTGTAATTTTTCATTGTGTCGTGCACTTACTGCATGTGGGTCTTATGTGATCTCTTCTCTTAATCGGACATGTAAGATATGTGGGCTTTTTGTGCATACTTCCAACTCGCACGTCAATTAGGTCATTGGGTTAACGAGCTAAAGAATTTATTATCCCAACAATGTAAACGAGGAAGAATGCCGGTGATGCTTAGAATGACATTTTTGTCCGCCTCCTTAGATGTCAAACGGTTTGTAAAAGAATAGTATGCCACATTCAAACAAGCATGTCTTTGCCTCCCCTCTTTGAGGGCGTGTTTTTTCCTTTTGTGGTATCCATTTTGGCGTTGGCCCGGTTGGCCTTCTGTCTCAAAAAAAGAAAAAAGAAAAAAGAAAAAAGAAAAAGCATGTCTTTGTGTTTGAAACTATGCTTATGTCCACAAGTGGTCTCATGGTGGTTCCAAAATAAGACTCCACACCTCCTTCAAGTGGAAGTGAACCTCAAGTGCTTTCGCACTTCCTTCAATGGTTAGCATAAAATTTCATAGTAGGAAGTGGATTTGTGCATGATCACTGAAGCGATATGCATAAGGATTTAGTTTGACCAATTTATGTGTGCTTAAATGTTTGTTGGGTTTTTTGGGTTTTTGGGTATTCTTCTACAAATTGAAAACACGTTCAACTACAAAGGTAACCAAAGTACAACTACCAAGGGGAAAACCTCACCACATAGCCCACAAGAAACAAGGAAATAATGTTTATCCAAGGCCGAGTTTTCCAAGTGACATCTAAATTACTTCTAGTATCCAAGCCCTTTCAATGTGCACTTAGGGGCACTTTATATTAGGGCATGTTTCTAGGGCCCATTCCAAACCCTAGGCATCAACCAATGAGAGTGCTTAGATTGCCCAAATGGGCCCTAATATAGGCCCAAGGGCTTTATATTGAGAGTTAGCCCACTTCTCCTAAAGCTTACGTGGTGGGTGACATGGCAGCGTTTGGGAGGGAAAGAAATGGGCCGATGCCAAAAATTGGGTTGAGGGTTTATGGAGACCCACTTCACACCTTCGGCCCACTTCACCCAACTTCCGTCATATAGTCATTTATGACTTTATGACTTTAGTTCAAGTAAGGGCATAATTCATTTAAGCCCAAGTGGGTCGTGGATTGGGCCTTACAATATAAAGTCCCTAGGCCCATTTGGAAGGCCCACTTTAAAGTAGAATTTGCAATTTGGGCCCTACAAGTGGGCCTATGGACTTTATATTGCAAGGCCCACTTTACGGCCCACTTTGTAAAGTAGGGCTAAAGTTAAGGCCCACTTCAAGTCCAAGTGGGCTCAACTCCAAATGGGCCCTAATATAAAGTGCCCCTTAACCCTTAACTTCCCAAGTGAGTCATTTATGGTCGATGGATGATTTCTTCCCTACATTAACCCCACCTATCTCATTCATCCGCAATCAAAATGATTATAAACACCAAGCCAACATGGATAGCTACTCATAAATTCATGTCATGTGCAATTTGGAGATGATTATAATGTGTAAAACAATGACAAAGTGGGAAGTGGCCATATTTTTGTTGTGTGTGGGAGCTCATGTCTCCTATCAATATTTGCCACTTTAATGCAAACTTTACATAAACATCAAAAATGGTTTCTTTTGGTAAAAGTGGAGCATTATTTGATGTTCATGTTAAAACAACCTTTGTGTTCACATCAATCGTTCATTTTAACATTTGGGCAATCTCTTATTGTAAAAGAATTCTTTGCATATACGTGGTTAGAAACATGAGAGAGTTTACATACTCCAAACGCGAGGTGTCTAGCCTATTGTGGTTTGCACATTTTGACACGAGAATTGGTGGAGGTGCTCCAGTATAGAGTTGTTACCATCTAATGGATCGCACAAGCATCTAGCACATTTTCCAAGTGACTTTGATTAATCAAAAGTGTTTTTTTTTGGGGGGGGGATCAAAACATGCATTTCTTGTGCATCACTTCATGGAATAATTTTTATAAACCAAAAATACAAGAGGTCATTGAGGCTTATTTATCCCTTCGAAACAACTCATCTCCCATGTCTCAAGATCCTCGAAAGAATCCCTTTTAACCTCAAAAGTTGTTCATGAAAAATTCACAACCAACATCGAGTGGCATATATGCACTCAAAAACAACTCTTTCATAGGCTTGGAAAGTTAAGGGTTAAAGTTCAATTAGGACATACATACCTTATTGAAATGGTGGGTTTGATTGCACTTTTGACCACTCAAATATATTACTTCTCTTTACACAAGTAGAAAGGGTTGCGAAAAGGTCACAACCTTAGACCCATACCCATACCGTGGAAGACCTACCATCCGTTACAATGGTCACTTGCCCAAGGTCTTTAGTTTAAACAGAGTCTCAACTTCAATTGAAGTCTTGTGTAAATGGACACCTTAAATTTTTTGATGTAAAACATGAAGGTTAAGTGGAGTCTTATTTGGAGGTACTTAAATATCTTCGGGCAATGTTGTGTTTATGACAAGTTGTGTGTTTAAGAATGGGCACTCAAAAGGCGTGTGTTGCCATGAGATTGGACAATATGCTTGGTATATATAAGAAAGAAAAGAAAAATTACGCCAGTATGTATGGTATATATAAAGTATTATAGGTTTAGTTGTTAACACATTCAACTTGGGCCCCGTGTGGTTAGTTAAGAAAATGTTCATAACTTTTGTATCTCAACTCCGGTCATGAAACTTGGAATGGGCTATATTCATGATATTCATGTTATGTTCAGATGAGACAATTCCAATGACATGTGTCCATGGAGTTGGAAGTGCCCATAGTAGGGCCAAATGTATTGATGTTTTTTCAACCCCCAATTAGACACTCGAGATTAGTTTACACTAGGGTCCACGACCAAAGAAACTCCAAAACTGAAGGATCTCATTGACCGAGAGAAACATTTTGAACCGAAGGAGTTACACTTGGGTCCATGTCCAAGGTATAAAAAAGAGGATTACAACTAATGGGGCACCAATGTCCCATCAAATCTTGTTGGTCCCCGCTCAAGGAAATTTGCCTCTTAGCTTGAGAAACAAATCTTCAAGCTAATTGGGTCCAATGTTGAAGTCCGACAGTGAGGCCCATTAAGAGGTGTTTTGGACCCCCAATTTCTTGGACCTGGGCCCTTATGGTAATGTAAACCCACCCACACTAAGGCCCACTTCACACTAGAGCTTGAGGGCCCTTGACATGTGGTATGTAAATTTTGTGATTGGTAAGAAGCGGGGGACGGTCCAAGTTCACTTCACACTAGACTTTGAATGCTCGAGGGATCAAAGAAATTCAAATGGATGAAGAATCGACATGGTGTCTTACAAGACATCAAGTAAATAATGTTTCATGATCTACTGGATGTTGCGGTAGGCCCATTGAGAAGAGGTGGGTATGATGCAAAACCAAGGGCTATGGCAATAAATTAAATATTCATTTTGAGACCCGAACTTAGACATATGTTGCAAATCCCTCAACATGGTCCACTTCCACTTTACCCTAAACTTGAGGGCCCATTAATTGCAAAATTGATCTTCTATTTCCCACAAGAAGGCCTTTGGATGATTTCAAGGGCCCTTAGGTTTTCACGGTCATGGCTTTTGGTATGGGTGCAAAGTGTCCCTAAGAATTTTGTCCTTGTGAGAATAGAATACAGAGGACACGGGAATTCATGCTTGGTGACATCACTGCTTGCAAATTGAGCTTACAGTACAATGGGACTGTTTGGAAAAACAGATGGGATCATTGTAATTGATCCCAATGATGGTTTAGGGTCATATAGTAAGGGATGGTTTAATCGTGGACCATGAAGTTGTCCCTTGGTCCCTTAAACTATGGCGGTTCAGCTTGTCCTGGCATTGCTTTGGTTTGGTTTACTTAAGGCTTTTTTTTTTTTGAATTTTTTTTAAGAGCAACCATGGAGCTGGAGGTTTCCAAAAGGTTTATTTTCAACCTACATTGTCCACTGTCATGGTCCAACATGGTCTGCAGTGAGAGAGGTAGAAGAGGTTCTCTCATTGCAAACGTTAGGGGAGCATGATAAACAAATGTCATTCTATTTTTATTATTTTCAATCAATCGTGCAAACGTTACTATAGTTAAGAGGAAACAACGGAAGAAGGGGAGGGGGGGGGAATGTAAAACATAAAAATCTCAAAACTATCATTTTTGGGCACATATTGAAAAAATCAGCAATTCACATTTTGGTGCATGATTGCTCCTCTTGGTTCATGTTCAGTTTGCACCTAGTGAGGTGCTTAAAAGCTTTAAAACTTGCCTTTAAGGAAAAAAAAAGGACCATGGAAGTGTGACCATGGAAAAAGGCCATTTGACATGGGACAACTTTGTGCTCCATAATGTAAATAATTCCTAAGTATTGCATCATCAAACCCAAACTAGTTAGCATAAGGTAGATAGGCCTTGAATGGATTTTATTTTATTTTATATAAAAAATAGCCCGTTTCTCCTAGTATATGAAACATGCGATTAGTACGAGATGGTTAGCAAATCCAAATCAAGGCCAAGCGACTTTTCTTGTAGTTTTCGGCCATATGAATATCTTCTACATTGTCAAAGTGAATGAACAATTTGGTGTTTATTAAGTGGTCATACAACCACCCCCACCCCCACCCCCTCCAATGATGTTGATTGTTGAGCTTAGAATGGTTATTATATTTCAATTATATGTCCAATCTCTTTTAAACACATATCTTTTTTATCCATTCTTTTGGGGCCACACCAAACCACATACCACTCAAATGCAAGTGTCCTAATCATAAACGTGATTGAATGAGGGTTATCTTAGTAGATCTCCTTCCTATGAAAAATGGGTTATCTCTCCCAAGTTAGTGATGAATCTCGGAAATGTAACTCATTCATGCCATTTTAAACCCTTAACTCAAAATGTTGAGCTCCCTACTCTCTTAAGCCATGGTTGCAATGCCTAGTTGATTAGAGTAAGTAACATCTCTAATTATATTGTGCCCGCACAATTGGATTAGGAGGCTTATGGCCGGTTTACACTATGAACCATGAAGTCGTCCCATGGCGTTGTAAGAGCATTGATTGGCTATTGAACTCATCATGGGACCACTTTGGTTTACACTAAGGCAAAAATGATAGAGGGACCATGAAGGTCGAGGTCCCCAAAATATAATTTTCAAGGCCTAATAAATGCATTGACATGGTTTAACGGGTTATACGGTGAGAGAGGCAAGAGAGGTGGTCTGGTAGGACAAAGCAAGGGCCCATGGCAGAGTAACGCCATTATAATAAAATTTAAATGAGATTATTTTTGGGGCTTAACATAGAACTCTTCCCAGTAGGTAAGGCTCACAAGGCACACTTTTCAACATATCTACCCTCTACGTGCCTTGATCATATCATACCCAATGAGACATACCATTTCTACCTTGCCATACCCCTTAAACCGGTTCCCACATGTTTCACCAAACAACATGGGACATCTAGAACTGAAGAATTCAAGTGCAAATTTGTTTTTTTGGTCTGCCAACTGAAATGTTTAGATTCTAGGGCTTGTAATATACCGTTGGAAATGTCTTAAAAATACCTTTCTAACGGTATATTACATGCCTTGATTTTTTTTATAAAAAAACCATTATAGCTGCAAACAAAAAAGAAAATTATGTAGTCGTTTAGTGATTGTAGATCAGGGTGGTCAAAAGAATTGCAATGGGAAAACAATCGTAGTTCTTTTTTGCATAGTTCTTACTACACTTAAAAAAAATTAGGGTTTGATACACTAAATACGAATGCATACACTAAGTATCAATAACCCATAAAGTGAGTAACATCAAATGTAAACTCAAACACTAGATATCAACTTTGGTAATATGTGGAAGTTACATGTTTGAATTTAGTGTTAGTAAGGATATGAAAAAAAAATAACAATTATAAAAAGGAGAATTCCAACATATCTTCTAGCAAATCTTTCAACACTAATTATCAAAGAATTGAAAATTAGTGTTGAGCAAGGTAGGGTGGTAACAACATTAAATATAATCAAACACTAGTTATCATACTTAGTGTAGTGACAACACATGGTACATGTCACATGTAAATTACATTTGAACATGTACAAAATTAAATCGCCCATTTTTTTGTAAAAATTGTTGTGAGAAGATTTGCAAACCACGTCTCCGACACATTTAACAAGCGAAGACAAGTGAAGCCCAAAAGAAGACAAGAGAATGGTCGAACTTGATTATTTTTTTCAAAACTATCATTTTTGGGCATGTATATAAAAAAACCAACACATTCACTTCTTGGTCCACATTTTGTTTTCACCTCGTGAGGGGCTCAAGACTTTCAAAACTATTTTTTTAAGAAGTTGGACCATAGAAGTTGGACCATGAACTCGGACCATTGAAAAACGTCCTTTTCCATGATCTGACTCCATGATTCATAGTGTAAACCGGCCCTTAGCTAATGAATGTGGAAGCTAATCAATATCTTGCTCTACTTCCCTAGTTAGATTCAAACGATTAGCAAACTCTAAATCTTAACTCATCCACACTCCTGATGTTAACTAATTATTCTACCAATTACTATGCTCTTGAATGCCTACCTCTCATTCCACCTCCCCATCTATCTTGCTTTATGCTACGAAGTGGGCTGCACTATTTTGTAAATAAGTCAAATTAGCACATAATTTTCATTATAGAATAATAACCTATTATCATTTATAATAGTTACATATAGACATTTACATTTTTGGTTTATTTTATAAATTACGAAAAAATTCAAAATAATTATAACGAAACACAAGTGGTGCTTGCTACAAAATCATAACATTAGTAATTAATGTCATGTCAAAACTTGGGCAAGGCGAGTGAAACATTTAGGCAGTCAACCTTAATGTTGTGGGTGTGACATCACTTAAGATATTGGTGAGCTAATTCTCACTAGCTCATATTTTAGCTAATTCTCTTAACTAGGTGCTAGAATGGGCGGAACAAGTGTAACCATTGTTTTAGGGCCACTTCACACACGGCCAAGAGCCATGACCATGAAATTGTGAGAGCCCCAAGAGTAAGTGTCCAAATGCCGTCTCAACACACCTCCAAAATCATGTACTATGGTCACGGATCCTCAAGTGCAGTGTGAAGTCATATGTGACCGGGCCCTCAACCAAATGCTATTTCAATGAACTTCTATTCATGCAAGACCTCACACATGATAAAATAGAAAAAATCAACGGTTGTAAGCGTTCAGAGTGCCATGGTCTCCTAATTTTGTGTTAGGCCTATCTCCAAGAGGTGGTTTTGAAACTAGTCCAAGTGACCATGAAACATGATCCATTTGATGCCATGCAAGAATCCATATGGACTTTACATCCATCTTGCATTCACATTAGTACTTTGTTGGTCCCCCAAGTGTAGTGTGAAGTGAACTTGGACTGGCTCCACCTTTTCCACCAATGAGAGTGCTTGAAGTGTACTAGTCACGGGCTTTTAGTCTCGTGTGTGAAGTGGCCCGGAGCTTAACTATCACATTGGTTAGTTGATCTTCATTAACTGCCAAATAAACTAATTCTCGTAACTAGGAGAGGGGAGTGGGGTCTACCATTGTTAAGGTAGGAGTGGCAATTTCCATCCAAATTTCAGATGTGCCTAGTTGGGATGCTGAAACTATTTTTTTTATATAAATTTTGAGCGCTCTGCAAAGCTGGTGCAAGAGCAACTATGAAAAATCCAAAATTTTCCAGCATGTTTATGATTTCCTACAAAATTTTAAAGGAAACCTTGTAGAGTGACCAACAATCGCACATAGGGTACGTGGTATATCCACATGGTGGATTTCTAAAACCGACCGTTGGCAGCCAATGAAATGATGGCAGCACTGTGAACGGTAAAAGCACCTTGATAGGTGCTTTTGTAAACCCAGGTAAAAGCACCTAAATAGGTGCTTCCGACATAGGGGTCGACTTTAGGACCCGCATGGAAATTGCCACCCCTACCTTATAGTGAAACATGCAATGTCTATTGGTTAATGAACACTACCTAAAGTAATTGGCTAGAAGTTGAAAATAAACCTTTGACTTTCTACTAGAAGTTCAGGTGTAAGTTATGCAAGGTATGTGTCCCTAATGTGGGCACTTCTAACTCCGCACACCTTCGTATTTGTTGAATTGGTGAGGCAAATAGCTCATTTCGTGAACTATTTTGAACGAGTCAAAATGTCGGTGAGGAATTTGCAATCAAAGTTTGTATGCTTTTGGGATTTCCATTCAAAGTGCAAATTCCATGATCCGTGAGGGGAAGGGAGACATTTCGAGATTCACTTATGCTTAGAGTGGTAATTTTTGTGGGGCTACTCATGGGTCAAATGGTGTAAAAGTGGAAGTTTTGTCACATTCAAACAAGTAGGTATTGTGTTTGAAACTTTACATGCGAGGCACAAATAAATTAGAATTACATGAGTGTTTTTGTGTATTTGCATTGATGTAAATGGGAGCCATTCCTCCTTACCTTGATCTCATTTTCCCGGGCTTCAAGGTAGGAGTACTTCCCACCTTGCATGAGGTGGGCTTTAGGGATTTGAGCATTAGTTATGCATGGAACTTTTCAAAAATGGTTTGTGAGTGTTTGATAAATTTGTTTGCTAGACACCCATTTGTCGACGTAGGTGAATTTCATTTTTACGGTTCTTAGTTCTTGTTTGTGGTGGCATTTACTCATGTATGTATGGAGATTGCGGATTCTCCTTGGTGTTTGCATGCCAAGATTCTGACTAGCACCGAAATAATCTGGTGTGTGCTAGAAAGATGTAGGGTGTCACAACGGGTTTATTTCGGTTGGTTCCTCTCTTTGCTAGTTGGCAGGTGATTTCATTGCCAATATTCCAATGTGTGCTCTAACTTTTTGTATTGTATGTTGTGTTTGGTCCGTATAATTTGGTGGACTATAGCTAATACGAGTAGTTTATATGTAGAAGGTAGAGCATTAGATTGCTCGTAGTCAATAAAATGTAATGGAAGAGGCATGACAAACAATAAGGTTAGAATAAAGCCACAACGCTAGTTCGAAGAAGGATAAGAGTTATCCCATATTGTTTGTATGAACCAAAGAAAATAAAAGTGCAATAAAGACAAAGCAAGGAAAGCATGAAACCATCTCACTCCAAGCATTGTTCATATGCCATAGTTTTTATGTGTTATTGCTTGTGCAATCTCATCTCTAGTCCTATTGACTTCCAATGGGTTATGGGCCCGTGCATGCAAGTGAAGTGCTTAAAAAATTGATTGCTTTAAGGTTGCAGAATGGATCTTGAGGGATTGGCGCTTCGGGGCTTCAGAGTGTTGGAGATGTCTAAGGGCACATGTGGTTGTTGTAAGTGTTTCTTTGTCTTTTGATTTTGCTTGGATGTATGTTTGATGCAAGAGCATGTGACTTGAGTGTCTTGAATGTTGAGAAGTTTGGAGGTGTTTAGACTGTAAAAGCATTTGACTTGAGTATTTTGAGTGTTTAAGGGCTTATTTGACAACTTTAAAGGTGTTTTTAGACTCCAAGAGCACATGACTTGAGAAGTTTGAATGTTGAAAATTTTATTTGAGAAGTTTGAAGGTGTTTAAATTTCAAAAGTATACGACTTGCTTGTTTTGAATGATTTAAGGTTTTTTTGTAGTGCTTAAGTGTTGTAAGGCTTATTTGAAACCATTTAAGGTGTTTTGAGATGAAGGTAGTGTTTTGAGTGGTTTAAGGCTTATTTATGACACTTAAATGGCATAAGGCTTGTTCAAAACTATTTAAGGATGTTTTGAGTTGAAGGAAGTGTAAGACACATTTTAGGTGAAGAAGATCTTGTTTGAATAATTTGAGTATCTTAAGGCTTCTCTTGAGGTGTAGAAGATTTGATCATAGATATTTGAGAATGTAAGGCACATTTAAGGTGAAGAAGATCTTATTTGAATGATTTGAGTGATTTGAGTGTCTTAAATTCTTCTTTGAGGTGTAGAAGATTTGACTTAAGCATTTCAGAGTGTAAGGCACATTTGAAGTGAAGAAAATCTTGTTTGATTAATTTGAATGTTTTAAAATATCTCTTGAGGTGTAAAAAAACCCACTTAAGGTAGTTGAGAGTGGAATACTTATTTGAGGTGAAGACAATTTTACTCAAAGATTTTAGTGTCATAAGATTTCTTTGAGAGAAACAAAATTTGAATATGGTGAAAGGTCACATTTGAGAGACCAAGAGGCCCATTTGAGAGCATATAGACATGTTTCCACTACATTAAGGCGCAAACACATATTTTAAGTGTAACAAATTATCTTTTAGTTTGGGTTGAATTGATTGTAGGCTAAAAAAACTAATTTGATTGTTTTGAGAATATATTTGAGTGTACGATGACATCATTTGATAGCAATGCCGCTAGAGTCATTGACAACTTCAATGGAAGAAATTTGTACCTCTGGAAGCTCAAAATCAAAATGTTGTTGGCATCCATGGATTTTCGGGCCATTGTGAAGGGATATGAGATAACTCCACCTTCCAATGTGGATCCCAAAATCAAATATGAATACCAAAGGTGCGCCAAAAACACTATGCCTATCATTGGCCTTAATTTGGCGGAGAACGAATTTGCGCACACTAGGAGTTGCAAAAGACTTGCAGAGGCGTAAAAGACCCTTTGCAATATTCATAAGACAAAATTTACATCCACAATTCTCTTCATTTGCCACAAGATTTTCACATGTAAGATCTAAAAGGGCAACCGCTTGTCGGACCACGTCAATAAGGTCAAGGCGCTCGCATATCAACTTGTTTGTTTGGAGGTACTTGTGAAAGACAAAGAAATTGTAATGACTTTGCTTAAGAGTTTCTCAACATCGTACGAGTATTTGATCACCGCATTGGAGATGATGTTGATGAAGGAGTTTACGATGAACTACGTGACAACACATTTGATACACAAAATGTCGAAGCACAAGAATGAGAAACCCTAAGGTGAGAAAACCGCCATGACATCGTGACAAAATAAAGGGGACAACTCATTTCCACTCCAAGGTGCAAGGTCGTGTTTGTATTGCAACAAATCGGGCCATATTGCGCATTTTTGCTACAAAGTTAAAAACGAAAAGCTTGAAAATATGAAGAATGCAAAGGACAATGACGACTACGCATTTGTAATACACAATAAGGCACACTCTAAGAGAGTGTGTAAATGGATCGTGGATTCGGGAGCTACCAAACACATGACATCGCATAGAGCCACATTCAACACATATGAGGTATTGGTCCACGCTATGTGCATTTAGGTGATTATGATGTTGTCAAAGCCATTGGAATGAGATCTATGATGGTGGAAGCAATCATGAGAGGTGAAATTAATCGAATTCATATAAAAAATATGCTTTGCGTGTCCAAGTTGCAAGCCAATTTGCTCTCTCTGAGGAAACTTGTATCGAATGATGTAAATGTATAAATTAATCTAAATAAATGTTTTGTAAAAGCTTGCGATGACAAAACCATTGCAATTGCGCTATAGAAAAAAACTTGTACAAAATGAATTTTGCAAAGGTTCATTGAGCATATGTGGCCAACTTGGTACAATCTCCAACGGAAGATGGTGCACTCGAGGTTTGGCAGTGCCACCTTGGCCATTTGAATGTGAAGAGTGTTCATACGCTCCAAAGCATGGAGAGTAACATGTACCTTGGCAAAAAAATTTATCCCCACATCATCTTTGCTTTACGGAGCATGCATTTAAAGAAAAAGAAAACAAAAACAAAAACATAAGGGTGTGTTTCCAAACAAGGGGGAAGGATCAACCAAGCCTTTGGAGATTGTATGTACTGACGTGTGTGACCCCATGAGGACTACATCCATTGACAATGCAAAGTTTTTCGTGGCCTTCATTGACAATTTCTCGAGGTTTGGTTGTATGCTTTAAAACCCAAAGGCAGTGTTTTGAGAGGTTCAAGGAGTTCAAAACGCTTGTAGAGACGTAATGAGAACAAAATATAAAGGCACTTTGGTCATACAATAGTGGGGGGGAGGGTCCAATACATTCAAGCGATTTTCAAAGGACCATAATATTGACAAGTAAACGTCCATCATGTGTAGGCCACAACAAAATAGAGTGGCGGAGTGTGCAAATGGCAATTTCGTGGAGATGACAAAGAACGTCTTTTATACTCAAAACCTTCATTTTGGATAGAAGCAGTGATTTATGAGGTTTACATTCAAAACTGATGTCCAATGAGGGCGTTGGAATTATTTACGCCCAACAAAACATGGAGCAAGAAAAGACATTGCAATGCATAGATGCATGTGTTTGGATACGTTGCCCACACAATGATGCTGGATGAAAAGTGGGGTATAATCAATGTAAATGACACAAATTGTTTGGTTGTGGGTTATTGTGAGGGAATTAAAGCTTACATGCTTATATGTTTGCAAACTTTAAAATTTATAGAAAAATAGAGATGTTCTATTTATGGAGGATAGTACGAAAATTGAAAATAATTTGAATATACATGAAAGTGGGAGAAATGAAGCCATATAGAGGTCATTGTAGACAAATCTTCTAAATCATCTTCGTGTGATGACTGTGAGGAGCGTGAGGAGCAAGTGGAAGATCACTTGGTTGCAAATGAAAAAAATAATCGAAAAACTTGCAGAGAATGACAACTGCATTGAGAGATTTGGCAAGGATGGAAGATATCTTAAAAGGAAGTGACGCTCCCCTAGAGAGTGGTAGAAAAATCACATTCTATCCAATACGGTGAAATATGGACCAATGTGACATTTTTGGACGATCCTTTAAATTTGTGTAAAACATTGAGATCCGAAAATACTAGCAAGTGGGAGTACGACTTACTCATGGTGGAAATTGACCAACCTTCCAAAGGATTACAATAGTGTAGGGTGCAAATGGATGTTCCGCATCAAGAAGGATGCATCATGTGAAATTATTAGGTATAAGGCACGGTTAGTAGCAAAGGGATATTCTCTAAAGGCCGGAGTAGATTTCAACGAGATGTTTGTCCTTGTGACCATGTTCATCACCATTAGATGCATTCTTGTAATAAGAGTGATCGTGGATTGGGAGATCCACCAAATGGATGTAAAGACAACAATTTTGAATGAAGTATTGGAAGTGGAGATGTACATGGATCAACCGGAGGGGTGCGTACAAAAAAAGGAAAATAAAATCTTGTGTCCATACTCAAGAAAGTTTTGTATAAGCTTAAACAATAGTCGAGGGCATGGTAACATCATATCAACATATTCTTCATCAACGACAACTTTTATAGGAGCCAAATGGAACTTTCATTGTACATTAATCAAACAGTTGAGTATTTGTTGGTAACAATCCTCTATGTGAAAAATTTGATCATATTGGCAAGCAATGTAGCCCGAATTGAAGTGGCTCAAATTGGAGTTTAAGAAGGAATTTGATATGAGCAATCTTAGATAATTGCATTATTACCTACGATTGGAATTTGAGAGGAATAAAAATACCAATACCATCACCATGAACCAAAGGAGCTACATTGAGGAGGTCCTCAAGCATTTTAACATGAAAGAATACAAACCGGTCACAACTCCGTTCGATGCGAATTCAAAATTGTTAAAATTTGGATGAAGAATTTGAAAATGTGCAAGAAGAAATATAAGGTGTTCCATACAAGGCCAGGTAGAATCTCTCATATATGCAATGGTGGCCATGAGTGCCGATATTGCATTTGCAATAAGTATGATGAGCCAATTCATGTCGAAGGTGGGCCCACCGCATTGGATGGCCGTGAAACACATCATGAGGTCTTTGAAGGGCACTTTGGACTTCAAATTATGCCTTGAAAGCAAAGATATTGCCTTGAAAGAATTTTGTGATGCGGATTGGACGGGAGATGCAAACACTGGCGATTCACCATGGGGTATGTGCTTCTTGTTGGCATTGGAGTCATTTCCTAGAAATGCAAAAAACAACCAACCATTGCATTTTCTACGGCAGAGGCGGAGTACATGGCCACTAGCCATTGCACGAAGGAAGTGGTTTGGCTTAGGCACCTTTTGTTGGATGTGGGATATGTGCAAGAATTTTCGACATTCATCATGTGTGACAGTTGAAGATGCATAGCATTTATAAATAATCCCACACGCCATTCTCGCACCAAGCATATCAACTTACAACATCACTTCATTAGAGATAAAATAAAAAACCGAAAGATATGTTTGAAATATTGTCCAACGAAGAATATGATAGCATACTTGCTGACCAAACCACTTGCAAATGATAGGCATCAAGCATTAACAAAGGCAATGGGTTTAGAAGCCTTTAACTACTCGCAAAGTGAGAGTGTAGAAGGTTAGCATTAGATTGCTTATAGTCAATAGAAATGTAATGGAAGAGGCATAAAAAACAATAAGGTTAGAATAAGGCCACAATGCTAGTCCGAAAAGGAATAAGTGTTATCCCATATTATTTGTATGAACTAAAAAAAAAATAACAATAAAAAAAATAAAGTAAGGAGAACATGGGACCATTTCACTCCAAACATTATTCATATACATTTGTGTATATGTATATGTTTGTGCAATCTTATCTCTAGTCCTATTGACTTCCAATAGGCCATACCGTCAACATGTGGTCGATTAAGGTACATTTTGATGAAGCCCGCCCAATTCTTGGTAATTTAGCTTCATCCTATGTCCAAAGGATTGGTGTATTTGTTTTGAGTAGAATTCCCATTTTGCGAAGTCTTGCGAGGCACACACTATTGACGTCAACCACAATCATAGATTTGAAACCCATGTCAAAATATTCGGTAATTTGGTAGCATTCGGAGAGCTCCGTCTCCCAATTGACCTTCTCATGGTGTGGTACTTGAGTAAATTATAAATGTTGGCCTAGCACCGCATTTGAGTGTTCATTTGGGTAAAGCTTTTGCGCAACGCGCTGGAAAGCATGTAGGAGGGTGCGGAATTGAATGGCTTAACTTGGTGGTGTTCCTAAACATTCGAACTCATAGTTAGCCATCTTTTCTCTCAATGAAAAATGCCCTCTTTCAATGACAACGGCTTCATGGGTGCCGTGCACATGAGCAACCATCAGTCGCTTTGCTTGGTAGAGATGATGAATCTCATCTAGCTCCACTAGCGAGGGTGGTGAAGTGGATTGTCTACCCCATCCCAGTAGCCACGAGTTCGCCACCTTCCGCCAGATAATTCCTGGCAAGTTTCTTACTGCAAAACACTCTCAAATTCCCTCTCTCCTTTTTCCCACACTCACATAAACATATTGAGGTTAAAAAAAGGGTCGGAAAGGTAAATGCGGGAAGCGGGTGGAGGCACAGGCTAGGGCACCAAGGCGCTTTCCACCCGCCTAGCGTGTGAGCTTGTTGCAGAGGTATGCACGCACCCGGCCAGCCAACTGCAAGGGGCCATGTGGACATCCGACCGGTTGTTGGTGGGGCGGACTGGCGCCATGTGCACAACTCTATGGTTGGGAAAGCCGAGCCGCATTTGAGAATCTCTGTCAATTCCAAGGTGTGAGGCCAAACCCACCACCCTTAAGCGTCCTAGTCCGGATGATGGGTTTGTGAATCACATGTGTAGTATCAAATCTCAATGATATAATAAGTATCCTTCATCTCAGTGAACTCCCTAGTTCTAAAGTTCATGATGTTTTATTAATACTTGTTTCTTGAACAAATGAGGCCTTAGCCTTCTCCAAGGTCCATCCCGCGGCTTTGGTCACGCATCCCCGTAAAGACATCCCTCTAGCACCCGTAATCTTTATTTCCTTTACCTTGCCATTGCTAGGATCAACCACATTCCCCATTCCTGAACAAGTAACTTATTTTGATCAATAAGATGCAAGTGTTTAAAAACACTGTCCTTGATGATCTATCCCAATCACATTTACTAGCAAGCCACGCCTCACGCTAACTAGCCTAATAAACCTAACACTTACATACGTGCTAGAATAATCTAAAATGCATAACTTGACCTAGGCTTAGTTTTAAGCCCTTAAGCTGCCCCAGTAGCCACTAATTCGGCTTGTCCCAACTGCTCCAATAGCACTAATTCGGTTGGTCCCAGCTGCTCCAGTAGAACTAATTCGGTTGGTCCCAGCGGCTTAGTAGCCTAATTCCGTTGGTCTCGGCTGCTCCAGTGGCACTAATTCAGTTGGTCCCAGTTGCTCCAGTAGCGCTAATTCGGTTGGTCCCAGCTGCTCCAGTAGAACTAATTCGGTTGGTCTCGGCTGCTCCAGTGGCACTAATTCGGTTGGTCCCAGCGGCTTAGTAGCCTAATTCCGTTGGTCTCGGCTGCTCCAGTAGCACTAATTCGGTTGGTCCCAGCTGCTCCAGTAGCACTAATTCGGTTCGGCCTCGGCTGCTCCAGTAGAACTAATTCGGTTGGTCCCAGCTGCTCCAGTAGCACTAATTCGGTTGGTCCCAGCTGCTCCAGTAGCACTAATTCGGTTCGGCCCTTAGCTATGGTTGAACAGAAAATTAATCAATTCTACAAACCATTCTCAACTTCTACTATTTAATCTAACCTTCCTCTAACTAATACTTAATCTATCCTACTAAGGTCCTCAAGTTAACCCCTAATCACAAGTGTTTTTCTTAGTCATTCTAAGGGGGTCCCTCCACATGAGAGAGATTGAGAGAGAGAGCTTAACTAACTACCTTCACTACAACTAGTAACCCACCTACGTGGCTCAAGCTCTTAAGAGCTTGCTCTCTTGAGAGCGCTTGATGGAGAGAGTTGTAAATGAGAGAGGAAACACCTTAAGTAGCAAAGAGGGAGAGAGGGAGAGAGGGAGAGAGAGGTGAGGATAGGGTGAGAGGATTAGCACCTCCAATCACAATCCCTTAACCTTCACCTCTAAAGTAGGGACTAATCCCCCTTCCACCAAGCTTCCTTCTTCCTAAACTAACAAGGTGGATCCAAAAGTGGGCATTTAACCCGTGGAGCTTGCCTTGCCTCACCTTACCCCTTACTCACATAATCAAGGCGTTCTCTTATCGAAATCAAACCTTGAAATAATCACACAACACATTCTAAAGCCTAAACTTAAATCCAAACCACACTTCACTCTTTTTATGTTTTGTGAATAATCATAACACATCAAAGTCAAACTAAAATTGGTTTCGAAGAGTTAATCACCACATGTGGGCACCATTTTGGGCTCACACAAGGGCGGCTCCCTTACTTTGTGCTCATGGTGTGATTTTTTCATCATGTTGGGTGTTGTCCTCTCTTCACCGTCCAATTTCCTCCTTTTTGCACTTAGTGTGTTATCCTCCAAGCTAGTGGTGGCAAAGGCCGCTTTGAGGTTTATTTGGCTACCAATAGGACTACAATGAGAGAGAGAATCGGAGTCGGAGTGAGCTATTGCCTTGAGATGGAGATACATTCTCTAGCTCCGTGTCTAAATCCTTCTTGTTAATGGTTGTACCCTCTCTTCTACACAAAATATGATACTTAGTGTTTGATTATAATTAGTGTTGTTACCACCCTACCATGCTCAACACTAATTTTCAATTCTTTAACAATGAGTGTTAGACATAAATGTGCCGCTACCTTCCCTATTGCCACCTCCCTTATTATATCCTTGTTTTTTTCATATCCTTACTAACACTATATTCAAACATGTAACTTCCACATATTACCATAGTTAATATTTAGTGTTTGAGTCTGGATTTAATGTTACTTAATTTCATAGGGTTATTGATATTTAGTGTATGCGTTCGTATATAGTGTATGAAACACTAAATATCATGTTTTGTGTAGTGGTCTCTCGGACTTTCTTAGCTCCTTATTAGCTCCCCATAGTGCTAGTGTAGTGTGGGCTTATGCTGGATAGTGTGGATTGTAGCCTTGTGGACGTTGATGTTGGCTCCTCTTATGATGCCCCGATCACACCAAACTTTCCATCTGGTGCCAACCATGAATTTGTTGGGGATTATGTTCAAACATAGATGTTGACCCACCACTTTTCACACTATTACAACCGGAGATGCCCAGTGGTGATTTTTCACAAGGTCCCCAACATGTCCAGGACATGTTCATAAAAAAAAAAAACCTTTCCAGTGGACGGGTTCCTAGAAAATGAACCGGTTTTTGGACGTGTCAAATTCACTTTGGACGGGTTTTAAAAATAACAATTTTTCTGATAATTTTTTCCAAAAAAATAAATGGTACAAATATCAATTACTTTATGTCATATATGACATGTGAATATAAGCATAATGCAATCAAACCACTAATACCTGATCAAAATATCCATCTTGAAGTGTTTGATTCACCTGCATACATTAATTCATGAACCACAAAATTTAGAACCTTTTTTACATAATGTCAAAAAATAATTGAAGGTAAACTTAGCAATTGAATAAGAATTAGTATATATAAACATGTTCAAAAATTTAAAATAAAGAGCTACTCACCCTTCAAAGAAGTGGATGAATTCTCCTATCCTTCATGTTTCTCCAAACAAGCATCACTGCAGTCCAATTGATGTTTTCAACTGGAATATTTGCACATGAAATGCGCATCGAAGCATCTAAAGTTTCTAACTTCAAAGTAGCACATAGATGACTTTTGATTAGGTTTTGTCTAGAAAAACCCCTCTTGTGGAGGGAATGCGGGTGGTGATGGACGGGCGATGGAAACACCTTCATGATAGAGTGTGGGGAAAGAAATGGGAGATTGGAGGACAAGAAATAAAAAGAAATGATGGTGGCATAGGAATTTTAAGATGAGAATCGACAACAAAAGACAAATAACTGAAGAGCATCGAAGGCATATTTTGAGAAGATCCTATTGTTTCCAAGTGCAAACAACCACATGTCAACATCTTTTTTTCTTTTTCTTTTTTATAAAAAAATCCACCATTGTAAGAGACTTATTTATACGTACTGTTGGACGGGTCTTTTCATTTCCAAAACCGGTTTGGGGACGGGTTGTATTGACTTTAACCTTTCCATGGACGAGTTGGTTTAGAAACTACCGGTTTTGGGACAGGTTGCAATTAATTTGTGCCTTTCAATTCAAGGCAAAAGCTTTGTGAAAAATCAGCCCTGGAGATGATGCCGGCGGATGGTGTTTGAAGCAGTTGGTGTGATCAGCCGCTCACTTCCTGGTAACGGTTAGTTTGGGTCGTTGGTGGTGTGAATGTCTCGGCTGTCTCCCTCGCCGAGGTTGCTAATGTTGTTGTTGGCCTCTCCTTATGCATCCAGGAGCCTTTGCTTCATCCGCCACTAGCTCGGCACTTTTATTTGAGGTTCACCGTGGGGCGGGCTACAGTGCTCTTTTGGTTTCGGTACCTGGGGCGGTTGTGGGATTTGGGTGTCAGCAGGTGGCTTCGGGCTTGAGAATTGCTTGCTGGTTGCTTGTAAGCTTGGAGCTTGTTGATGGTGGGCTTTAGGGCCGGTTTACACTACGGTGGAGAAAGCCTCCGGTCGGTCAAGAATGCTTGGCCAAGACATGGTTATATGAGGCAAATGGTGGATGTGCCGGAGAAGAATTAAAGGCAATAAAATATTTTTATTGAGTTGGGCTTCTCCGGAGGAGGAGTTTCTTGTCCGGCCTCTTGAGGCCGGAGAAGCCCAACTCCAAAAAGTGCCGCCATGTAGGCGGCCCTGTCATTTTATCATCCATGAGAAAAGTTCACCACCATTGTTTTCTTCACCTAGTGTAAACACCCACCGGTCAAGAGTTGCATTTTCGACCAATCACAATTGAGAAACGCCCTTCTTTTCATGACCGGTGGACTTCTCCACCGTAGTGTAAACCGGCCCTTAGTGTTGTCTGATAGTTGCACGCTCCTTGGGTGGTTTTGATATGGTTGATTGCCGCACTCTTCTACAGCTTGTTTGTGGCTACGATGCGATTTTTGCTTTTGGTTCATCTTGTTGTTGTGCTCTGAGTTGGGAATTGTTGGTGTGTCGTGATGTTGAGATTGCGGGGTTACATAGTGTCGGGGTTTATTGGCTTGGATGCTCTTGATTGTGGGTGTTGCAAGTTGAGTGTTGATGGCTTGGTGGCTATCCAAGGTTAGGGTTGGCCAGTGTTTTTGTGAATTTTTTCTTTTTGTGTGTGTGTGTGTGATTCTGTGACTTTGGTGGAGCACAATATTTTTGTCAAGTAGGTGTTGTTCTATTCCATGTGATTTGTATGAATTTGAATTCCTAGCATGGGTTTTGCAGGGGGATTTGTGGCATTTGTGCCCTAATTTTGAGGTTGTGGCCTTTGTGTTGGCAAAGGGTTGGGGTTCCGTAGTTTTGTTGCTTGGTGTGGCTGGAGATATGGTCTGTGCATGCGTATTGGAGACATTTGTAGATATTGGATGCAATGTGAACTCTTCAAGGGTTGTTGAGGGAGGGTGAGACATTTTTGTTTAAAATTTGGTTAGTTTTCCTGATAGCCTTGACGGACATTTGATGTGGAGATTTGGAGGATTGGTGAGAGGGTAGAGAGTGGGATTATTGAAGTATTAAGGGTAGGGCTTGATGAGTATTGAGTGGGTGTACATATTGATGAAGAGTAAGATGGAGAAGAGGTGTGTGGATGAGGAAATCTTGCTTACAATTGCTGATGCATTTTTGGGTTTGCCTCCGCGTTGTCTATCTCTTGTTCCTTTTCGTTGTATCTTGTCCCTTGCATTCGCTGTGCTTGGAAGGTCCGATGGTGAGCTCGGACTTCGCCGAGTTGGGACGGGTTGTCCGAGACTCCTCGTTGCAGTCACGTCTTCTGATGTGCTCCATCTTGGTGCATGTGCGCTGGTAAGGTAGAAATACCATAACCGGTTAACCACCCTCTAGCCGTGCACTAGATCGCCATCGTAATGGTGAAGTGTCATTTCTAAAACGGATCATGGCTCGGCGGCAACTTCAATGCGTGCACACTTAGTGTAGCCAATGGGAGTCAAGTGTTAATGTACTCATGAGGTAACCGATTTAGGCGATGTTCTGTATGGAAATGCGGATTACTGTGTTCGGTGTAGGAAGAATCTAGTGAACGAGTAGGGGGTTTGACAACTTTTCACTTTGAAAATTTGTAGCATTTTTTGTACAAGACAGAAAAATATGAAACAACTTGCATTCTTCATGAATCCTTCTCGTCTATCTTGGGAAATTATCTCATGATTGTCAGACCATATCTTCAATGCAAATCACCTCATTTTCACGGGTTATGGTATTTCTACCTTAGTTTCTCCGTTGTGCGCATTGCGGGTTCCTTTGCAGTTGTGGCACCGAGCTCGTGGATTCATCTGAGCCGAGATGAATGGTATCCCTTGTGTCGCGTTTTGGGGCGTGCTCGCTTGTGATGCCGCTCTTAGGGTTCCTGGTGGGTGTCGATCTACAGAAGCCCCGAGCTTGCCGACCTAGATCTGTATCTCTTGGTTCGATCTACCACGGCTCGGAGTGCCTCGCTCTCAAACTTCTTCGTAGCTTGTGGTGCTGTTCGGAGCGACTTTGGGTCCGGATATATACCTGGTTTTGGATCTGGTTCGCTCTTGGTCAGATGATGTATGTGTGCACCTACTTTTCTTCTTCTTCGGTGTGGTCTTCTCCGCCGATCTACAACGGGTGTAGTATTTCCTTGCTTGTGGTTGCATTCTCTCTGATTCGGTCTGCTTCTGGGATCTCTCTCAGGGCCATCAGACCTAGTTTTCTATGTGACGCGCTTGGAGAATGATGAACTTAGGGGTGGTTTACACTATGCACCATGAAGTTGGACCAAGGCTCTGCAAGGCACCTGAAGTTTACACTAAGGAAAAGGGACCATGAAGGTTGAGGTCCCCAAAATATAGTTTTTAAGGCTTAATAAATGCACTGACATGGTCCAACGGGTTTTGCAGTGAGAGAGGCAAGAGAGGTGGTTTGGTAGGAAAAGGTCAGGGCCCATGGCAAAGACATGCCAATTTAATAAATTTTTAATGAGTCTACCCTCTATGTGCCTTAATCATATCATAGCCCATGAGATATACCATTACTACCTCAAATTGGCTCCCACGTGTTTCACCAAACAGAGTGGGACATCTAAAACTCAAGAATTTGAGTGCATATTTGTTTTTTTGCTCTACCAACTGCAGTGTTTGGAATTCGGGGGCTTGTGATATACTGTTGGAAAGGTATTGAAAATACCTTTCCATTGGTATATTACATGCCCCAAAATATTCTAAATTTACAATTTCAAAACGAGAATGAAAAAATTGTAGTCGTTTAGTGACTGTAGATCAGGGTGGTCAAAGGAACCGCAATGGGAACTCTTCCAACACTAATTATCAAATAATTGAACTTTAGTGTTGGGCAAGGTAGGGTGGTAACAACATTGCATATAATCAAACACTAAATATCCTTTTTAGTGTAGTGACAAAACAAGGTACATGTCACATGTAAATTACATTGGACATGTACAAATTCGATTGCTCATTTTTTTGTAAAAATTATTGTGAGAAGATTTGCAAGCCACATCTTTGACACATTTAACAAAAAGTGAAGACAAGTGAAGCCCAAGAGAAGACAAGAGAATGCTTAAACTTGAAGTTTTTCAAAATTGCCCTTTTGGGCATGTATTAAAAAAATCTACACCTTCACTTTTTGGTGCATGGTCATTCTTCTTGGTCCACATTCGGTTTAAACCTAGTGAGGGGCCCAAGGCTCTCAAAACCAATTTTTTATGAAGTCAGACCATGAACTCGGACCATTGACAAAGGCCATCTTCCATGGTCCGACTTCATGGTCCATAGTGTAAACCGGCCCTCATTTATAGTGTCAAATTAACCAAAAAAAACTAGCATTTGGTTTGTACACTACTCTACTTTAGGGGTTTTTTTTTTTGGATAAATGACAGGTATGCTCATATGCAATTAGTCCCTCTCTCCATTTTCATTTACTAACATTGATTGGGAGGACCTTTGTGACCATAAAGATTTCTCATTTTGGCCTCATGTAGCTTTTACATCTCAACCTTGGTTCCGAACTTAAAATGACATTAAAGTCATCCGTAAAGCTTCTACATCTCAACCTCAATTCCAAAACTTGAAATGACATTAGAGTCATCCATAAAGTTCCTCAAAGAGAGATGAGATGAGACGGGGTGGTTGATCCTTCTTAAGGAAACTTTCTTTGAAGAGCTCGTTAGCTCATCGCGAATCAGAACATCATTTGGAAGTTGGGTGAAACTTTTGGGACCTCCTCTTTCCACCTCAAATTGTTGGAAGTTGTTTAAATCTCATACCGGCCTATGCGAGGCCAGCTTGTCCCTGGGATTCAAATTTAATGACTAGATGGTTGAATTCCATGGCCATATGTTGGGACCCACAAAATGTCAAAGTTGCTCTTAGCAATTTCATGAGTTGGACAAGCAAGAAAACTGGGCAAATTCTAAATAACCCAACATCACTCTTTGTGTACGGTGATTGAAGCTTTGAAGAAAACTTGGGTGACTTTGTGTTAATCCTCATAAACTCGTGGTCTGGGACTAATCCCATGGTTTCAAGTACTCTAGTTTACATAGAATTCTGATGTGATCCATGATTGCCCATCATATGTTGGAAGTCCCTATTTGATCCAACGGTCAAAATTGTGGCAACATTAAGAAAGTCCGTTTCCATGTTACAATATACTTCATGACCGCAACGGCGATTCCACCACCATAGGTGAGTTAAATCAGGTTTTAAGTTTAGTACAGTCCACCCTCTATAAATGTTAGGCTCTGGAGTAAAATTTTCCTAACATTTATAGTGAGTTAACATTGTAACAGTTATAAAGGGAGCTTTTTGAATGCTTAACAAATATAAATTCATTACAATTATGGAGGGAGAGTTTTGCAAAATTATCATATCTAAAATATGTGTATCAAATCAATATTTTATATTTATAAAACAAAATAAGAATCAATACAGTCTAGATAAACAATTTGATCACAAAAGTCAAATTTGGTGGCTTTTGCCACTTTGAAAGGTTGTGAGTCAATGTAATGGATGTCATCACACAGTATTGGGTGTATTTCGTAGGTTAACATTTATAAGTGGCAACTTAACAAGAAAACGGTAGAACCGCAAGGCTCTGTTCTTTATTATGAAAGACTATAATTGTAGTTGTCCACTTTGCTCATGCCAATTCATGGCTATTCACTATACCAAACATTTCTTGGATTTTGTGTACCTTTTTCTCAAATACGGGTCAAGGATTGAAGCTACTCATTTATCACCCGAAATTTTTGAAATAAATAATCAAGAACTACCAAAATAACTATAGTTAACTAGATTTCTTTCACTGCATTTTAGGGAGCACTTATATATATATATATAAACTATAGATAACATCCACATTAAATACAGTGGACCACAAATAACAAGAACAAGAAACATCCAAGTGTGAACACAAAGTGGTTAGGAAATTTGCTCTTGAAATGAAGAAGTTGATGCATAGTCTCTGTCCTACAGACAGAGCCAACAAAGAGGGGAGTAAATTATAGTTAACATTTAACATAGTTAACATTCTAGTTAGCAATATGAGGGGAGTACGATTTAGTTAACAAATATAATGAGTTAACGTTTATAAGTGTAATAACATTTATCGAGGGTGGACTGTAATAAGACTGGTGGGCCTCGAGTTGGAGCTCAAAGATCAACTGTGCCTTAAATGCAACACCACTTATAGCCGTGGCATATATCATGAGTGAGTTAGGGAGGAAGCTAGGGAGGGCCGGCCCCGGCTTAAATAAGGTGCTTCCGGCCCTTGCATTGTGATGCGATCATTCTATTATATGATTGACGCTTTCGTAGCTTTAGAAGCAAAGGATAGATATATTTATAGGGCAATGCAATCCGACATTTGTCGAGCTGGAGCTGCATGGGATCTGCATGGGTCCCGGAATCCACTTGCCCATCCATAACTTACATAAGATAATAAGGAAAAAGAAGAAGAGAAAGCAAGTCCCCAATGAATGGCCCCATTTGCCCATCCCGGCCCATGCATGGCCCCCAAACTCACCGCTTCCCATGCCGCCTCATCACCCGGGCTTGCTTTGCCGGCCGAGAAGTTACTAAGTTATTATTGTGAGGGGAGGGTGATGGCCGGGTGCCCGTGTTAGAAAGGCAAGTTTACAAGAGGATGGGCCTTGAAATGGTTGCTTTTTGGCTTTGTGTGTAGGACAAAGACTATGCATCAACTTCTTCGTTTCAAGAGCAAATTTTCTAACCACTTTGTGTTCACATTTGGACATTACTTGTTTTTGTTATTTTGGGTCCACTTTATGTAGTGTGGATGTTAACTATAGTTTATATATAAGTGCTCCCTAAAATGCATTGAAAGAAATCTAGTTAATTATAGTTATTTCGGTAGTTCTTGATTATTTATTTTAAAACTTTCGGGTGATAAATGAGTAGCTTCAATCCTTGACCCGTATTTGAGAAGAAGGTGCACAAAATCCAAGAAAGGTTTGGTATAGTGAATAGCCATGAATTGGCATGAGCAAAGTGGACAACTACAATTGCAGTCTTTCATAATAAAGAACAGAGCCTCACAGTTCTACTGTTTTCTTGTTTTCTCTCCCAATTACGCCGATTATCCCAATGTTAATGAGGTAGGGTTCGTGGAATGGTGCATGCGGAAAGTAGTGAAAGTTGATACTAGATTTCTTTGCGTGATGGAACCGGTCTTGGTTGAAGATCTTGGAAGCGTTGTTCGTCGGGGTACTCTTCGTTGCAAAACGATGTTTAGAGTAACATTGTTCGTTGACAACACCGACACTATTTCTCATGGCAACCATTCATTGGCAAGCATGTGTTTGCCTATACGTTCTTTATCACTTTACAAGCACCTTAAACACACACACTACCTTAAATATGATATCTAGTGTCATAAGGTATTTTGTGTTAGTATGGTGGCTTTTCGGATGACATTTCTTATGAATAAGTTAACAAATAGTGTCATGGATGATGGATGGGTTCATCCGTAGGTCGAAACCCTACCTTCTCTTGTCATCGAGTTGTGATGAAATGTTGTCATGGATGATTGAAATATGGATGAAAAGTCACTTGGTAAGTGACATTAATTGCAACGTTGTAAACCTATAGTCCCCCCTAAAAATTACAAGGAATGACAAATGAAGTTGGGTTAACATTTAGTGTTGGTGACACTATATTGCAAGGGAAAAAAATTTACTATTGAGCAAGACGAGTAGAATTGGTGACACTAAATATCATATTTAGTGTAGTTTTCTTGAAATGGATGGTAAATGAGCATGTATTCATGAATTTAGTATCACTTTGTAACAATTTTCAACCCTCCCTCGTTTTGAGACTTGAAAATTAGTGTGTGTTTCAAGAAGTAGTACCACACGCATTGATTGGTATAATCAATGTAGGCCGCTTCTTCAAAAATATGGAACACACAGTTAGTACAAGGTGGTTAGCAATTCCAAATCAAGACCATAGCCACTTTCCTCTTCAATTTTGGAGCCCATATAAATGTGAGGGGAGGGCAACCAAGTGCATGCATTAAAAGGTAAATTTAAGGTAGATGGATCTCAAATGGTTTTTTTTTTTTTTTTTCGACTAGCCCACTTCTTCCAGGATACAAAAGACGCGATTAGTACAAATTGGTTAGCAATTCCAAATTGCGGTGATGGCCACTATCCTCCTAGTTTTCGGAGCTCGCATGAATATCTTGTTCAATATCAATTTAGCAAAGATTCTCATGTTCATTAGATGGTCATCTAGGTCCCCATATTATGTCGAATGTTGAGCTTAGAAAGCTTATCATGTTTTGAACACATAGTCCAATCTCTTTTAAACATATGTCATTTTGGTATCTCTTTTTGGAACCACACCAAACCACATATCGCTTGAATGTAGGTGTCTAATTAGGATAAGTGATTGAATTAGACACGTCTACTTTTAAGGTAGACGTGTCTCATATGGATTTTATTTTATTTTTCAATTGAGTTGGCCCACATCTCATAGGACATGTACCACGTTGGACTGGTATATAGGTAAATGCATGGTGTCAATAATCAACATCAATAGTGGTATCAAAGAACCTACCCATGGGTATCAAATTGTTGATACCAACCTTTGGTTGGTACTTGGTGGGTGTCTCAAGGTGAGAGAGTCTTTGTATGCCCATGTTATTACTTAGGTCAATATCATTTTAGATCGTATTGAAAATCATGGGCTAGTACTTTGGTATCAATAAGGTTCTTACATGGTATATTGATTCAAACGTCATCCAAGAAACTATATCCTCAAATAGTCATGTTTGGGTAGCCCAAACCGTTAATTAGGGTCGGTTTAGACTACAATAGAGAAGTGCACCAGTCGATCAAGAACTTCAAAATGAATAAAAGAAAAAGTAAGATGTTGCCCCAAGTTGGACTTCTTTGGAGGCCAAGCTTCTTGTCCGAAGGTTTGAGGTTGCCCAAGAAACTTGTCCTCCAAAGAACTCTCCTAGCAAAAAGTGTTACCATGTTGACAACCATGACATTTTTTTTCATCTATGCTCGAGGTCCTCTGCCAGAGAAGTCTTTGCCGTAGTGTGAATTGTGGCCCGTAAAGAATCCATTTCATATAATCCCCTCAAATTCTTGATTGATGCACCATAGTCTAAACCAACCCATATCATCATAGTTACATGAAAGGTATTCAAAACTGAAATGTCCTTAAAGAGACATTCTTTGGTGTAATTTTGAAACTCTGATTTTAAGTATCCGAATGGTATCAAGTTGTAATGAAATAAATAAATACCGATCCATCACTGATACAAACGAATGATTTAAGCAGTGTGGTAAGTGTTGTGTATGGTCCAAAGACTTTGAGGTAGATGGTGCTGAAACCTGAAATACCGATCGCAATTTACTGTACGTTTGAAATTTTTGAATGATTCACGTTTGCAACTGATTGGGGGTTCCAAGTTTTAATGCATTAACATGTGCTTTATTTGAATTGTGTATGCAAATGTATTTAGGGTTTCAATATTTCATTGGTAGATGACTCAAAACAATATAAAAGGATGATGTCAAGGTGGGGGACATCTTCAAAAATCAACATGCAATTATAGTGTAAGATTTGAGGATTTGGGTGAACCAACCCATACAATTGTTCCTTGTTGGATGCCTTAACCCTTGCCTCCAAGGAACCAGTGTACGGGTTGGTTCGCCCCAACCAAGATTTGAGGGATTTCACTTTGTGTGGGTGTTGTATTTTGTATGCTCTGCCTCAAATGTCGAGAAAGGTAACTTTTGAATATATTCCAACCAATGTGGGTATGACAAAGTCAACTTTATTGTAGTGCATATTAGAGAGAGAGAGAGAGAGAGAGAGAGAGAGAGAGAGAGAGAGAGAGAGAGATTAGCAACTAGTGTTGGCGTGAATGAGGGACACTTCACCTTGATCATAACCAACAGCTCGTATGTGAACCCAAATCAAGTTAATTGAGGAAGGTTACGAGGACAAGTGTTGTTGTCTCATGTTGGAGGTGGTCCATATGGGTGACCAAAGACGAGGGGGGAGGGCATTGTTTATTGACAAGTTTATTGATATTTGAGTTTTTGTGTCGCAATGTGTGCATCTCAAACACGTATTTAAGTAAATATAAACTTATTTTCAAAATCCTTACTTTTTGGTTGCTTCGATTCTAAGTGCATGTTCATTGAGATACTTATGATAACCTAAATTTTATTGGAGATATGTATATCCTTGGTGATTACTTTAATTTTATGCTATTTAAATATGATGGAAAATAAGTATATATCCTTTGATGTTAAATATATACAATCGAGCAATGAATAGTGAAAATAAAATCAAAATAAAATCTATAAATACAATAATAATAATAACGATTTCTAGAATATCATCATAATCAACTATACATATTTTATTGAAGGATCTTACCATGCAATCCTATCTTAGGATCCTATGATGGAATTCAACATGTTATGAATTTGAACTTGGACTTGGTCCAATTTTAGTTAAACATCATATGAGAAAGGATGTTACGAGGGCATGGTGTATGTGCTTCTTGCAATTTGTGTTGGGCTCGATTCATGTGCTGGCCTCAAGAGGCTATCTATCCCGTTACATGTGTTAATTAAGTAGGCGACATGTTGTACGATTCAATCTCAAGGTTTTGGTGTTTGTCTTGGGAATTTTTTTGTGGTTGCTTAGGTTTAACCATACACACACACTATGATGGTACGAGATGATGTTACCCAAATCGAGGTTTTAGTCATTTTCCTCACATGTCTAAATACTCAAAGAACACCTTATTCATGATCAAAGTAGTTATTTTTGTTTTTTGTTTTTTTTTCCCTTTGCCTTCTTCTTACATTGTGTCTCCCCCCCCCCCCTTTCCCCAGTTATGTTGAACCCTGAACCTATAACAATCAATTATAATTTGAAGAAGTCATCCAATCTTTTGTGAACACGTGTTTTTGTAAGTGCGCATTCTTAGATCCACAAACAACTCAAAACCCACCAATCAAACTTTGAACCTTCATAACTTTTGCAAATGAACTCCAAATAAAGCATACTTTCGTGCATTGAAATCCACTCTCAATTGCATACAAGGGGGGGGGGGAGCATTTAGAACATAGTCAATAGAATACTACTATACACACTCGACACTTTATGTGTTGGTATTCACACCATCTACCTTAATTCGAGAGCCCGCGATGAGTAAGTTAAGTTACCTCACCGAAATCTTCGTCGTAGTAAGCGTTGTTTGGGCCATGTGTCCCGATGCTAGGCCAATAACCTAGTAGTGTACATAGACACAAGCGCCCATGGAAATCACATGGGACTCCCCTATGCCCCTACGAAATGTACCCTATTTGTAGAGTTTGCTAGGGGTAGGCATTTAGGCTATGTACATACCTTGTAGATGTCAGAGTCCAAGCCAAGGGACTTGTAGCCTTGTAGGTAGGTAGGTATGGACTGACTAGAGAGCCTCGGCAAGTGGAGACAACTGGGAACGTGTGGGGAACGCATGGGGTTTCTCCCAAATATCTTAGAGTTGGAATTCCTTTCGGGCGAGGCCTTATCTCCTCTTCCTATTCCCCCACACTCCCCCCTTGTTTAATGCGGATGTTCGGATTCCCCTAAAGAAAGCTTGCGGGTGGGAGCTTGCTTTCCAATTACACCATTATACCCGAGGGGGGGTTTTATTTTATTGGGATTGTCATCATCTTTGCGTTTGGTGATGATTGATAAGCTCCTTGCATTTGGTAGAAATAAATGCACTCAAACTTCAACACTATTTATGGTACTAAGGTACGAGGGTGTGATTTGGTTCATTTTTCATGTTCTCCAACTTCTACCGATTGGATTTACACGATAAAGCTTGTGTTGCATTAGCAAATCTGCAATGAAACATCTGGAAGGAAGAAAAGGAAAAAAACGGATTGAAAACCAGACTTCCCTTGATTGTGAAAATATTTTCTTACATGGGTGCTCTTGATTGTCTTCACTATCACATGAAGAGTAAATATTGATATTTAAAGACACGGTCTAGTTTCTTTCAAACATGTTGTCTTGACAATGGTTGCTCTTTGATTCTCACTAAACCACATACTGATCAAATATATGGGTCCGATTAAGAAAACGAGCCACTTAAGACTCGTGTGCCTTTAGAGTCACCTAGTGTTTGTGATTTCACATTGCTAAAACTTCTTATTGTATATTTTGTTTCTTCCAAGCAAAGTACGGAAGTTGAAATTAGTCCCTCCCGAGTTTGTTGTTAATCGCTCGATTGGCTCCCATTGCACTACATTTGGGCCCCTAACCCTCAACCATGGGTCAATTTGTCGAAAGAAAGAATGAAGCCACAGTGGGATAAAAAGTCTATTTGCGCTTTCAACTACCCCCCAACCCTCCTCCCCTCTTTCTTTTGGACAATGTAGATTTACATAACTCTTTACTTTGCAAAAACTCACATCCAAAGTGAATAGTTACAAGAATGTGTAGCTTTGAATACTAAGTGACACTACATACCATAAAACGGGGTTTACTTCAAGGTAGTCTGGATTATTGTTTGGAAGTACTTAGCTTGCTTAAAACTTCTTCCCAAAAAAGGTAATTCCCTACGAGTACCTATAAACACGGAGCAATGTAACACACTTCATAAAATCATACGAGAATTTGATGAGAAAAGCATACACTTTGCAAAGGGTTATAGCATTGAGTAAATTCACATGGAAATCCATATACATCAAACATATAATTTAGTGTGACATTAAATTTGGCATGTGTCATATTAAATAGAGTGGTCTTCAAAATTTGTCACCCAACATCAAGTGTCATATGACACCCTCTCTAGCGACTACAAGACCAATAGTGTGGGTTGATATCGGGGACTTCACTCGCAACAATCGTAGAAACAATGTGCGATAAAAACATGGGGTCTAACATATCCATTGTAGATAAATTTGCAAAAAACATACATAAAACACGGGGGGTTTTAAAACAATGAAACATGTTTACATGTAAAATACCATCACATATAATGGAGTCTTTTATTTAGTCAGTTAATGTAAAACGAAGTGGAAACAATTACGAGGGGTAGCAGGTCTAGGACAAGGCTTGTGCTAGTGGATGAAAATAGGTAATTTTTTTGTTGAAAAAGTTTGGATTGATGACTTCACATGCTGGTTAACTTGAACGTTATTGAACCAACGTATCCAATGTGGACTTAATGGTCTCTACCTACATGCCAAGAGGGAAAACTTTGGTGCGTTGTTTGAATTGCAATCTTCTTTCCCAATTTCTTTTGCAGTATGAGTAAAACATGATATTTTAAGATGATTCCCCCAAAAAATATAATTCAAATACAAGCATTTACCTTTATTTTGAAAAACACCATACCTTATAATATTTCATGCAAAGTGATTAGCCCCCCTAATAAACAAGTCATGAGCACACGTGTATGCATTAACATAAGAGGGAGTGACCTCCCCAAGGGGTTGATGATGAATAGTATGGACCACACTAAACAAACAAGATGGTTAGTGTTATTAGAAAACAAACTTGACCCAAATTCACCAACTTTTGCTTCAAGGTGAACTCGCCATGTCTTCGGAGTTAAAAGTTCAAATGTAACTTTACATTTCATGAAGAAAGTACTACGTGAAATTACCGATTAGGATAGACACATGTAATCACCGCATTGGTTGATCCCACCTGAAAATTGCACTCAAAAGTGTTGGGACCGAAAAGGGGAGGAGGGGGCCAAGTCCTATAGTACTAAGGAGTTACCGGCTTTCTCGACTCCTCTCTTCATCATGCACATCCGTAAGGTGAAAGTGAAAAAAATGTGCAAAGGCATGTGGGGAAAAATCCCTCCTTACAAAACTTTTTACACGGACACACTTGTTTGCTTTTCCCAAGGGTGTGTCACGTTTTGGTTGTCCTTCACCGCCCGTTAACAAACCCCAACCTTTGCTACACTAAATATTGTATTTGATATCACTTGCTATTTGGAGTTACACTATGTCTCTTTTATTTTCACGATGTAACTTTGTCACACAAAGTAACGATGTTAGTAATCTATTATGTTCAAACAAACACTTTGACCTTTGTTGGTTTAAATATGAGATATACAATAAATAGTCATAGTATTGCGTAATTCCGGATAGTGATTGACACTAAATACAATAGTTGGTTTAGTGTACCTAATCAAAGCAAAGAGTTCAATGTGCAACCATATCAACTATGTGGGTGGGTACGATAAGCATGTGCATATCATCCAAGGGTTAGTTAGCCAACCTAATCATTATATCAAAAGCATTTGTACTTTTCTTTCTCACACACAAATTCTTACTCTTGAATGGGTGTGGTCGCATCAAAAACCATGAGCAATTCATCTAATGCGTTCTCATTCATCAAAGGATTCTAGACTTTATGATATTAAACATTGATTTTGTGAATACACAGTTTTCTCTTTTTGTTTGTAGTTGGAAATTGAGCATATATGGTTGGGACGACCGTTACAATTGTCGGATGTAGTACTAGAACAACTTGTAAGTTCCCTCGCTAATTTACACATACATACCTAAGTTGCATGCTTTTTAGCATGTCTCTTGTCCACAATAATAGTGAAGCCATAACAATTTGAGCAACTACATGATGGTCTCTTTCCAAAGAAAGAGGTTGTAATCAAAATACTATGATAACTTACATTTGATTATCAAAATGTTCACAATACACATTCTATGTGCTCCCCTAAAACGGGGAACCCCACAATTAATAAAGAAATGTGCTCTTGTGATACATGGGTCCCATGGAATGCATCCAAAGAATTGTGAAATGTTATGACATGAATTTTCACCATAGACAATTGTTGTTGGGCTTTCGAGAAGTCGTGTATTTGCTTAAATTCGTGCTGATAGTCCGTGAACGAAGGCTAAGTTGCGTGTAACACACAAATATCTCAACTTAGTACTTGCAGTCATGTATGTAGTGGTGTACTCCAAAGAGAATGCTTCAGTTTATTGTTTAAAATAACAAAGTCATCATATATGTTTCCTTCATATGCATAGCTACAAAAAGGTAACCAAAACACTTAACGACTTGAAAGGAGAGGAGGCGTATCAAGCAACCCCCAAAAAATCACACTTCTTAATATTGTGTGGTGAAGAGTCCGTTGAAAGGGTCACCATTGATTGTTGTCCTAACTCCTACTAGCCCTAGTCGAGCTTGAATTAACATTAGAACAAGAAGGAGGTAGTACGTCCAACATGGGCCTCCCCCTCACACCTTAACTTACTAGGTATCATATCACTTCTTTGTCACAACTCGTAGGCATGCAATCTCTTCGAAAAATCTTCCCCGGGTGTAGATTTGACCCGCTCTAGATGATGGATGCTTGCCTCGGGAAGCCGGGAAGAGAGAGAGAGATAGAGAGAGAGAGACCCTTTTTGGGTAAATTATTTGTATCCTTGTCATCACCTTATCCAAGGGGTGTTGAAAAAACCGGAATTTTGCCCTCCATTTCATGCCCAAAGTCCGGAAGCGGCCCCTTTTTCCTCCCCAAACAAAACGGGCAACTCACATGGACTCGAGGACAAAAGAACAACAATCGCCACATAATATAAAACATGGTCTCGGGAATTCCCATCGTGGAATCAACGCAAAATCTACACCGCGCATACATCGGGCCCAATGATCGGGGAGATTTTTGGGCATAGTGTTTGCAAGTCCAACCGGTTACATGTTGACATCCTTCGGTTTTCCTTTATTAATTTGAGGCATATTCCATAAATTCCTCTAAAGTGATTGGTAATTCTCTTGCACTCTTGAACTTCAACCGGTTATTTCTCAAACTCAACCGGTTCATGTGTTACTAACCGCCGGTTCTTCCCGATCCTAGATCGGGCCACGGTGGTGGTCATCCAGACACGTTTGACCAAGAAAAAGCACTAGCCGTACCTCTTTATTTCTTTCTTTCTCTCTCTCCCTCCTCGCCTTTATTATCTCTCTTTCTCTCCCTTCCTCTAGTGCATTGCCGACATTGTGTGCATGGCACCAAATTTATCTTCCTTCCATGCACTACCTTCACTAAACATCTAATTTGGTGTGGTCCACACTATTCATGATCGACCGATATTAGAATATTTGTCTAGCAATCACTAGGTAGCAGGTGGAGAGGGTGTCACATGACATTTTGTGCTACATGACAAGTCACCATCACCGCTTGAATTGACATGACATACAAATTTCGATACCATACTATGCATTCCTACTGACCTTCCCATACATACATGCTAGACTATGTGACTTACAAATGTATGTGACCCTTCATATCTCATAATGCAAGTGGGGCCCATTATGGGAATTGCACCTATAATTGTCTTTACCATTATGGTGATTGCATACGGGCACACGATTATTATCAAGTTATCTTAGTTTTATTAGGTATTATTATTGATTGAAAGAGGATTGCATGTTATTGTAGGATGTGTTTTTGGGATACCACATGAATGAAATATGATATTTATAGTGTTGATTGAAAGTGTGTCCCAAACCGATACAATGTCCTTGCTCCCAAATTGTGTTCATTTTAAGTAAGAATCTATCTAAGTCACTTTTGGGTTAGGGTCATAATTAGGTGTAAGTAATTGGTACACTAGAGAATTCAATTAGTGTGGACCACCATAAGTATCTAGAACCCACCTGGATGTTTGATCCACCCCATATTTATAGATTAAAATGAGCATGGACCACATTACTTGCTTTTCCTAAAGATCGACGTGGATGGGTTTTTTTATTTTATGCTACATTTGATATAAGGTGAATATTGTATTTATGTAAGGTGTTACATGGGAGTCTTGGGAAAATGAGCGAAAGACCTTGAGTCTTGGACCCACATCCTTTCCACCCCGACTAGACATCCATTGCAACCCGTGTTGATTATTTCCACGCTAACGTCCCACCCACACTAGTAGGAATAGTTAGTGCAGTTACCATATACCTAGTGTATGTATACGAGAGTCTGAATTTGGACCCAAATGCATCGTCATGTTTGATTTGTAGGTACACATTGGTCCAAGAGACACATAAACCTTTGGAACAACTTTTTGGAAGCATGAAAAAAGGAGGGTTGGTTTTTAGGCGAACATGGGGAGACGCGCATTTGTTGCGTTAGATTTGAAGCAGTACCCTTGTGATGTTTTGTTTGATATTGACACCGTTGCTAGTCCACCCTCCATAATATGCCATCTTTTGGGAAATGGCAAAAGATGTTGTATTCTTAAGAAGTCCCAATTTCAACAACATTGTGACCTAACTTACAAGGGTTGACAACTTACCATCATGTCAAGTTAAGTTAGGTTGACAAACACAAACATAAAATTGATAACCTAACCTAATGAAACCCTTGAGGTTGGCAACAACTCATCTCAATGCCATTGCAATTTTTCATCCATGAAGGCACAATATCATTCATAGTTGTTTAATTTTATCCACAAGTTTACAATTTATGACTAATAATTAACTCGTCATATATTCTCTTCTTGTTGGTTATTTAGCCCATCAAGTTTGATAAGAGATTCTGTTTGCTCATTAACATCCATCATTTCAATCAATATATCAAATGTTATGGTTGTCTCTTCAATACCATATGCCTCAACTAATGTCCTCTCCAACCATCTCCACATATTGTTGAATGGGTATTTCCTCCTCTCCAAGATTTAGAATTGTAATAAGAATTGCAAGGTGGGTGCAAATTCTTTCATTTGTCTTTGGTCATTTTTGGATTTCATAATACACTAGATGAGTTCTTAAAGGGGATTGTCATATTGGAAGAATGTTGGACCTTAGTTTCCCTATATACTTTACTCCAATTCCAAGGTGTCAAAATTCACATAAAGGAAGCTAGATTCTTCTTCTTCTTCTTCTTCTTCTTCTTCTTCTTCTTCTTCTTCTTCTTCTTCTTCTATTTTTATTTTTATTTTTCCCTAGTACCTCTAGCACTTGATGTACTTGTGTACAATATACCATGTTTGGTAGGGGTTGGTATGTTTGTGTAAAGTTTACATCTATTCATTTTATACGTTTCTTACTTTATTGGTGGATAGCATGTCCTACCATTACACATACATTATGTGTCCTATAAATGTGTGTTTGTAACCTATGTTTTGTGGTAGAATCACCTATAATCATCCCTATTAAGCAACTAAGCATGGTTTGGTTTAAAGGGAATTCTCATGCACATTATCAAGCATCATACATATATTAGAATGAATGACTCTCAAAGTGCAATTCACAAGTGTAACTATAAGTTATCTTCAGCTCTTCCATGACAAAATTTTAGCAACTTATGGTTGTTCGTTCGGATCAAGCGCATTGGATGCCAATATTCTATGTTGCGTGATGTGAATTTGAACCTCTTTGCCTCAAGCTCATTGTTTGAAAATATTGTTTTTATCAAGAATGACTAAGTAATCACGCGGTCTTACTAAGAATTGCTTTTGTTCCGCTATGTAGTTTTACGATTTGCTCAACTTAAATAGATTTTCAATCCTTATTCAAACAAATTAGAATTGCCTAGTGTAAGGCCAATGGTAAAACTATGCAATTGCAATAATGAATATTATGTCATTAGCTTCTATATTACGACCACGTAAGTTGCATCTATGAAATAAACTTATACATGTGAAATAAAAAGATGTATGAAAATATATACATATTTGATGAAAATTTAGGATTCACTCTTGCTTCAAGCTTCCAAGTATTCCTACCTTATTATGCAACCAACTATGATGTATTGTTTGAGAGTGCTTCATAGGCATCCTATCTTGTGGTCTAGCTTAGTGGGAAACTGGCATAGGCTACTAAGGCTAAAGCTATTCAACATGTTGGGAATTTTTCACATATAGTGAGCCCGATTTTCATCACTTTTCCCGTGTTGTTCAACTATGCACTCAATTGCTCATCATTGCAACCCCACGAATAGCCTATCATTGCCTACATACACTCGTCTTGCCAACAACTTCGAGGAACACCAACACTCCGAGTCCCCATTCCTCGTATCCTTTCTATACATCTACCAAGTAGGAGGCATATAAGTCCAGGGTTGATGTCGTATATTCACACATATATTTAAAACATTTGTATTCACCCCCACCATTTTGTGGTTAAAGTTTCATGACACCTACCAGTCAGGCGGGGTGGAGGGGAAAAAAATCCATACAATATGGTCATTTGACACAAAGAGAAAGAGACAATGCTTGCCCATAGGGCAACAAGAATTTGGGACGCTTTATATTGATCACAAACGCGAGCTCATATGTGAACCCGTAGTGGGTTTACTAGCCACCTAGCACAATCTCATGCTCCAATGAATCAATTTTTTTTTATCAACACATGTCTTTATGAGCCTCTTTCCCCTCACTTTGTGTATTATTGTTGTTGATATGGTTGTAAAGGTCTTAGGATTTGTGGCACTTGTGTCAATAGGTCTAGTAAAAGATCACCTCCTATAGGTTTGTGGTTAACCCGTGCCAACTCGATCTCACGAAACTACCGTCATACCCAGGCTACTTCAATGGAGATTACAATCTTTCATACAATATCAAAATGCATGAAAATAAATTTCTTGTAAAAATAAAAATTAACAAAGAAAAATCGAGAAAACGTCAATCCTCAAGTTTGTCAAAATCTATTAGATGAAAATACACTAAATATTCAATTCTTAGATTTGAAACCGTCCAAATTTGGTTGGTAGTGTGGGGACTTTGATGTTAATTCTATGATCAAATAAGCCTAAAACTTCCTTGAGGTTTTCAAGGGTTCCCAACGTTTTCATTTCAACTCACATGGATGTCACAAACCTTTGGCCATTATAAAGAGTTGTACATATTCATATGGTCCAAACTGTCCTAGTTGGATGCCAAATCATGTCCAAGTCATCACATCAATAGTACCTTAACTCACATTTACTCGTGAAAGATGTCCTTGACGGTTCCCGACTCACTCCACAACTGACTATTGTTGTTAGGCAAATAAGGTGAAACCTAAGCACATATTGTAAAAAGGCTCCCTATTTTGACAAAAAAAAATTACATTTCCTTCCAAATGATGCATGGGTCATGCTCACATTGGCTAAGACCACTCGTATCCCATGAGGAATCTACATTTGGCACTAGTAAAGCATCTACGTTATCTTCAAACACTAGAGTTGATTTATTTCATTTTATTTCAAGTTGTAATTCACCAATGAATTGGTAGGTAAAGAGTAATGTAGAAGTGATTGACTCCATTGGTGACCCAAAAATTTGACACTTTGTTTTTGCATAACATTACTCAACACTAGGAAGTTGCACCCTTGGCGTTGAAATTATGTAAGTATCATTCCCCCTTATGTTGGGCCACCCTTGCAAAAATGAACAATACTCAACATGGCAACTATTTATTCTTCAAAGGTGAAGGGGTTTTGGTTTTTGGAGCAATTACAAACCACCCAATGGTTGTTCTCTATTGGAAATGCAATCACTTTTGGGGTTTCTGGAAAAGCAAATGGAAACCACCCAATGTTTGTCCTCTAATGGAAGAGCACTATTGATCTTAGTTGGTTATGTCAAAAGCAGTTGCATCTAAATGCAACCAATTTAGCAAGCATTCGACAATGCATCATTGTCATCGCAATTGTATGATATGTATGTGTGAGTATCTAGGTGTGGATGTGCGTATGTGCATATTAAACCAGTGTGAGTGTTCTACATGTCAAAATTAGCACCATCTAAAAGTAGCACATTTAGCAAGTCTATGATGATGCATTAATATCCTCTAAACCACATGATGTGTGTGTTGCGCCAACATGAGTATCTTTCCACACATGGGACATGGATAAAGTTGGTGGGTGACTTGGGATGATTGTGCATCGAATCCTTTGTAGTTTTGAAATTGTTTTCATTTAGAGCACGTAACGGCGAATTGTGGTACCTATTAAGATTTTGACCTTTTTTTAAAGTCTTAAAGTGGGCAACCACGAATCGAATAATTGGCCTATCGTTAGCTTTAGCTAAGTTACAGGTGGTCGTGTGCCATGTCCACCCAATGGTTGTTCTCTAATAGAATACACCATTACAATCCATAATAATCACGTTTGACATTATCAACTAACAATAACAATAAGTAATTATGAACACCTCCACATAACACATTCAAAATTTTTGGACCCTTTAAAATAAAAACACAAATGGTTCGATGCACTCTCACCCTCCATTTTGCCTGATGCTACACGTGTCATATGTGTTAATGGACCTTGGATTGGTGCATACAACCCCCCTGCCCTGCCCTGTCCCAACACACACACACCACATACTGGATATAATGCCATTAGTAGATGGGATCACTTTTGACACTTTCAACTTGAGATTAACAAGAAGCAATCTTAAACACCTCCACATAACACCTTCGGGGCTCTGGAAGCTTGACGGGTTAAACACACATTTGACCATCAGATAAGACCCAATTTTCTTCCTTACCTTTTTTCTTTTTCTTTCCGTAATAATACAAATGGTTCAATGCACTCTCACCCGCCAATTCACCCAACTCCACCCGTGTCTTACGTGTGAAAGGACACTTGGACCGGTGCAACACACCAACACCAATACTTACCCTCTCGCTCTCACTCGCACATTCACTCTCTCTCTCTCACACACACACACATACATAGCATGCAGTTGCGATGATGATGATGCATCACCAAATCGAGCTAAGCTAGGAAGGCCCGGACCGGAATTGAATCGGCACCGTCGAAGAAGCCCATCCATCGGTGGCGAGCGTTGGGGTCGCAGCAACCGGTCTAAGTTGCCTACTTGTTGTTCTGAGCAGCCTTGGGCACACGCTTGTCTTCATATCTCCATCTCCCTCCTTGTTTACCCGCAGGCTGCTTCGAAGAAGAAGAAGAAGAAGAAGAAGAAGAGGAGGAGGAGGACGACGACTCACAAAGTTCAACAGGAGAAACAGAAACATAAGGCCATTCAAAGGTCCCATTTTTGGGGTGCAAGATAGGCAGACAAAGAAATCAGCCGAAGCGCCGGGCTTGTTTGGTGGGATTCATTGTTGGGGGGTTTGTTGTTTAGGGGTGGTGTTGATGTGGACGTCGGCCGCGCGGTTGTTGTGTGTCGGCTTGGTCAGGGGAGCGGCCGTAGGTGTTTCTTGAGGCGGGTGTCAATTTGTTGCCTGTTTTTGGGTTGAGGTGGGTTGGGTTTCATTCTCAGGTGTTTGGGATTGTGTTGAGTGGCGGCGGTCTGGGTTAGAAGATGGTGGCGATGAGGAGGTGAAGTGGTGGGTGGTAGGTTGGGGAAGAGACTGTTTTGGGGAGTGGTTGAGGTAGTGGTGGGTTAGGATGCCGGGAGTGCTGCAGGATGAGCAGCAGCGGTGGTGTTTGGAGACTGTGAGCAACGGAGGAGGAGGAGCGTTGTACGATTCGATGGTGGATTACGAGACGATGGCGGTGGCGGCCGCGCATCAACAGCAGCAGCAGCAACAGCAACATCAGCATGGGTTGCAGTCGCCTTCGCAGCATGCAATGCGTCGGTTGAGCTCGTTCTCGGCGGGGATGAAGGATACGGAGCCAGGGTTTGGAGGGTTAGCCCAAGCCTCACCGCATTTGTTCCAGCGGAGCCATAGCTTTGGGAGTGGAGGAGGCGGGTTGCACTCGTTCAACTTCTTTGGGAGCCCGCCGAGCTCCCCTGCGGCCAAGTCTGAGATGGGGTTGTCGCTTCTTGATGTAGTGGACGAGGCCGACCTGGGATCAGGGAAAGGGGGGTTTTTTGATGACACTGGCAAAGGCTCAGGCAGGCCTGAGCTTCGGGGACTCACATTCTCGAGCTCTTCATTGAGCGGATCGGTCATCGGCTCACCGACATTTTCTGACTCGCTTCAGAGCTTTAACAAGTTCCTGCCTTCGAATAATGAGGATGAGGATGCATGGCCGGCAGTGGACATGTATGGGTGTGATCAGTTCCGGATGTTTGAATTCAAAGTGCGTCGGTGCATGAGAGGCCGTAGCCATGACTGGACGGAGTGCCCATTTGCACACCCTGGAGAAAAGGCTCGCCGCCGCGACCCCCGTCGGTTCCATTACTCTGGAACGGCCTGCCCTGACTTCCGCAAGGGAAGCTGCAGGAGGGGAGATGCATGCGAGTTCGCCCACGGTGTGTTCGAGTGCTGGCTTCACCCTGCACGATACCGCACCCAGCCATGCAAGGATGGCCGTAACTGTCGCCGCCGAGTCTGCTTCTTCGCTCACACTCCGGAGCAGCTGCGGCTCCTGCCGGCGGCAGCGCAAGCGGCCACAGCGGGAGTTCGTTCTACCAGCCAAGGATCGCCCCTTAGAGGATCCTACGATGGCTCACCTCGATCCTCTGCGGCAGCGGCGTATGATGGAGCATATGGGTACGAAGGGAGTTCGTTCGACGGAGCATCGGCCACCCACGTTGGGTCCCCTCTGGGCCATTTCTCAGGATACTCCGCCGCCGCTCACTCCCATTGTTGCGTGCCATCGCAGATATCTTCTCCGACTTCTACCCTTGTGGGTCACGCGCACTCTCCTCCCCCTCTCTCCCCCCCTCTCTCCCCTTCAGCATCGCCCCCTTTGTCGCCGTCCTCGCCTAACGGCTGGGCTTCCGAGGTGCTGCCGAACAACTATACTTCCATGTCTGCTCAAGGGGTTATGTCACAGGCTGCTCTGCAAGCCACGATTTCTCAAGGTGTGTACTCTCGATCGCAGAGTTCGCATTCCATGGGGGCAACGGGGCATGTTCACTCTCCTACCCAGCCGGCACACCGGCGCCATTTGGACCGTCTGAACTCGATGCCCACTTTATCAATTCCGTCGACCGGAGAGCAACATCGCAGCGTGCACAGCAGCCACGTGGGGATGACAGGATCGGCTCCTTCCTCGCCCTCTGGGGTGCCGCAGAAGTCCATGTTAGAGCTCATCGCAACTCTGCAGCAGCTGGAGCTTCGCAACCAATCCCCTCCTCCTGCGACCACTCAATGGCTCCAGCAGCAGCAACAGCAATACACCTCGGGACCTTCTCCTCTGCGCCGATGCTCACAGAGCGTCCCTGGCACACCAACTAAGGTGAGGTGGGAGCAGAAGGAGCGATGGGAGATTGACGAAAACGAGGAAATGGAACCCATGGTGATGCGTGTGGAGTCGGGCAGAGACCTTCGTGCCAAAATCTATGGCCGGCTCGGCAAGGAGAGTCCAATGGACGCTGATGCTGTTGGAGGCGATGCCCCTGACCTCGGGTGGGTGAATGAGCTCGTGAGGGAGGAATCTGAGCAAGCTGTTTGGTAAAAGGAAGTGCATTGACATTGTGTGATACCCCTTTCAAAGGCTTTGGGGAAATTTGTGGGAGGGGCCGTGCAGGTTGGGTATTCGTCACTGGAAACTGGGTAGGAGGTTAGGGGATGGTGAATTGCATGATTTTGTATTGGTGGGGACTGGAAGGATGGGGTCAAGGTTAGGAAGATGAAGGCGTTCCGATTGTACAAGAGGTGGGGATGGGAAATGATGAACGCCTGCTTCATCGTGATTGGGGTCGGAGGGGGCTAAGGCATCAAACAAACAAACAGGTTGTGGCCGTAGGCAAGAAGCTCGCCGTTAACGCAGCGGCCGTGGCTGTGCCGCAGATAAACCACATAGAAGAAGAATCAAAATTCATTTTTTTGGATACGTAGGCCATACATTTGCTTAGGAGATAGTAACAGTCCGCTGATACATGACGATACGTTCTGCGATGCCCTGCTGTGCCGGCCGACCTCATGGTGTCCATTGGAAGTAGATGGCAATATTGATGAAGGAGCTGGCTTGGGAGGGAGGGAAGGAAGGAGGGAGGTTGATGACACGTTGTTTGGTTATAAGGATAGTGGTGACAGCAATTGTGTTAAAACGGAGACGATGCACATTAAGACAGTATGATATACATATTATTGAATGCACTGCAGAGGAGCAAGCAGACAGTGCGGTGATATTGAACAAGTGCGATAGTCAATTATTATTCTACCCGGTTTTGGTCGCCCCTGATGAGAAGACTGGAAGCTGGAGGGGGGGGGGGGGGGGGGGGTTATCCTGAAGCAATTTTTTGATTTCTCACTCAAAATTTGTGATTGTAGCTAGGCTTTTGTGATTTATTAACAGCAGGATGTAGTGTAGGCAAAAGAGGGAGCATGCATGTGGACTTTTGTGTAGATGCCACGGACAAATGACATTGTGAACCCAAGGTCACCAGAGCAGACCTACCACAGGAGAGTCATTTCATGACTGATCGGCGTCCATTTTGAAAGACATATGTCGATCTAGTGCCTAGGATTAATTTGTAAATTCATTCATGATGTCATGATGATGATGGCTTTTGTAATATACGTTCCTCTGCCCTACTCATTTCATTTAATTACTTGCATTTTGCATCCCTTGTGCGCACTAGGCTACCTGTTCTGCTGTGCTCTCAAAATTTTGTTTGCATAGGTTTGTTTTGCAGGAAATGGGCATTGAGTTTCTGTGTGTGGTCTGGCTGCATGTGGAGGACAAACTTGACATCAGTTCGTGTTATATGATGTTAGAAATCCACACCTGTTATTTTCAGGGATCTCTTCTCTACGTCTGCGATCTTTGTAGCTTTTGAAGTTCGGCTCAATTCATGCCTGTCTGTGTCATATTCCTTTTTATCATTGTGATCCTCTGGATTTGCTTCAATCACAAAAGTTGTAATTGTGAAAAGTTGTAATTGTGATTCTCTTGGATGAAAGTTGGCCTTCTTTGCACAGATATGATGTGTTTCTGGAATGTTGCAGCAGGTGTGGCAGCCTTGACGGATACAGGTGCCCTACCTGTGCTCCCCTTGTGCTTCTGAGATTGTTTGTTGGTAGGTCTTCCATTTAGGTAATCGGAAACTTTGTCTGTGTACCGCTAAAATAAATGGACTTATGTTTGTTGTGGAAATGTGGATTGACATCTTCTAAGGTATGGAGCCTAAGGGCACTTTTCAGTTCCATAACCAGATTTCCACCCAACATCAAAGCCTTGAAATAGTATGCAGCCTGGAGGCTGCTTTTCTAACTTAAATCGACATTGGAAATAGCTTCGAGACTGCTGGTTCGGAGTGGAAGTTGTTTCATCGGGTTAGCAATGGTGAATCTTGCAGATTGGGAGCTCAAGTTTTAAAATTGGAGTCTGAGACGTAAAAGTCATCGGAGGTCAAAGTGAAGGTTCTCTTTCTTTGTATGTGATCATACAAGTCCTCCTAATTGTTGTGGTGTGTACATTTTGAGTGGAGAGTCTATTCTCACTGTAACATGTGTTTTTGGTGGGTGTTCTCGAGAACGATCCTTCCCATATATCATTGAAACATAGTTGTTTGATTGAGAAGAGTGACCACATAAGGTCCACATAGCTTAGGTCATTGGCCAAGTCCAATTTTGTCCATTACCTAATGTGAGGGATAAAGTTTTGTGACACCTACCATTGAGAATGCGGTAGCAAAACTTGGATGAAGGCCATCCCAAAGGCCATCTCATGGCAAGAGGGAGACATGGTGCTGGTTCGAAGGAGTCTATTGTGAGCAAATGCACCAAGCATGCTCCAAATCTCTGGGCTATGCTAAGAGCAAGGTTAGTGATCCTTCATTTGGGTCTGCATCCGGGGAATGGAGAAGTAGCCTCCATATGAGATGCAAATGTAGATGTATATAATCCACGCCTCTTAAAATGTAACATTCTATTTTTAGATGCCACATTTAGATAATATAAGGTTTCTTGGACGTTGAAAATAAGAAGTGAATGTTTTGTCCGGAACGTTGTGCAAATGTGTCATTGGAGGTGTTCTTTATTATGACACTATCATTGATGACTGTTCGTAGAGTCGTAGACCCAACCTCATCGTCGACGATGCCTAGTGATGCCGTTCCAGTTTGTTGAGATAGCACTGCGCGATTTTATTGATTCAGTTCTCGATCCATAGCGAAGTCAATTGGCAAAGTTTTGGCCCGATGAGAAGATCGATTTCATTGAACGACGTCAACATGAACTTTTCAATGCTTACAAGAGGAACCTGACTCCAAGCTTCTCATTGATAGGTAGGATCATACAACGTTCTTCAATACGGGATGGGATGATATGAAGGGACGCTTTGAGCATCTACGAATATTCTACGGTGGATTGGCAAATGCTATCGCCAACACAACAAGCGTTGTGTCGGATTTTAGCATTTTGAAATGGGAAAAAAATGACTTTTGACAATCAATGATGAACTTGATGCTGGAGGGCATCTTTTAGACCAAGCAACGCCGTGTTGTGATGGGAATTCTTGTCCTGACTAGGTTCGATGATGGCGCTGGGACCCAATAAAATGAGCAACTCACATTTTTACAACTTACGTCACGAAAATTGATCAAAGTCAAGACAATTTGCCACTTTTTGTATATTGCCGAATTTGAAGATTTTTGGATGCCGAAGTTAAACTAAAAGCGGTAAAATTGATGTTTGCCATATCTTAGGAGGCCTTAACTCATTGTAATCCCTTAACTCATAGTGCATCTCGGCTTGGAGCTTTACCTCCGCAATTCACCCTCCAACTACCTAAAGTACTTGAAACTTTGGGATGTGACTAATTGTGGGTTTGTACGTAAGTACATCAACTCAATAAGTGTCTGGGGGAGATTCTTGGACACAATCGGTCGAGACTGTAGTGTTTCTGAGACTGACCGGTTACATGTTAACATCTTTTGGTTTTTCTTTATTAAATTGGGGAATATACTGTAAAATTCCTCTAAAATGGAGCGGTAATTTTCCTGAACTCTTGGATTTGAAGTGGTTATTTTTCAATTTCAGGTTCATTTGTTAACTAGCGGTCGGTTCTCCCTCGTGCATTGAACCCAATTTTCTTGTTGACTTTCGATTGATTTATGTCAATTGTACCTGGATTTCGTCAATGCACTTGATTTTGTTTATTAAGTTGCTTTAGTTGATTTTATTAAGTTCATGTAGTTGATATGGTCAATTAGATTTGGACTAGGGACATGTATTCTTGGTATTCATTTCTGAAGGCAAAGCACGTTGAAAAAAAAATTGTACTTTCGCAATTATTAACTACACTAGATGTTGTAGTTAGTATCATATGGTATTTGGTGTCACTGTTGTAAATCTTGCACTAAAACTTATGAATAAGTTTACAAATATTGTCATCCCAATTCATTTCTAGTTTAGCCACTTTTAGAACGGCATATGCTGCATCCTAACATTTATGTCATAAAATATTGTCATAGACGATTGAATTTAATACCCATCCGACTTCACATCAAAGACTTAAATAATGATATTATTATATTCAAATAACACATACAATTACATAGAAAAGAGACCACGGCCTTCGTTTAGAGTTGCAAATCATTTTGTACTAATTATGTGTTTCATATCATAGGCGAAGTGGGATAGGTAGATAAATTACCTGATTAAGCCCCACTTAGCTTAAAGCAAGCCCACCAAATTTAGCCATAATTAAATTGATTTATTTTTAAATGAAAAAAAATCATCATTTGTGCCAAAATTGTGGAAAACTTTACATGAGATTGGCATTCCAAATTAGTACCACTACCATTGCAAAATTATAATACTTATGGATGTTTGCAACCATGTTAAATCCATATGTCATTAAGAAAAATATTACAAAATAAATACAATGTCCATATCAAAATAAATTTCCAGCACAACCTAGTAACCCTAAACAATATTGATATCATAAATTCCCCCTCCAATACCATAAATGCTTTATAGAGTTGTTCCATCATTGAAAATGCATTTTCAATGATTTACAATCGCAAACCTATACAACACTTAAGGAAAGATGTTCCTTGACAAATTTTTTATATATATATTATTTAAAAATTAAAATTACATAAAGTATCATAAAATATTCATATTCACTATATGGACCATTTCATTGACAATTTCAGAATTAAAAGCCTTAAGTCCGTAATAATTATTTCAAAAGTTTTATATAAGTTTTATGTAGCGATTTAAAAGGAAAAGCAAGATAATGTTTACTTTTAATAAACATATAATAAAATTATTAATATTTAGATGATATTCTTGCTTGTACTTTTATATAAAAATGTGGAGATGCGGATCTATTATTCTAATTTATGCACAATTTGTTTGCCTACCATAAAAAATTGGAGAGGTTACCAAGTTTGAGTGGAATTGTAGGTAAAACATTTTATTCAAAGGGGATTGTAATTTGTTTACAATCACCATGTGAACATAAAGGCATTGAAGGAATCATGGTCAACCGAAGAATACATCCAACACAAGCCAGCTCATGTACAAAGAAGCCCAAAAGGTAGTTCTTGACAAAGTTGGAAACCCAAAAGAGAACCAACCATTCAAATTCATGCATTGTTATTTTTATTTGAGGGATCTCTCCCAATGGTGGTATAGGGAACCCTTTAGAGGAGAACAAACACCTAGTAAACAGAGAGTGGATGATATATATTTGATTCTAGGAGAAAGAAAAGTGGATCAAGGCTTGAAGGAAACATGTTTGCAACACTCATAAAAATAGCCATTTATAACTCTTGGTTTACCCTTGCTAATTTAGAAGCTTTTTGATCTTTGGGTCGTTGAAACCGAAGCCATGAAGTATCTTCCGAGCCTTGATCCATTTTCTTTCTCCTACCATTTGAAAAATCTATATCAACCACTCTCCATAGACTAGGTGTTTGTCCTCCTCTAAAGTGTTTCTTATACCACCACTACAAAAAAAAATCCCTCAAAGAAAGCCAACAATGTATGAACTTGAACAATTTTCTTTAAATCAAAAAGGTTTCTAGCTTTGTCAAGAACTACCTATGCTGATTTGGTAGCTTTTAGAGCAAGGCTAGTGATCTTGCCTAATTGAGAGAGGAAAAAGCTTATTTGGAGTTCCACAATCCTAAACCCTATATCCTAGAGTTCATTTCCAAGGCATTTGAGCGGTTTTTGAAGGACCATGGCATTGAGAAACAAACATCCACCCCGTACATGCCTCAACAAAACAGAGTGGCGGAGTGTGCAAATCGCACCATCGTGGAGATTACGAGGAACATGCTTCATGCTCAAAATCTCCACAAATTATTTTGGGTGGAAGTGGTGGCCAATGCGGTGTACACATGAAACCAATGTGTAACAAGGGCATTGGACTCAATTACACCCAATGAAGCGGAATGAGGCCTTGCATTGCACACATGCGTGTGTTTGGACACTTTGTGTACATAATGATGCAGGATGAAGAAGAGGGTAAGCTCGATGCAAGGGAAACCAAATGTTTGTTTTTGGGTTCTTGTGAGAGAACTAAAGCCTATAGGTTGATGTGTTTGCAAATTAAAATGATTATGAAAATAAAGACATGATATTCATAGAGGATAACACGAGCATTAAAAACGATTTGGAGATGCATCAAAGTAGAAGAAATGAAGACCCTATGGTGATCGTTGTAAATTAATCTTCAAAATCATCTTCATGTGATGATGGTGAGGAGTGCGAGGAGCAAATGAGAGATCGCTTGGTTGCAAATGAAGAAGAAATCGTAAGACCCGTGGGAATGAAGGCCGCCTCAAGAGATTCAACAAACTTGGGAAATATTCTAAGAGGAAGCAGCGCCAACCTGGAGAGTGGTGATAGAATCACATTTTTTCTCAACATAGTGAAGAACGGACCAATGTGGTATTTTTAGATGAGCATTTGAATTCGTGCGAAGCGTTGAGATCCGAAGATGCGAGTGAGTGAGAGGTTGCAATGCAGGAGGAGTATGACTCGCTTATGGCCAACAATATGTGAGATAATGACCAACGTTCTAAAGGATCAGAATAGTGTAGGATGCAAATGAGTGTTCATACTAAGAGGGATGCATCGGATAAAATCGTTAGGTATAAGGTGCAGTTAATAGCAAAGGGATATTCTCAAATGACTGGAGTGAATTTCAACGAGATCTTTGATCATGTGGCCAAATTTATCACCACTAGATGCATTCTCGCAATAGGAGCAACCATGGATTGGAAAATCCACCAAATACATGTAAATACAACATTTTTGGATGGAGTATTAGAGGGGGAGATCTATATGGATCAAATTAACGGTTTCGTACAAGAGTGGAATGAACACCTTGCGTACAAACTCAAGAAAGCTTTATACGGGCTCAACCAATTGCCGAGGGCGTGGTATTAATGTATCCAATTGTTCTTTATCAATGAGGGCTTTTACAAGCCAAGTGGATTATTTGTTGTACGTCAAACAAATGGGTGAATTTGTGTTGGTGACAATCCTCTATGTGGATGATTTGATCACATTGGCATATAATGTAATCTAGTTGAAGTGGCTCAAATTGGAGCTCGAAAAAAAATTGAGATAAACCATCTTAGAGAGTTGCATTATTGCTTATGAGTGGAATTTGGGAGGAATAAAGAAGCCCGTACCATCATCATGAACCAAAGAAGCTATATTAAGAAGGTCTTCAAGCGTTTTAATATGAAAGAATGTAAACCGGTGGGAACTCCGTTCGATGCAAATTCAAAATTGTTAAATCTTTTGGATGAAGAATTTAGAAATTTGCTCCAAATATAAATATGTTCAAGATTGGCCTATATTACTCAACATGTGGTCAATGAAGATAGGAACCAATCTCTCAAGGGAGGGAATTTTGGCGTTTGAGGATGCCGGGTTCCAAATGCACCAAAGGGAGGCACTTTCGCCATGTTGTAGACTTTTAAATTTTTTATCCCCACCCATCCTGTGGTCACATTTTCATGTGCCACCAAACCTACATGCGTACCTAACTTCCACATTTTTGAAGACCATGCATCAACATTCAACAACAACAATCGCAATTTACAAAAATAGGTGGAAGAGCACCAACCTTATGGACGGGACCTATGTTATTGAGTCACTGCCATTTCATTTGTAGGATTTGGAGCAGTCATCAACATCATCTCAAAGGAGGACAAGTCCTACTGTGTACAATTGGTGACGTGCCACAATGCACATACCTTGACTTCACCAAAATATTTTCTCGGGCTTTGGGAAAGAAAGGGAAATGGGTATACTAAAATTACCTTTATTATGTGTTCAAATTTCTAGGTAAGGTGGATTATGACAAGGACAAGTTCATTCGTACTCCAGTATATTCCTACAAGTTACAACGTGACCATGCAAATTACTTGAACTTGCCGGTGTTGCTGAGAACGAGTAATGATGATAGTGAAATGTTCACCTAAATGTTTGAATATGTCAGAACATGATATCATATGTTTTTAATCTATTTTATGGTACACAATAATGTTTTGGATTATTATAATAGAATTTGCATTTGACTAAATGTTTTTCTAGCAATCTATGATAATAGGCTCATTTTTTGGGGGATTTCAATAATGTTAATACTATACAAATGAATAAATTCAATTGATTCAGTGCAAATTGTAGAGTGTGACCCCAATACATGTGAGATTTACTATGTGTGTCATCATTGCTTACATGTTGCTCACTGCCCACATATTACTGCGTATCACGCATTAAGGTAGATGGGTCTTAAATGGTTACTTTTTTTTATTGGCGCTTTTTTTCTAGGATATGAAACATGTGATTAGTACAAGATGGTTAGCAAATCCAAATCAAGGTTGTAGCTGCTTTTCTCATAATCGTTAATGCTCGTATGAATATCTTATTCATTATCAAAATGTACAATCTTGTCCTCATAAAATGGTCATATAGGTCCCCCGGCCCAATTAAGTTGATAATTGACACTAGAATGGTTATATTATTATATCACGTAGCCCAATCTCTTTTTGGTATCCGTTCTTGGAGCCACACCAAACCACATACCACTCAAATATAGATGACTGAATAAGATATGTAATTTCATTAGCCACCTCTACCTTCCTCACTACACAATGCTCATGTTTTATTTCAATGACTTTATATTATTTATGTTCATTCCCTACAATTATCTCTTAAATGTCACTTTCAAACAAAGGTCTTTGATTCATATTTCATAATACATTCTTAAGTTGAGAAGGTGATTTACTCTAACCTCCCTAATATTATGCTTGTAGTAATCAAAGTACATGTGATATTAAGGAGATTTGTAGTGTTAACATAATTCTTCAGTTTGTCAATATCAAGAGTGTGTTATGTTAGAAGGTCTTGTTCACTCCAAATTCAAATTGCACCCATTAAGGTAGAGACCCTTATTTGGTTACTTTCTTATTAGGACACCTCTATTTGAGTGGTATGTGATTTGGTGTGGCTCTCAATGACAAAAGAATAGATTAAGAAGACACGTGTTTAGAAGAGACTCGATTGTGTGCTCAAAAATATCATAACCATGCTAAGCGCAATAGACAACAAATTATGAGGGCCGCTTCACACTATGGCTGTCCAAGTCGAGAGGCCGTGGGATTGAATGGCCAAACTTTGTTGAGAGTCCAAAGAAATGGGTTGAAAATAGCGAATAAAATATAGGAATTGGAGCCTTTAGTTGGGCACAGTGTGAAGCCTCCAAAGGCCAAGCCCAAATTAAGTCCAAACCCATATCATTTGTTCGGAGCATCCCACTTTATTCCTTGCCCAAAACAACCCCTCCAATCTAACGGCCCGGATCTTGTCAAGTTTTTATTTTTTATGAAGAAGAATCGATGGCCTCTAGACCATAGTTTGGGTTTCCATTCTTGTCCAACCCAAACTCCCTTCAAGAGTCTGTCACCTTGGTGAAAAAACACTGCCATGTAGGCATTTTGAAGAACGACGGCCTTTGGACTTTGGCCTCTGGTGTGAAGTCTCGAGAGGCCGAATCCTTGGTCTCTTGCAATCTGATTGGTGGAAATCAACGACCTCTCGACCTTCGGCCACAGTGTGAAGCAGCCCTGAATCTATATGACCATTTAACGAACACTAAAATCTTCACTTTGATAATGGCTAAGATATCCATATGAACTTCAAAAACGACAAGGAACGTGGCGATGGCCTCGATTTGGATATCGTGACCATGTTATACTAATCGTGTGTAACCATATCCTAGGAGATGTGGGCTCGTTAGAAAAAATTCACCATTCAAGACTTGATATATTGCAACGATTCTTTGATAATTTGAGGAGCCTGCGCCTATGTTCAGGGAAAACCGATGGCTAGTTCATTATCAGCCGATGGATTTCCCCTCATGGCCAGTCCAAATTTCCAACCATCGGATGGCAATCCGACTGTAATTTCAATCCTCCGGCAATTAGCCGATGGACCAGAAAATGTGCCGGAAATGTAGCCGGTTCTTCTTGTGAGTTACTGGAGTTCAGCCGGAAGCATCCATAGCACTATTTGTCTGGGGCATCTAATGATGCACTTGAGGAAGTACCCTAAACCTTAAACTTTTTGAATTATGCAACCTTTCCATGACCAAATCCAATTGCTTCTATGAAGAATTGGGGGACCCTTGGCCTTCAAGCGGTGAAGGCATTGCTAGGTTCAATTCCTGCCAAGGATATTAACTCTTCAAATTTAAAGTTTTGAACATGTCTTTCTTTTCACTTATTCAAGATTTTGTACTAAGAAATGATTTCTAATAACTTTTCATACATTTTTAAAGCAATTAGTGCCGATATGAATTCCATTTAATCGGATATTGGCCAATGAAAATGTGAAAATATAGGCAATTGGCCGATTGATTTTACAAAAGACTGGCTCTTGCCGATGTAAATTGGAAAAAATCTGACCCTTCGTAACAACTACCGGCAATTAGCCACTAAGGCTTCAAAAACTTCCCGAACTCTGGCCTGCGCCCCTCGATCTCTATCATACCTAATTGTGGCTAGTTGGTTGACCAATGAAAGGCCACGACCTTGAAGATATCTACTAGGGCTCCTCCATTCCATCATATGCATGTGCACGGCTCGTTATAGTGGGAGTGGAAAGTGGCTTGAGTTCAAGTCCGAGTGGGTGTTGCCCGAGAACTCGACAAATGTCATGGCAAGTCAAAGTAATGATATTCAACATTGGCAATTGAGTGTGGGCGAGGGCGTCATGTGGGCCACTCCACCCCACCCCATGCCACCCCACGCCAAGGGTTTGCAAAGTCCGAACAAAATACTACTATAAATTGGTGATTAAATGCATAATTTAGGTCCCGCTTCCCCAACGACGCTTTGGAGTACACTCACTTTGTTGTGCATTGGGGTTTTATTTAAGTGACATGCCACTTTTGGGATTGGTTGGGGCCCTTAGGACACATGAGTAAGAAGTTGGGGTCGAACTATCCTCCTCCTCGTGATTTTGGAGTGAGTTTGAGTTGTTAACACTTCTCAGTTTTCAAAGTTAGTTCAATTCAAATTGGTTAAACTATGATATGTAGTGCTTGAGGGTAGAATCAGATCTAGGAGTTATCGTAGACATGCTACTAACCGTGCATATTTGGGTTTCAAATGGTTTTCCACAAGGTGGGTTAAACCCTTCCTATTTATTTTTTAAAATTTGTAATTAGTAAATGAGATGAGAGTATTGTGGTAAAATGAAATGACAATTGTATTTGAAAAGTTGTAACCTTTCTACAATCAAGTTCACAACTATATGCATCAATGTGTGATCAATGTGCCATTCACTAACCATGCATGTTAGGTTTCACTAAAGGAGCTACAAATGTTGCCCTATTCTTTGTAGGCATAGGAAATTGATGAGGTTTTGATATTGTCCTTTTGACTTGTGTAGCCATTTTCTTGTCAAGTTGTTGTTGAAATTTTTGCTTCTTTTTTGGCCCTGGCAAGGTCTGCTCTTTTCATCTTCATCAAATTGCTACATCTACACCTTGCTATGTGATTCAATTGAAGGAAACTCCATGATGAGTGTGAGTTGACAGTGATGTTTTAGGTCATTGGCACGGTCATGATTGAGTTTGAGAGACATCGGACGGTTGAGATTGCATGTGATATAATTTGACGGCCGAGATTATAAGTACACGGTAAGTGGCATGGTGGAGTATCGTGACATGCACGGTAAGTGGTGCTGCACGGTTAGTAGCATGTCTACGATAGTAGTAATTATTCTCAAGTGTTACATATCGTAGTTTATCCAATTAGATGAAGGGATTTAAAATGTTGGATGGATGATGGATGATCAATGTCTAATACACATCATCGGTGTGAAGGGAGCCCACTTACCGGAGGGATTTTGGAATCAACGGCATTTGATTTAGCAATTAGTTGTTCACTCCTTCCTCATCGAATGCAATTTCTCTTAAGAGAAATTAATTTGGACTCTATAATTAAAGTGGAGGGGTTCAAAAAGAAAAGACCTTAATCCATAAAGGTTATAGAGATCCAGTTTGGATCTCAAAATGCCATACATAGGTGTTTTAGGCCATTTAGTCATGTGAAAATTGACCTCATGTAGAAAATTTCAACATTCAATTTTTTGTTTTCGATTTGGATCAACACATGCAACAAAAGAATTATAGATAAATATAACTTGTACAAATGATCAAGATTCATAGATATTGTAAATATTTGAACACCAATTTGATTCGTCGCACACAACTATTCTGAAATATGTTTCCAATTTTATAAAGGAAGTGGAAGCTAGCTTGTTGGGAACTTGTAGAAACAATCATGTAGACCATGCAATGATGCCTTGAAGCCTCTAAATGTTTATGGAAAAGGGACCTTTCACTCCCTAATGATGCCATACCATTTGCAATAAACACTTCAAACAATATGGATGAAGATGAGCACACCCAAAATCAAGAGTCTATTTACCGTACATTATAGTAGACCAAAAATTCAAGGTGTGTACATAAACTCATCTGTTAAGAAAGCCAAAACACAACGATGTAATTTATAGTTCGTAATGTTCGTTTTTAAATGCCTTGACTTAACAAATGAAATCAAAAGCCTTGGTTTAGTCTAGTAAGATATAGTTGTAATGAGTTGGCCTCAGCCTTATAGGGGGTTTGTTATTAATGTTATTGTTGCATACAACTCATAGACCTCCATCAACAACAGTAACATGAAGTACAAGGAGGAAGCTTGAACGTTTTGGAGGGAGGTAGGGAAGGATCCAAGAGAGCATGAAAGTTAGGGAAGGTCAAGACTAGTATGAACAGGCCAATGTGGCCATTTAGGACTAGGGAAAGGAGGGCCTTAACTCGGTATCCCGAGGGTAGCATACCATAAGCCATGTATCCCGAAGGTATGGGATGGTACCTAACATGACATCAGAAAGGTACAACCACTAGTCACACCTCACACGTGTAAGCCAAGGTGTCGTCAAGCCACCTAGGAATGGCCTCTACATGTCTAAATCCTAGCCTATTAAAATTTTAGCGAGACATTTAGCAATTATTAAATGTAAGCAAGGCACTTCGCTATTAGTAAGCTACTTGAACAAATTAATGAGGCATCACTCAATTAGTGAGCTATTTAGAATCTAGTAGGCCACCTAGCAAGCCACTTAGGATTAGTAGGCTCTATGTTTGATTAATACCACTTAGGCCATATAGGTGAGGAAATGAGGAGGTGAAGAGAGTGAAGGCCAAGAATCAACTTCTTGGTTATCCTTATAAATGCCCCCATGCCTAGATAGTGAATAGGTAAATTTTAGAGCAATATCTACCACATTTTGAATGGAATTCTTTAAGAAAAAGGGGGATCCTTTGTAACTTTACCATTTTTTAAATGCAAGAGCTTCAAGCTCAAACTTTCTCCATGACTATTCAAGCTAGAGGTAAAGCAACTGATAGCAAAGATATCATCAAATTAAGAGGTTGTGCAAAGAGAGGTTTTTTTTTGCTTGATGGATGCTATAGAAACTCACAAGAGATGAGAATAGTTGAAAGGGTCAAGCAAAGTGACTTATGTGAAGAAGTTGTTATATGAAGCAAAACAATTGAAGAAAATTGAACACTTGAGAGTTTTGTGTTTGCTTAAGAAATGATACATATACAAATGATGATCAATTGTGAGAGAATTATTTTGAGTACGAAAGCAATTATAGACATGCAGAGATGTCTCAAGAATGTTGGTATAAGAGAGGAGTTGTGGTAGTGATAGATAGTATTCATAAAGAGAGGATGTATGAAATGAAGAGTAGTGTGATATATAAATTATTCTAAACTAAAGGAAGATTTTATTATTATAATTCAAGAGATATCATGTTTTCAACATAAATCAAACATAAATGATCACTCATGTGTCTAAGCTATCCTATCATTGTACACTCTCTATAAATAATCCCCAGTCGTATCATATTTAAGCTACTAAGTTAATTGGTTGATTATGTAGGAAAATTAATGAAAATAAACATATACAATATGCTCATAATATTTGATGCTATGGATATGTGATAAGTTGCATGCCACTTATATACAACTAATAAAATTATATCAATACATGGTCGTATTTCCTTATGAATGCGACTCCATACTAACCTTATTATAGTGAAAGAATATTATGAGAAATAACTATTTTATAAGGAGAGGTTTGAGGAATTGAGAATGATGCTAAGAGTGATATGAGGATACCTCCTCAAGAAATGAGTTCAAAGAAGTTAAGAATTAGTCGAGGTATTGTCATACATGTAAAGAGAAAGTCATTTTTACATAGTAAAAGAGTGTCTAATATCAACTTGGTGATTATTAAATTGATTGCTACCAACACCTCACTGGGAAACATTTCCAATAATAAAGAACAAGAAGTAGAAGGATAGGTAATGAGAGAAAGAAGGAGATGCTCAAATTGTGAAAGCTACTAATGAGAATAGATCAATTGGTTACTTGGAGAAAGTAATAGTTCACCACTTTGAGGAGAACGAAGAACTTGGCTACTTGCTATTTGGTTACTTGGATAATTTAACACTTGGTTGCTTGGCTACTTACTACTTGGATATGGGGTGCTACATGTCACCAGAAGAAGTAGCATCCAACTCCAAGGAAAGACTATGTTACAAACTAAGAGAAGTCCAATGATTAAGAGAAAACAAACTTCTATCATTATAATTGAATTCCAAAATAAGAGAAGAAGAGACAATTATGGCATATGAAGAGTTACACATATTCGAGGAACAATTGTGACCTCAATGAACATTAAGGAGTTTCCATTGAACTAAAGAAGACAATTACAACATATGAAGAGCTTTATCACTCGAAGGAAATTTGGTTCACCCAAGTTAAATTATCTCAAATAGCATTTAATTGGGAGAGAGAGATTGCTTGAACAACATCATCCAAGGAGGAAGCCAACTTGACGAAGTACCTCCACAAAAGATCGGAAGTTCCATCATTAAACTACAAGGTAGAATAACTTCTAAAAGAACTTTACATCACCAACAACACAAAAGAAGAAATCACCGACGTTAGCTTGAGGAAGAATGGTAAGCGATTGATGAGGACAACATGTAGTTTAATCAACTCAATTTGGATAACACTCTCCGTCATCATGATATGATCAACCCTAGAAACAAGGAGAGGTAGTTGGGCTCTTCAATAACCCCTTCGTTCATGAGGAATGAGTTTACACGAGGTAGACATCTAGAAATTGAATGTACATAATTAATTTGGACACCTCTATTTGAGTGGTATATGGTTTGATGTAGATCTAAGAATTGGCACCAAAAAGACATGTGTTCAAAAGCAATTGGACTATATGCTTAAATATGCTAGTCATTCTAGGCTCAATAGTCAACACAATTGGGGAGGACCTATATGACCACTTAATGAACACGGTTTTTTTCTTTGACAACAAATAAGGTATTCATCTGAGCTCCAAAATTATGAGGTAAATGGCCACAAATAGAATCTACATTTGCTAATCATCTTGCATTAATTGCATGTTTCATATCCTATGAGAAGTGGGTGCAAATATAAAGGTATTCATCTACGGCATGTCTACCTTAGACGCCATGAAACCTAAGCCTTCCAAAATAGGGTTCACTCTATTGAAAAGATCACAAATGAAGCCATCCATATGTTGTTACCTAAGGTAATCTACCCTCATTCGATTGCTTTTCTTATTAGGTCCCTATATTTGAGTGGTATGTGGTATGGCACGGCTCCAAGAACGGATACCAAAAAGATATATGTTTAAAAGAGATTGAGTTGCACGCTTAAAATATAATGACCAATCGAAGCTCAGTAGTCAACATAATTGGGTTTACAAGGGGAACCTATATGACGATCTAGCGAGCATGCGAATCTTCACTTTCATCATGGACAAGATATTCATATGAGATCCATAAATGATGAGGAAAGTGACTACGGCCTTGACGCTGATTTGCGAATCACCTCGTACTAAGGTATGCAAGTGTTATGCAGGTACCTTTCTTAATCAAACCCCTATATTTGATTGGTATGTGGTTTGGTAAAGGATCAAAGAGCAAACATCATAGCGACACATGCTTAAAAAGAGATTGGACTTCATCTTCAAATAGCAATAATTGCTCCGCACTCAACAGTGAACACCATTGGGAAGACCTACGTATTCAATTAAGAAATCGACAACCATTGACTTCTATCAACCATAACTAAAGTATGGGAGGCCCGGTTTTTCCATACGTTTCATCGTAGATTTTTAATGCAACACACAAGACTTTGTGTAAATCTAGTCGGTAGAAGTCGGAGAACATGGAAAAGGAACCAAACAACACCCACATACCTTCATTGCACGTGTCGTATCCTAGGTGGCATTGGCTAGCCGGGAAAATTAACCATTTAAGACCCATCTACCTTAGCTCTCACACTATCCCAAAAACCCCAAGTGGAGGCACTGATTAGGGTGTTACCTATGGTATATTTTAGGTAAAGCCGTGGCCATAGAAATCCCAAATTTAATAGTCCGAGTATTCAATACAACTAGCAAGAAAGATCTTCGAGTTTCGTGCATGTAGCTCCCGATATTCTTGGGTACACAAATTGATGTAAGAGCACAAGGAGGGATTCTTGGACATGGGCATGCCGGGCCCCGCCACCCTCGCCACATCAGCGAGGTCCTTGGGCGGACCGCCTTATCGCTCCATTCCTTGTTAGTACCACCGCCCCCCTCGCAAAATAATAATGCCGGCCAATTGGGGCCCTCAAATTGGCATGCCCGGGGCCCGTCCTTTGAATTTCTATGATGAATGGCGCCGGCCGGCACTTGATTGATGATGCACATGCATTGGGTGCTAGGCACGTAGTAGTCTAGCAACTTAACAACTCCAAAACACAACAACACCCTAGTACCTTTACCGCTTCGGCACTAATTAAACTATTTTTGGGAAACTCAAGATTTTGGAAATTGTGTTTTGAAAATCTCGAACATTAATATGGAAAATTTGATATCCTTCTTCATCTCCGGGATTGCTGTATCTAAAGTAGAAAAATGGTATTATTAGTTGACTATAAATAGTCGAAGTGGTAAAGGTACTATGATACTTCATCATCCCCAGAGTTGAGGCCCCGGGCTAAATCACATCTTTCTTCGGTTGGTTCCCGCTCCTCTCACGCCTCTTTCACTGCCCGGTCTTCCTGTTTGCACTTGCGTGGGAACTCTTCCTCGTTGGGAACCAATGTGATAATACCCGGTCACTGAAGCCATTAAGCTTCTTTGGCATAAGAAGGAACTCCATCAATTAACTTGGGAATAATGAGAGTGATGTCAACTTGAATATATTTTTGACTAGGTATTGTCACATTGGTTCTCAACGAGGAGTTCCCATGCAGGTGCATGCAGGAAGACCAGGCAATGAAGGAGGCGTGGGAGGGGTGGGGTTTAGCCAAATGACGATGTGATCTAGCCCAGGGCATAGTTGAGTCACTACACTAAATATTGTATTTAGTATTACCAATTCTATTTGTCTTGCTCAACACTAATTGTAAACCGCCCATGTAGGGTCACCAACACTAAATGTCAACCTAACATTATTTGTCATCCCTTGTTAAAAGAAGTGGACATTATAGATTTACAATGTTGCAGTTTATCGTCACTTACTAAGTGATTGTTTATCCAAATTTCAATCATCCATGTCAATATATTCATTATATGGATGTTAGGATGCCAAACGACACCAAAAGTGGATGAACTCAAGTACGTTAGTAAGACAATGTTTGTAGACCTATTCATAAGAAGTGTCATAATATATGTTACCACAGTGACATTAAAAAAAATGCCATATGACATCAAATACAATATAATAGTGTAGATTAATCAACAGGAAGAATGGACCACTAGTTACAAATGAACCGGTTGAGTTTGAGATATAACCGGTTGAAGTTAAAGACTTAAAGAAACCAATCATCTTGGAGGAATATGTGGAATATACCTCACATAAAGAAATAAAAACCGAAAGATCATAACATGTAACCAATTGGACTGGGAAACACCAGGAATTTGACCCGTTATGTCCAAAAAATTCCCCGGACATTGCACTAGATTGGTTCATCTAAGGTGCCCCTTGTCCATGTAACATAGAAACTTGATTCCCTATAGGTTTGTGATGAACCCTTGTCTCAAATGACTTGGCCATGGTTAGACATCCACCTCTTCTAGTTGGGTTCTTACAACTATTACTTCAGGTGAAAACGTAAGAGATTATGTTATAGCATGCATATTTTCTTTTGTTTTGGGGACAATTTGATCTCGAAATTAGAATTAGAGGTCCCAAATTATTTTCTAGGGATCCATTTGAGATGAACAAACAACAAAACTATGGGGTCATTTTTTTACTAGACTCCCTTTACATTGGTAATGTTGGTAGGGGTCCAACTCAAAGGCGGGCGTTTAGTCCCCTGGGGGCTAGACTCTTCATTGGAAACCTAAATGATGTGTGTGGGTGACTATGAAATGAAACTCCCTATATACGAGGATTCTATAGAGAGAAACAAATATATACGTACTAACAGTAGGCTACAAAATGAACTCATGTAATTATATTAATATTTTTCTAATTTAATGTGATTAATGCCTCCACTACATACACAAAGTATAAATCATGAAATGAATAGGCCTCTATTACACATACAAGTCATTGGAAACTATACTGAAGATGATATTTAGTGTCATCAATTATAATTGTCTTGCTCAATACTAATTATAAACCGTGGTGTAGTGTCACCAACACTAAAAGTTAACCCAACATAATTTGTCATCCTTTGTAATCTTTTTTGGCGATTAGTGATTACAGTGTTGGAATTATTGTCGCTTACCAACTGTTTTCATCCATGACGCATTGAAAACATGAATGCAATTATTGAATGTTAATGTCTTAAGTTGTAGAAGGTACACATTCTTATGTCTTCTTTTAACTCAAGTGTTACCACTTTAAAAATATATATCATGCTTATGACATGTTCAACTACATTGACATAATAATTAATATAATGCTTCACATATTTAAGCACATAATTCCACAAGAACCTCATGTGTGACTCAAAGATGAAAAAACACCTTTTTAATCTCTGAAGTGATTAAACTTAAAAAAAACGTCAACTTAAAGTAAGTAAGTTCTCATAATTAAGACATTCACTTGTTAATTCTTTTTTTTGAGGAGTTTCAAATCAAAAAGAAAAGAAGAATTCATTACTTATTCTCTCAAGCTTCAATATGTATTGATGTTCATTCAATCATCATGTTGATTCAAAGTCCCAATCATTCTTTAAAACCTTGAGTGTTTGTATCTCACCCTCACACTATTCTCTTGAGTGTTTCCTCAAAAGAGGCTACTCTCCTCTCAATTGATAACTCATTCAACTATCATGACATCCAATAACACACAAAGGATTTGAGAGAGAAGGAGATGTCACAATCTTCAATAAAGAGTAATTGTAAGTATAATCCGAAAGAGGGTCTTCAAGAGGAGAGATACAAGGTAAGCTCAAGTGTTGTTTGACATTCAATCTTAACATAACTTTGTTGCTATGAAAAAACGCTTGTCTCCCAAACACATCTTCTTTTGTATAGTCTTTTCCCTTCTAACTAGAATCTACACTTCCTATAACCACTATCCCCTATTGCTAAATCTTGAAATCTATGACTATTGTAGATGAGAGTTGACTTGAATGATTATGACTGTCAAACTTCTCATGTTCATATTTTAAAATTTTATTCATATTTATTTGGGGCCTACATATATGTGTGGATGTAATAAACTTTACTAATACTTCAATTGAGAATTGATTCCATCCTCACGGCATAGTTGAGGTAGCATAATATGATTGAATTGTAAGCAAACATTCTCAATATCTTCATGCGTGCGAAATATAATACACTCATTGCTAATAATATCCTCATAATTTGATCCCCAAAATGATGGCATTAATGTTTCATAATCTCCTTTGTTCATTTAGAAATTCCATATTAATGTCTTCTGCCTACCCTATCACCATGGATTATCTACCCTATTTCCATGACTTATTTATCCTAAAACCACACGATTTCCAAGTATTTCCATGTGGCTCATACCTTCATGGTCGCGATCCCCTTGGTTTTGTTCCGAATGACCCATCAAGCCTTTGTTCCCCACCTGCTACCTTCCTTGGGAGCTTCAACTTTTGTTGTTGGCTCCTTGGCTACGGTGACGTGGCCATTTTTCCCTAGGTTGTTGCCGTTGTCGATTGCTTGTTATTGCTACCGAACTCTGGTTGCTTGGCTATGGCAATGCTGACGTTTTCCTGTTGTGATCCTATGGTAGTTCGCTTGAATCCTAATTTCGGTGTCATCATGCATAAGTAATAAGGGGTCCGGATTTTATTTATAGATGACCCAAAATCAACAAGGAAGCCTATTGTCAGGGTGGTGGACAATCTAAAAAACCAATATGTACGTATTGTGCAAGGTTTTTGGGCGTTAGTCTTGGGTGGTGTGTTGGGGTTATCATTGATTATATCTCCTAAAGGTGTATTGGTCACTATATTTCATTTGCAATGCATAGTCCAACTCATCACAAGGAACATCATTGGCCTACATTTGCTCTTCCTTAATATCACAAATTACTCCGGTGCTCGATGCACATGCATTGCATTGCATACTAGCTATATGCATTACTACTTCCCCCAAGTCGAGTCACCAAAAGTTGAGTCCTAAGTATATGTATATATAGTCTAAAGTGTTTTCTAAAGGCATATTTGTCACTGTATTCCACTTTGCTATGGATAGGCCAAGTCATCACATGGAACACTGTTCGCCGAAACTTGCTTAAATTGGGCACAAATTGTCCCCAAATTGTTGGCAAGAAAGAATGCTTTTTTGCACACGAGTGTACCTCCCCTTCATCCATGGCCGGGGATTCATGGTGCCTACATAAAACTCATCTATTGCAAAGGTAAAAAAAAAACATAGTGAACTGTTGAATCGCTTGTAAATGATTCTTTTTGGAATTGATTGACTTCGGAAATGCCAACAAAGATGTCTTATTAGTCCACACCGTTTATGGTATTTAATGTCACATGTGTAACAATGTCATTTATCTTATTTTGTGGCGTTTTCTAGGTTACACTAATGATAAACAACTTCACCATTAGTGCCACCTTATGACACTTGCCGTTCAAGTGCGCTTACCGATATTTTGGCATGAGTATGTTCAATAATGTTATGAGATGCATGCCTATGTTACACAATGGTCTACAAGTTCATTGAAGTCTACACAAATGACACTTGCCATTAGTATGCTCAAGAATATCTTCCTCTTGCATACTAAAATGTACACAGTTGACAGTTGCCAATAGTGCGCTCAAGAATATCTTCCCCTTGCATACTAAACAACAAGACTATCATCTAAAGTATCCCAATGTGCTATTCTAAATGTCATAATGAAGATATGTGTTTCACTTTAAAAAGTTACTTATGTTGACGAATGGAATCATATTGGTGATTAGCGGGCATGACAATCTCAGACCTCTAGGCATCTAGTTTAGGCCCTTCACAAATAGTGTACGTGACACTAAATACCATAAACGATTTAGTGGAGTCCATAAGGAATGCATCCGACTCAACCTTGTAGAGGACTTGTTCTTACTAGAGCCCCTTCATCCATGATGAATGAGTTTAGATAGATGCCACAAACTTCAAGTCTTCATCCATGATAGGGGATCCGCCATGGACCTATAGGAACTCATCCATTAGGAAGGTGAGTTTTTTTTTAATAGATTGTTATTGACTACTAAAGGTTTATTTGACTTTGGAAATAACATCAAAGATCTCGAATCAGTCTAGTTGGGTCCAGTTTCTATGATAGGGCCCTCAACATGCAGGGGACTTGTTTCTACTAGAGCCCTTTCATCCACAATGAATGAGTTCACATGGGCTCCTCAAATCCCAAACCTCATCAATTTTAAAGGCATCCTGAAATAATAGTCAGCCTAGAGTGTATGTTTCTAATTTGATTTGATGGAATTAGCTTCAAAGGCCCCCATTAATTTTGCGAGGCACATTTGAGATGATAATCACAAATATATAGAGTCATGTTCTAAACATGCAAGAATGAGAGGTACACTAGCACCCAAATTCTGCACACCAAGGAACTCTTGAGCAAGGTAGGGCCAATGGTAAAAACCCACCCCTTCCCAAGTTTTAATGTTGATATGTTCCAAATTGAATCTCACAACTACATTGTTCATGGTATTTATTGTGATGCAAAATATTGGCGAACAATTTAAACTAGATGACAAGAGGTTTCAAAGTGCCATGTCCATTAATTACATGAAACTACTCGTCAAAATTAGTAACTTTGTGAAGTGATAGACACTAAATACCATACAAAATGTAGACTAAAGCAAGGTCCTCAACCTTAATTCATGAGTCAATTTGACTTAAAATGTTAGTATCCATGCTATACAATGTTTTAAATGTGTTTTCACCCTTCTCCATGGTAGGTGTCACAAAACTTTGCTAAAAAGTGATAGTCTAGGGTAACAATTTGACATATATGGGGTTTATTAAGGTAGGCATAACGCACATTGGGGTTGTATGTGCCATTAAAATACATTTGGTCCGATCATGGGGCATAAAGCACTTTAATGATCACATCCTACAAAGAAATTGTTTTGGCATTAACACTGAAAGACTTCTTCCATAAGATATATTGAGGCACCAATTACAGGCATAGGTATCCATGGCAATTAACATGTGTCACTAGAGAACCTTTAAATCTAAGGGCCGGTTCACACTATGCCCAAGTCGAGAGGAGAAGCATCACTTTTCTGGACCAAACTATGTTGAGAGGAGAAGCCTTTGGGCTGAAAAAGTATATGAAAATAATCCTTTGTCAGATTTTGAATATTTTAATGAAAAAAAAGTTCGGCCTCTCGACGGAAGTTTGGGTTAAGCATTTTGCTCGACCCAAACTTCGCTCGAGAGGCCGAACTCTTAGCGCCATAACTTCCTAAAAGTATTGCCACCTAGGCTCTTTTGGAGGCGACGTCCTTTGGACTTCGGCCTCTAGTGTGGAGGCCGAGAGGACGGACTTTGGACATTTCTGCATTTTCATTGGTCCAAACGCTTCTCCTCTCAAGTTTGGCCATAGTGTGAACCGGCCCTAACACGGTTAAGGTAGGGGTGGCTATTTCCGTCCAAATTTCAGATGTGCCTAGTTGGGATGCTGAAACCATTTTTTTATAAATTTTGAGCGCTTTGCAAAGCTGGTGCAAGAGCAACTATGAAAAAATCAAAAATTTCCAGCATGTTTATGATTTCCTACAAATTTTTAAAGGAAACCTTGTAGAGTGACCAACACTTGCACATAGGGTACGTGGTATATCCACAGGGTGGATTTCTAAAACCGACCGTTGGCAACCAATGAAACGATGGCAGTGCTGTGAACGGTAAAAGCACCTTGATAGGTGCTTTTGTAAACCCATGTAAAAGCACCTAAAAAGGTGCTTCCGACATAGGGGTCAACTTTAAGATCCGCACGGAAATTGCCACCCCTACCTTACACAGTGGTATATCTGCATATGTCTTTCAATGACACAGGTCATTTGTCTAGGACTTGAATGTTTGTCATTACTGACAGCAAAATAACCACGAGCCCATGCAATTAGGAGTAGAAAAGTGTAGTTTAGATTAAGCTTCTGCAAACTTGGTGAGTAAATGGAAAATAGTCTTGTAGTGAACCAATGTCATGACCAATTGTTTTTTTCCTTAACTTAGAAGACAAGTCAAATTTGCCATATAGAATTTTTCTTTTGAATACCAAATGGTGTATTTTTGTAAATGGTACAATTAGAAGGATTGAAAACATTGTTGTACAAAACGTATAGACTGATTGGAGGGTTGGATTCATCAACTCTAGTTGTGAACACCCTATTCTTGGAAGGAAGTACACTATTCTTGGTTCATAAAAATCACTTTGTAAATGCATTAGGTAGTTGTATTTATTGTGTAAGGTATGTGGGTGTTGTTTTCTTCCTCTTTCATGTTCTCCAACTTCTACCGATTAGAATTATACAACAAAATTTATGTTGCAATAGCGAATCTACAATGAAACATTTGCCAAAACCAGGTTGAAAATCGGACTTCCCCTTATTTAGTTATGGTTATCATAAGTGCATGTTTGTTGATTTCTTAACTGGATACATAGGTCCTCCCAATTGTGTTCATTAGTGACAGTAGGGTAGTTAACGTATGCTCAAAACCACCACCAAACCTAAAAACTGCCACTATGTACCACATGCATACATTTGAAAGCAACAAGTGTAAGCATGTAGTACATAGTGGAGATTTTAGGTTTGATGGCGGTTTTGCGTATACACACCTTATATGCTACACTTGCTTATAATGCCCGAGATATGTTGCATTGAAATGGAAAATTGGCCCAAAAAGCCCAAGGTCTTACCGAGGTCCCACCTACACACTTTTGCCTTTGACATGATGTGGTGCACAACGGACGTGCTTCATGTGTATATAGGTTGTGCTATGCTTGCACTTGATTTTTTTATTCTTTAAGTTTTTATAGAACATATATTATGTGTCTAAATTACTCTTTAAAATAGAAATTTTGAATAGGTCACAAACCGAAAGAGGTGCACAATTGTTTAAAAAAAACAAACCCAAATAGGTGCACACTGCAATAGATCCCACTATAGCTCCAACTTCATAGAAGCCAACATGAGGAAAAAAACTTAAAGGCTCTTACCTCCTTTTAGAATTGGACTTTATCTCAAATTGTAGAACGAAAGTGTGAATAGCAAAAGTTGGCCACTTGAGCTAGAATAATATGTCCTATAGATAGTTCACACGACTAGAATTGACTTTTGTGTCAAGAGCTCACTATACGGAACCTTAGACACTACACTAAATTGTCCAATAAGTGTGGGTTACTATCCAGAGTTACATGTTGCTATAACATTTTACCCTTGTTATCTTTCTTTTTTTACCAGCTAAGTTATATCATAATCTTCGGTGTGCTACTAACTACTTCTGTTATTAGGGTTAAAAATGAACCTTAATAAAATGTTATAGCAATGTGTAACTCCAAATGACAACCCACACTATTTAGACCCCAAAAAAGCATAGTGAGTATCATGGTTGTGAGAAATCTTTTACGAAGCACCCAACATTGAATCTCAAATCATCGTGGCATTTCAAAAGATGGACAATCTACTACCTTTCCCAATCTCGATTTTCAAGGGTCAAATTTGCATAGGCACTATAGCACTACGACTAAGCCTCATGTGTCAAACGTAAGGTCTTTCCCCTTCTAAGGTGTTGTCACTATAGTGCCCACCCCGAGAGGCTTAGTAGTCCTGCACCACTGGTATTATGCCCTGAGGGTTTAATGCCAAGGGTGGGTCGAACGGGCATTCCAATCACGCTGATCACATGATCAGTGTTTCTTCTTCTTCTTCCCGCGCTTCGGAAAACAACACTCTCCAAGATCTGCTCATAATGTTCGACTGAAATTGTGAGAGTATTAGAGTTTGAACCAAATGATTCGAGCATCGATCTCCATTCAATTTGTGGGTCAGGTACCCCATGTACATTGGCTTCACCAACATTTTGTTATGATGGAATGTACTTCAACATGCATAATATCATAGTTCTTGACTAACTTAGCAAGGAAGCAACTTCTCAACTGTAGAAGCCACTTTATGTTAGTACTTTTGCTTCGCCATACTTCTATTTGTGGCAGAGTCTCCAAACTTTTCATGTACACGTGCCCAAAACCAACACTACCTTTGTTTATGTGACTGGGATTTAAGTGAATATGAACAAAAGACTTGTTCACAATAGACGATGCATATGAGAGTATTTTTTCCGTAGTTGAGACATGCACAATGCACAATAAATTATTTGAAGGAAGATATTAGAAGAATATGATGAAACTCTCAATTATAGATAATTTGAGCAGCATTATGTTCAAATGTTCCTTTTAGGTGTGTTTTTTTAATACAAATGATACAATGTACATGCCCGCAATCCACAATGCCAATTTACAATGCACCCCCCACTCTTGGCTAAAAATAAGATTGCGTCCAAGCTCTCGCCAAGCAGATAGTTTTCGATCAAGCAAAAAGGTACGTAAAGATAACCAAAAGCCGACCGGTGTTGTGAAGAGCAACCCATGGCATTTCAATGCACAAAGGTACAAAACAAAATCAAACCCTAGAAGACGTGCAATGACTCTAAGAATGCCAAACCGAGCACGCCAACGACTACAACAGAAGATGAGCTTAGGCTCCATGAAAGAGAAGACCATTGTTGAGACAACCAACTCCCTTGGCTCACCCAAAACCCCAGAGCCACAATTCATCTACATAAATAAGCCAGATAAAAGTAATTTTCATCCATCTCATTTGAGCCTACATAGTATTTAAGTTAGGATACCCTTAATCAAGGATATATACATATATATATATATACACACACACACACACACATATACACATGTTATATTGCATGATATTTTGATAAGAGGTTTCCATCATTAATTCGCCCCTTATATTTTATATAGAATTCTTCTAAATTTTACCTCGAATGAAAATTGAATACCCTATATTTTTTCGCACATCGTTTCTAAAATACTGCAAGTTACCCCCCCCCCCCTTCCCCGGGTGTACATGCAGCTAAGATGTGTTACAAAAAGAGAGTGTAATCTACATCTAGGAGTAGTTGTTGTCATTTCCATCATAGGGCCTATCGGTACAAGTGCACACATAAAATTTCATTTTGTCTACAACTCATGAATAATTCTAGATTCACTTAAAACATAGTTATATGTACCACAATGACATGAAATTGATTTTAAAGTCCAGGAACTAATGGGACTGAAAGTATATCATGATGGTTTCAAACTAGCTAATTCTCTAGAGTGGCGAAGTGAGGTAGCCTCCATGAGATTGAGGTAATGTCAACTTGGTGGTCCAATTGAAAGAAAGACTTGAAGCTCCTTAGGACTACATTCTCAAATAATGATGAAAACTTATCTCTAATGAACTTATATATAGGACATTCCAACACAAAATGTGACTCATTTTCAACTGTATTATAGGAGAAAAATGACATAGTCTAAAAGCCACTAAACATATGAGTGTGGACCATGGTGCATATAGTCGGTTCCATATTCAATGTCGGTTGTGAGAATACATACCTTAGATGATGTAGATGATCTCCTTCAACGTTCACAAAGCAAGAATGAGCGTGTGAGGCAATATCCACACACATGCGACCTTATTCTTGATAACATTTCTATGCAGAATTAGGGTGTTGGGGGGGATGAAGGGAAAAAGTGCCTCCAAGTACGAGCCAAACCTCAATGGAATCTACAAAAACTTATATAGAGGACATTCCAACATAAAATGTGACTCATTTTCAGTTGTATTATAGGAGAAAAATGACATAGTCTAAAAGCCACTAAACATATGAGTGTGGACCATGGTGCATATAGTTGGTTCCATATTCAATGTCGGTTGTGAGAATACATACCTTAGATGATGTAGATGATCTCCTTCAACGTTCACAAAGCAAGAATGAGCGTGTGAGGCAATACCCACACACATGCGACCTTATTCTTGATAACATTTCTATGCAAAATTAGGGTGTTGGGGGGGGATGAAGGGAAAAAATGCCTCCAAGTACGAGCCAAACCTCATTGGAATCCGCAGAAACTTATATAGAGGACATTCCAACACAAAATGTGACTCATTTTTAGCTATATTATAGGAGAAAAATGACATAGTCTAAAAGCCACTAAACATATGAGTGTGGACCATGGTGCATATAGTCGGTTCCATATTCAATGTCGGTTGTGAGAATACATACCTTAGATGATGTAGATGATCTCCTTCAACGTTCACAAAGCAAGAATGAGCGTGTGAGGCAATATCCACACACATGCGACCTTATTCTTGATAACATTTCTATGCAGAATTAGGGTGTTGGGGGGGATGAAGGGAAAAAGTGCCTCCAAGTACGAACCAAACCTCAATGGAATCCGCAGAATTCAAACATTCTCTACTTTTGAGAGGCATTCAAATTGTTGTGTATCCCTCTTTGACATTGCGGACCTAAGATGGCATCTCGTGTCTCGGTGAAGAATCTAGGAAGGATGAAGATTTCTCTTTGAATAAAGCTTAACCCAATGCATGATGTTGGGACTGAGGCATGTGTTATTAAGTATATGCTTTTTGCCAAGTTCAAGTCAGTTGCAAGTCACATATAAAGATTTGCGACACATAAAGCGGTTTCAAGTCTACGATCATTGTGTCTAATTCTTCTTGATGTTCTCAAAGCCATCTTTGTATTGGGAACATAACATTCTTAAGGAGGGGAAGAGGCTCACACAATCATTTCAAAATAGGTTTGAATTTATTCTAGAATGTCATACCCCATCCCACTTCCATCCATTAGGACACGCATCCGCATCATGTTGTTGGTGAACGAGTCTCTCTCTCCACCAATATGCACATCTTGCACGGGAGCTTTAGATGGAAGGGGGTGTTGCTCCCTAGGGCTGGACTCTTCATTCCATGTACAAACTAACGTGAGTGTAAAAGAGATATTATTTAAAGGCATTAGCATACATTGTATACATAAGGGAGAGGAATTATTTTTCTCTAGTGCGACATTTAGAAAGGTTTTTTTTTTTGGGAAGTATAGGTAGATATACAAAAGGGGGCCCTAAGATTTAGAGAGAAAAAAATATCTACAATAGATTTGTTGGTTTCATCTAATTCATGTTTTCATCCATTGTTGTCATATGGTCATAATTCTTAATGACTAACATGTATGTTCTTGTTGGGGTTTGCATTTGCGTTCTAGGTTTTCATAAACAAGAGGCCCTTGGAGCACTCATGGGCTTTCTTGAGTTTCTCTCTCTTTGTGTGTTCAATGTATTTATTGAGTTACATGCTATTGATGAAAAAGATTCAACAACTTCCTCATCGGAAAGTGAAAGTGAAATTTTATTTGTAAGAAAGGTATACTTAATTCATGATTTAAATTATGTAGTGGAGACATTTGTTGAATTAAATATAAAATCTTGGTGTACATACATGAGCCCGAATTCTAGCATGCCATTAGTATGTACACGTATGTTTTTCTCTATAGAATTCTCAAATATAGGGGGTTTGATTTCATAGTGACCCATGCATGTCATTTAGATTTCCAATGAATAGTCCACCCCACGGGGTGTTGCTCTTGTAATTAAGATTTTTATGTGCACAAATTCTTAGATTGTAAGTTATGTGTTGTGACACACTTCATTGCTCCACAACAAAATTAATTTCATGCATGCATATGCATCATATGATACACTCTATAATATCAACCTACTTAATGTCACTCCTCTTGTGTCCCAAAACCCTAGGGAACAGATGTTCTTAGTTTAAATTTTACTCCTTGTTGTCAAGTTTCCCTACCATATATCATGGGTTTTGACATTAAACTGAACCACCAAAGATTTCAAACCACACGCTCCCTCGCATCATGTTGTCATCATTATAATTATTGCCATTTTGCAATGTTGACTTGATGTTATTCCATAATGTCACCTGCTACACTAATTCTCTTTTATCATGCATCCATGTCAACACTATATAACTCCAAAGTACACGTGCACTTTGGTTGCCACAAGTGTGATATAACGGAGTTTTAAGTGTATAACATACTATCTTATAATAACTGATTATAACATAATAGCTGTAAACTCACATGGTAGTTAATCTACATACACTTCTGTGATTTCTTTTTAGGTCAGAATTCATTTTTATCAAATCGATTGATTTTCAAGTAAAAATATCGTCAGCTGTTCTGGAGGAACTTAAAACTATATTGTCCAAAACTAAGACACTTTGGACTTGCAACATGTGGATATTGGTCATCAACATGACAAGGTACCAGTGCCTGGAAAGCTTTTGGGCATAATCGGTCCAGATCCTAGCGATTCTAGATCCAATTGGTTACATGTTGACATCTTCCGCTTGTGCTTTAATTCATTTGAGGTATATTCTATAGATTCCTCTAAAGTGATCGGTAATTCTCCTGAAGTCTCAAACTCAACTGGATCATCTGTAACTAACTTTCAGTTCTACCCGGACATTGCAAGGTACTCTTTGTACAATGCATAAAAATCGGAACATAATTCAAAGAAAACAAGATGCCAAATCAAATGATTCAACAAATACAGTCTCTACTACACTATCCTCGGGGATCTTGACATGTGAAGAGTTTCTTCCAGAATCCACTAAGTATAGTAAATTAAATTGAGCCTAGTAGTTCGATCTATTGTTTGCAGTTATCAAATTTATACATTCTTATTTTTCTTGTACAAGATCAAGAGGATTCAACGTGTGTAAGAACACATTGTTTGGATAGCCGATGCCAGAAGTTATAAAGAGTTCAAAGGTTCAGTTGTAGGCAACTGAAAAGCAAGAGATAGTGCCTATTCCAGTTGCCTATCTCATCTGGGAACTCCCAGACTTAGGGCCACTTCCCACACAAGACTTGAGAGCCCTTGACCATTACACTTCAAGCACTCTCATTGGGGGATAGGCGGAGCCGGTCCAAGTTCACTTCACACTACGCTTGAGGGACCAACGGAGTATACAAGTGAATGCAAGATGGATGTAAAGTCTACATGGATTCCTACACGGCATCGAATGGACCATATTTCATGGTCACTTGGATTATTTTCAAAAACCACCTCTTGAAAGAAGGTCTAATACAAAACCGGAAGACCATGACAACCCAAACACTCACAACTGTTGATGTATTATATTTTAACATGTGTGAGGATCCCACACAAATAGAAAATCATTGAAATAGCATTTGGTTGATGGCCGGTCACATATGACTTCACACTACACTTTGAGGGCGTGTGACCACAATACATGACTTTGGAAGTGTGTTGGGACGGCCTTTGGACACTTTCTTTTGGGCTCTCACAATTTCATGGTCACGGCTCTTGGCCCTTGTGTGAAGTGGCCCTTAATACTTCTCTCATGCAGTGTTCACGGCACGAAGATGATTATTACCGTGTGAGTTTGGGCAATTTAGCACCCAGGAAAACGTGCGGGAAAGTCCACGGATTTGTGTCCATGGGTGCTAAATCTCCCAAAGTTCCTTTCGGAACTGTAGTCATTCGCCAAAAGTTTCCTCCGAATCCCTGTGTCTACAAAGTGCGGATACCAAAAAGACGTGGAAATTCGTCGCCAAAGTCGGATCATTTGGCAACAGGCCGGCTATAAGTTGATGTACTTCTTTCGACTCCTGATTTGCAGGTACAACAATGGGTAAACTGTAATGACATGCGGCACCCATGCACTTGACACAGTACAGGAAGGAGGATGAATGCACAGGAAAGAAATTGAGGAAGATTATAGTAACCTCCGAAGACATCGGATTGATAAAGCGGGTTTTTTGTCACGATGCTCAGGATCTTGACTGACTTGCATCTGAAGAGCATCTTCAACTACTACCTTTTAGGGAAAGGACGGACGAATCTCACCTGCAACATGATCTGCGAACTGCTCTCGTCTCAACCCTCTCATGCAAGTAGTTATGCTGTAACCGATTATAAGAATTACATGCACGATAGGTCTAGCGGCTTGTGACCAGCAGAATGTCCTTCGAGTCCTTAAAGGGTTTTAGTGTTTTGGTCCTGGAGGATGAGGATCCTCGCGACAGTCGAGTCGCTGCCACCAATTGCTCGGGCTCTACGACTGATGCAGGGCTACTTAATGACGACGGGTGCCGACTGAATATCCAGATCAGGGCCAGGGGAGTGGGGATCCTCACGACAAATTGGGATCCTGCCAACACGGGGTGGGCACCAATCTGTCTTGCTGTACTACTACAGTACCTGTGCGTGTGATATTGCAGCAGAAGCATGAGGATTCTCACGGCAATTCGGGTTTTGGCAGCATGGAGGGGTAGGCAGCAAGCGCTCGGGAATGATTACTTGTGGTCCAGGAGGATGAGGATCCTTGCGACGCTCCAGTCATTGCCAACACGGAGTGGGCACGGGTCGAGACTGAGCGGCGAGGATGAAGAAAGAGTAGATTGCGAGAACAAACATCGTCGCCGTTGCTCGGTGGAGATCCATGATCACGGTCACCTGTACACAACATCGTGGACATGTTCTTTGCAATCCTACAAGTCATACCGTGTCACATATTATACCTAGATTTCTTCGGTAATTATCTATTGCGAAAAAGGAAGATCTCAGTTCCTTCACGAATTAGGCCAGGTGGCCCTATAGTCTCCATGCAAGAACTCGTATGTGAATTTCTTTCCGTCAGCAGACTTTCCTTGCGGACATGAAAAGAATTGATCCAGCTGAAATTCACAGACATCAACCAGAAATCAATGACGTGAACCTCACCTTGATTAACATGTCGGCCATTGTCAGGCCTAAAGATTGATTCCCTACTAAATCACGAGGATCTCTCGAAAAGTTAGGTCAGGCTTGCTTGGAGTTGCAAGCCAAACACGGCCACCGGTGCTCGGTAGCGATCCATGATCACGATCACCTGTACACAACATCATCCACATGTTCATTGCAATCCTACAAGATATGTGTCACATACACCTATATTTCATTGCGTAATCCAGCATCCTTGCGGAACGACGAGTTTCTTTAGGAATTACCTATTGCGAAAAAGAAAGATTTAGAATCCTTCCTGAAATCTTAGGCAATGTTCTGTACCTAGTCTCGAAGGAAGAACTCGTATGTGACTTTTCTTTCTGCTAGAAGACATGGAAAGAATTGGATCCACCTGCAACTTTTCATACAATCACAGACGTCAACCAGAAATTAATTAATGCAACAAACCCCACCTTGATGAACATGTCAGCCAATGTCGGGCCAAAAAATCTATTCGTCACTAAATCAGGAATCTCTAAAAAGCTTGGTCAAGCTTGTGCGGAGTCGATTTGCAATCACGAGGCGCATGGCACTTTTCACAGCGATAAACAACAGCGACCAAACAAATGACACTTCAGAGGGACGGACAGAAAACGCACCTTAGAACGATGGACCTATGCAAATTGTCCCCGAAGCTGATCCAGAGAATGAAGGTACGCAGCTGGGAAATTTTTCTTACCTTAAATAGGACACAACTGGGGTAGTAAATTAAAGAACACCTCGAGGCTGCTGGTTTCTCACCTTCCAATGAAGCAAACAGTAATGAAGAGCCATGTCACAAAAAGATGTTAAACAATTCTCGCCTTATGATTCTAGTTATGTTAATTGTTGAACTTCACAATGTAGACAAATATGATCGATGCAATTTTAGAAATTAGACAGCTCGGGTCGAAGCAAATGTACTAATGATCCATAGGCATCCGAGGTTACAAGATTTATTGAAACCCCAATGGGACCTCGGTGAAACGATTGGAGAACACCGAACAGAGATGAACTTGAGTTAGGGAGTCAGAGAGATTGACAGCTTCAGATTCCACTTATACTGCTAGAAAATAGAACTCGTACCACTGCAGGAGGATCACTAACAGCGCACTTAGAAATTGAGCAAGAATCTTCGGAAAAAGTGTGGCGGTATTATTCGAATCAAGTTCATTGTTGAACTTCAAGCTGATCAGTAAAGCATTTGCATCGCCAAAGCTGTCTGAATTCGAAAGCTATGGTCGATGCAAATGCATTCCTGATCCAAAGACCACATCTGAGATTACATAGAAAAGTTAAACCCCAATGAAACGATTGGAGAACATAGAAGAACTTAAATTAGGAATTCGAAGAGATTGACGATAAATATCGCACTTAGAACTCGAGCAAGACAGTCGGGAAGTGCGAATGAAATGACATTTCATGAACTTTCTTCAACCTTTGCTCCCTGCACTGCAGAGGTTTCAACTTCCATAACCTAGATGGGTCTTGAATCATTACTTTTCTACTTTTTCCCACTTTCCCTACAATCTTAAGCACATGTTTAGTACGAAATTATTAGCAAACCCGAATCGAGGTTGTAATCATCTTCGTCATTATCTTTGGAGTTTGTATGAGTATGTTATTTTTTTGTTTTTGTCGAAGTGGAGATTCTCGCCTTTTATAGATGATCATATGGTACCTACATTGAATACAAGATCTAGAGTAATCAAAACAATTTGAGCTCATAGTCATAATATTTTCAGCAAGTTTAGCTTGCATTCTGGGACACAAAATTTTGGCCATCTAGTGCTTGAATCACTTGTAAAATAAATATATGACAGACTTTGATCTGTGGGTGATTCTAAGTGTTTATACTATGATGGGTGGACGCATGTGTGGATCCTTTTGTAATGGGGAGGGATCAATGAACCATGTAGCCCTAGCACTAACTAGGATTTAAGTAATTATGGACCAAAGACTTCAAGTCCAAAAGTAGTAATGCATCTGAGAGTAATTTTTGCATAGTTGAGATGCACATTGCATAACAATTCATTTGTAGGAAGAAACTAGACAAAATTGATGAAATCTCTAATTATACATAATTTGAGAACCAATATGGTCAAATGCTCTCTCTAGATTTGTATGGTTTTTACAAATGACATAGTGTGCATGCAACTAAGACGTGCTAGAACAAGAGATGCAATCCACATCTAAGAGCTTCATTTCTATCATGAGGTATGTCGATAGACGTGCAAAAATCAAATTTCATTTTGTCTAGATTTCATGAACAAGTCTAGATTTACCCAAAACATAGTTCATTGTAGATATACATTAGGATAGGGAGGTAGATAGAAATTATAAATAATGATAAATACTTCACCCTACTTAGTAATGTTATATCCAATTTTGTGTTGGCACATGTCTTTTGGGGTCCATTCTTAGATCCACGTGTAACTACACACATGCACTCAAATAAAAGTGTCCAATACAGATGAGTAATCAATTCATGTCTACCGCTTTAATACCATGACAACTTCAATAGTTAATTTATTCAATTTTAAAATGAAACTACCACATGTCACAAAACTAGTGATCGAAACTTGTGAAACAATGGATGTGGCGGGGATGTGGCACAAAAATAAACTACAATTTATTATGTGAAGTGTTGTATTCAACATGATATTACATTATCTACACATGAAAGGGTTGGAGCCACAAACTCAGGATCAAAGGATTGAGCACAAACTGCACTTAAATTGCAACTGTTGTTGTCAATTGTAATACCATAGTCCCAGAATGGTTTACATTATTCGTTGTCGAATCACTAATTTATTGTTAAGATTTGATGTCAACCAATAGTATACTTTACTAGAGCCTCACTGGACTCATATTCAAGTGAATCTAAACATAAATGCAAAATCCTCAGGGAGTGCACTATTCATTAAAACCAAGCATCACGTGCGTGCATGCCCCTTATTAAAATACCCCTATATACATTCTATTTTTGCTAAAATCAAGCAATATACTTACAAATCTCATTGCTTCAAAATACATTTCCATACGTACACAAGGGTCCAAAAACAAATATAGAAATTGTATATAACATGTGTACAAATGTTTGGAAATGCACCCTATTATATGTATAATATCAAATCATGGATTTTTAGTTATAAAGTCGTTACTTAGTGGATGAAAAAACACATGATTCTTGGTCCAGGTCTGACTTGAACGCGTAAACGCGTAAATGCGTACTTTACATATATTTTTCTATAGCCTCATGTACATCTACTTCTTGCTTAATAGCAATATGTCTCTTGTAAGTACATTTTGTACATGTTTGTTTTAAATAATACCCCTTTTGTGCACCCACGTGTATAAATACAGTACTTGAACAGTGCACTCCCTGGGGCAAAATCTGGACTTTTGGTTTGCTTCAGTTATAACAATAGATCCATTGATACAATTCTAGAAATTTTATGAGATATGTGAACCCTTCATGAAAAAATATATTTTTTAATGTTAAATATATGTAGTATTATATGATAAGGATTGGAAATATGATTAAAAGAAGACTGTCATAATATTATCATGATCAACTTTGCATATTCCATCATAGGATTCTACCATATTGGAGGGATCCTACAACATGTTATGATTCTGGACTTGGACCAAGGCTAGTTTTACTTAAATATTAGTTCTTGTTCTCTTTATTAAAAAAATTTGACAACAAATCACAAAATAATATAGTAAGTGTCAAAATTGCTATGGCAATGCAATTGTTGAATTTCCAATCCATCGCCCACTTACTGCCCACCGCCACCAATCTCAAATGCAAGAGATCACTTACATCTTTTGGTGGGTGGTTGAAAGGGGGGGGCGATTAGCTAGGGGCTAACTCAATGCACTCGAGTGAGCCTTCATAACATTGCTAAGCCTCAAGATTCCTCATTATTTCTAAATAGAAGAGATTCCATGTTCCATGAAGACCTTGTTGCAACACTTAAACTTAGGTTTTCGTTTTTTGAGAATTATAACATGTTTATTCCCGGTTCTTGGCTATATTATTTTCCTGCCTAGGTGAGGGAGATGAAGCCAAACAATGTTATGACTTATGACTTGAGATGAAAAATAGTTTCTTGATCAAATGGTTGTCTACCATGAATAGCTTGAGTTCCCAACCCATCAATTGTTACCACTCAACGCTCTTAAGCACGTCCCTTGTCTTTGATCACATAGTGTTGCTATCAAGTGTTAGATCTAAACTTGAGTTAGCCCACTTGTAGGATGAAACACAATTTCTTTGGTCAAAAATTTTACAACTTGGGGGAATGAGCCCCCTCACTTGTACTGAGGATGGATGAAGGTTGGAAGCAAGTTTGGGAGGGATACCAAACTTATCACACACACCCCACATGTCTAACACCAGCCGAAAGTAAGAACCTCACTTTCACATGCCACTTTGTTATCATGGGATTATTCTGCTCCCTTTGCTTTTACCCTCAATCTTAGGCTCTCTTTATTTTTAATTATTTTCTTTTATCTTGAAGTTAAATTTTCTTTGTTTCTTGTCTCAAAGTTAGGCTTTCTTTGCTCTTTATTTTGAGGTCACATTCTCTTTGCTATTTGTTATTTGTTTTTAAGAATTCGGACTCTCTTTGCTCTTCGTCCTAAGCTTAGGTCTTCTTTGTTCTCTGTCTTGAGGTTACGAAATGATGTTTTAAGTATTTTTGGACAAATCACTTGTTCAAAAATAATAAGGTATGTGCACTTGTGAGGACAGAAACATCGAATGACAATAACAAAAGCAACAACATAGCAACCACAACTTTGATTGGTTATATTCCATGTTTCCAAACCACCATATCGTGTGTTTTGCAATCTAGTGTATGTCATATTGGTAATTAGAATTGTCTAAAATCTCATACATAAATCAACTTATAATTGAATCCTAGTTTTAGGTTCTCTTTGCTATAGCTTATTTGCTATGTTTTCAAGTTTGATAAGCTTTCTTTGCTCTTTGTCTCAAGATTAGGTTCTCTTTATTCTTTGTTCAAGTTATGGCCTTTGCTTATGGTCTCAAGATTAGGCTCTCAATGCTTTTTATTTCAAAAGTTGACTTTATTTTTCTTGGTCTTCACCTATTTGCCATTTAATTCAAATTATCTTCAATACTTGTGTCATAACATCACTTGTTCCATAATGTTTACCTCTTCATATTGGAAATCCTTTGGAGTTTACAACCACCTTGATTTAAACTTATGTATAAAAAAATTATTATGTAAGGGTTTTTAAACATGTTTTTATTTGGTCATTATGTTGTTGCACTCTCAATTTCAAACCATGGCAAGCTAATTTACATGTGCATCAAGTTTTGCATTACAAAGGAAACATGATCATGTTTTCAGGCTGATTAAAGGCTTGCAGGATGTATTGCAAAGAAAAAGAAACTCATATGATTAAAAAAAAAATTAAATTAAATCTGATTAGATAAGATTTTTACCAAATAGATACTCATAATGGTATAACAATATGATATAAATTTGTCAATGCATTCATTATTTCATTCTCATCTACAAAGCAAAAGCCATTAGAGCCCCGCCATAAAATTTATTGCATGTTCTCCACGTGGAATGTAATAGTACATGACATTGGGCGCCAAAACAATCAAATACAGATGTCCATTACCCTGCATAGGTTTAAGTGAAAGTGATTCAAAACTATGGATTAACTCTGAATTTTGTGAAGGAAGAAATCTTAAACATATGAGACAAAGACACGTTGATCTACAAAGCCAAGCAGTTTACGTTGCCAAAAAAATCCTCATAAAAAGTCTATATATGTTAGGAGACAGTGCAGTAGTGTGCAAATAGATATATTGAACACCTCATTGTCTAGAATTTCTTTAAAACGTGATAAAATTACATTAAATTGATGTCCTTATCAAAATATTTGTAATGGTGCCCTCAAGTTCATAATGATTTCAAGGATTGTGAAATAAAAATTACAACTTTAAAATATTTAATTGGTCCGAAATGACCCTAAACTACCGGATGATAGTGGAGAGGTACCCAAATCCGAATGGAGTGGTTGGTAGTTCGATTCTCGGCTCTGAAATCTTCTCTTTACTTGACGGAAAAACCAAGAGCCCACCCACCGTAAAGTAAGCAGTATACCCCACCCTGCACAAAGGGATCCTTGAGCAAGGTAGGGCCAATGGGCTCAACTTCACATCGGATTGCTTGACATTGTATTTTTTATTTTTTATTTTTTATTCGATGATTTGGTTCCCAATGAGATCAATGATAATATTTGCATTCTAGAATGGAGAGGCAATAAAATTTAACTTCGCTACAAGGATCAACGATTGTTGTTGTTGTTTACCACTACGAGGTAGAATTTAGATATCCAAATGTATTACACTCATCCATATTTGCACACCTGAACTCTACCTCATAGTGACAAAGAACCAATGTCACGACATAAAATCTTTGTATTTTTTAGAACTATGTTGATTGTCGATTATTTTTTTTCATTGTAAAAATCAAACTCGCTTATGTGTGCATGACATGTCAATTTTTTGCCCAAATTGTTGTTTTCGAATAAGCAACATAATTTGAATTTTGTCAACTTGAATGGCACATGAAATTGTACACAAAGTGTTGTTGCATGTATATATTAAACAGATTAAAAGGATATATACACAAAAATAAGAATCCGTCATAGGTTCGTCCACCTTAAGGAGGTGCAAGAGGTGTTTTGTGCTTTAAATAGATATGCTTTTATTGAAAGGCTAATCTAAAACAGTTTCTATTCCTTGCATGCATATTCAAGTCTCATGTGCATTGTTTGAGGAAATGTACGAGGAACACTTCAAGAATTCATAGGATATGCATCTTGAGTCCAAAAATTATAAGTTCAATGCTCATGTTCTTCATTTGAGTTTGCTACTATGTTCAGATAATCTCTACATTGTTTTAGGATCTCTACATATGTTCAAACATTGGAAGCAATCATTATAGGCTCATCTATCTTAGGATTGGTTTATACCATGGACCATGAAATCAGATCATGGAAGATGGCCTTGTTCCTTGGTCCAACTTGATGGTCCAACATTCATGATCCAATTTCTTTAAAAAAATCAATTTACAAAGCCTTTGGGCCCCTCACTAGGTATAAACAAATGTGGATCAAGAGGAATGACCATGCACCAAAAGTGAATGTGCTGATTTTTTTTAATATATGCCCAAATTAAGTTTGACCATTCTCTTCTCTTCATCTTCTCTTCATCTTCTCTTCCCCAAAAGATATTTCATGATGAAATGATTATAACATCATTTCTCTACCATGGGCCTTTGCTTTTTCTACTAGAGTACATCTTTTGCCTCTCCCTCTGCAAAACCCATTGGACCATGTCAGTGGATAACATAGGCCTTAAAATATGCCTTTTGGGGACCTCGAACTCCATGGTCACTATGACATTTTTTTCCCTTGATGTAAACCGAAGTGGTTTCGGTATGAGTGCAACAGCCAATCACATATATTATAGGGCCTTGGGACGACTTCATGGTCCATGGTGTAAACAACCCCTTAGATGTGCTTGGAGAAAACAAAAAATGAAATTGCTATTGAATTAATAAATGAAGCAACACCATAATTCATGCAAACTATGCAATAAACATGCATGGTCCATTCCACTATATGGTCTAATGGTGTCCTATGATGGTCGATTTTAAATACAGAGTCATAGACTTCATAAGAATCTCGTGCAAGAAAACCAGTGCTAAGGGTGAGTTCCCATGTAGGATGCTCGCCCACTAGATTCTAGTGGGAATAAGGGCAAATCCATTCCAATGTAGAGGGAATCTGGTGGGGTAGGGTTCGTATGTGCCAACTACTCTCATCTTCCCAAATATGGGCCCACCTACTAACCTCCTCCTCCATGTTAAAACATCCTCCTCCTAAAACTTTCAATCCTTCAGTGACCAACACTTGTATGTTAAAAAGTGGTTTAGTGGGCGCATGGATGTCTAGTGGCATGTGTCCATGGCCCTCCACATTCTAGTAGGCCACCAAAATGTGGTTGGTTGACGGCTTGTGCTTATCTACATGCAAACTCCTCCAACCCACTATTATCTAGAATCTGGTCCATTTACTCGCTGACCCATTATGCAAAAGGTACGTTGTTAGAGTGGAAAGTACTGAATAACGAGACGAGCGGTCTACATGGAAACTCACCCTAAGACCATGGAATTTCCGTACTCAAATGGACTTTCAAAAAGCAATGTTTAGATGAAGAAAAAAAAAAGGAAAAGAACGTGAGGATCAACAGTGGCCCTTGAGAGGAATGTCTATGACTTATCATGCCTTTCAAGCGCCCAATGCATGAGCCATGGTGAAATGTCTTACTCTTTGAGCTAGGCCCCCATCAACAACACCCAAAGTCAACTATACTACATTATATAAATGATTTTGTGGGTTGATTCCACTCCAAAATTAGCATTAAATACCCCAAACTACTAAGTTTATGGTATTCAATGTCACTATCTATTGGAAGTTACATAAAGCTATGCCTTTCTACTTTCTTACCAAGTCAAGTTGTTTAGGTTTTATGGTACAGTCTCCAAACACCTATTTGACCTTTGTTGGTCAAAATTGAAATGTTCAATATGGAACCCTAACATTGCATGATTCCATATAGTAAGTGGCACTAATTACAATAAATATTGCACACCGTTCATGGTATTTTGTGTCACTTATCATTCTAAACTAACCAAATCTACAACTAATTATTATATATTTCAATGTATAAAATTAGCATAAGGATGCACATAACATTACAAAACCTAGGGGTGTTGGTCCCTTTAAAAAAGGGGGAAGGCTATGTTCCAAGTTAATAGTTGGCCATGAATCTAGCATGTAGATACTTTGTTGCGTCATCGGTGACATGCACAACTTGTGCCAGGCCCCACATATAGGTAGGCAAGTAGACAAGGTGCCATGTAGGCAATGGTTCACACTCTTCATGTTATTCAAAGAAACTCTTTGCACTTTGATAATTGAACCTTAGGTCCAACGTAGGTGCCAGTTTACCCTTATAAAGTGAATAGTTCCCAAGTTGAGTACTATTCATTTTGAAAGGGTAACCCAATATAAGTGCCACATAATGCTCCCAAGATTTCCTGCACTAAGGATGCAACACCCAAGTGTTGAGTAATGTTATGTAATATGGACATTAAAGAGCATAGAAATACCTCCCTTGATACAAGCTTCCATAATAAATAAGAAGTCTAATATTTACGTAACTCTAAATAGTAAGTGACATTAAGTACCATCGACATTGTAGTCTACTGAAAACCAATTCCATGAACAGGGTGAACCAACCGCTAGTTACAGATGAACCAGTTGAATTTGAGAAATGTACAGTTGAAATTCAAGACTTCAAGATAATTACCGATTGTTTTAAAAGAATCTATAGAGTATACATGATATTAACAACGAAAAACCAAAATCGCAACATGTGATCAGTTGGACTTGGAAACACTAGGATATTGACCGATTATGCCCAAAAATCTCCCCGAACACTAGCCCAATTGGGGTGAAATAATCACAAGCATGTGGGGGACATGTTATCTTTATACTAGACCCCCTTTCCTACAACAATAACTTAAGATTGGTGAGGATGAGCCCAAGCTCAAAGAGCAAGACATCTATTCTACGCAATGGACGGGGAGAATGGGCACGGGCCATTGCTTATGAATGAAGCAGTTGAGTTTGAGAAATAAGCAATTGAAGTTCAAGACCTCAGGAAAAGTATCAATCGTTTTAGAGGATTTTATAGAATATACCTCAAATTAAGAAAGAAAAAATTGTAAGACGTCAATATGTAACCAGTTGGACTTGAAAATACTAGGATCTCGACCAGTTATTCCCATGATCTCCTCGGACCTTGATTCTATGTAGCCCCGGTCCAATGAATGCGGAGAACCAACCTCTAGTTACATATGAATTGGCTGAGTTTGAGAAATAATTGGTTAAAGTTGAAGACTTCAAGAGAATTATACATCGTTTAAGAGGAATCTATGGAATATACCCCAATTCAAGAAGGAAAATTTGATACATCATAACATGTACAATCTTACCTCTTTAATATGACACTCGATATTACGGCAACCTCAATATAATGACACAAATTTTGTAGACCAAATTCTCTACTTAAAGCATGCCTCTATATAATATTACGACTGTGACATTGTTGATATGACACTCCTAGACCCCCAAAATGTCATACTATAAAGGTAACAAATGCGTGTATGATGGGTCACACACACACACACATATATATAAGTACAAAGTTAACGTTGAATTTATGTAACTTTCACATATGAAATGTGGATAAACAAAATCTTGATGTAAAATGATGTTAAAACATGGGAACTAAGGGAACTAGGTTCTCTATCTCAAAACCTAATCAAGAGACTCACCAGCTTCGAAACGGTTTTTCACCTAAACCCAAAACCAAGGTGCACACTATGTTTTTGAGCATTTTGAACTTGATATTTTGATGTTGCTTTAATATGCATATTGTTGGAAAGCTCTCAAAATGCCACTTCTTTAGTGGTAGTTTTGTCCAACTTTGAGTTGTATTGGCAAGGTTATGAGCATTTGAAGACATGTTGAGTTTCTGCAATTGACTTCTAGACAATGATCTACCTTTTCATATTCTAAGGTTAGTTCTTATCTCATCTTCCTCATCTACACGTTGTTGAAAAGCTGGTGAAATCGCACTTCAATTTGTGGTCACTTTGTTCAATTTTGAGTTGTCTTGGCAAAACTATGACATATTTGAAGGTTGGTCAAGTCTTAAAAGTTTATTTCAAAACAAAAATCTACCTTTGCACATTTTAAGGTCAATAAAGATCCGATCTTTTCGATCTACAATATTGTTCGAAAACTATTGAAATAACGCATCATTTGGTGATAGTTTTGCTCGGTTTTGAGTTTGCTCTTGCAAACGTAATGAAATTGCAAGTCATACTGAAAAAGCTCAATGAAATATATGTAGCTAAAAATTTACATATTCACAAAGAAACCTGGAATAAATCCTCATTTTGTATACATGGCAAACTCTCTAACGTGTGTTTTCACAAAAGCACCTCGCTATTACAACAAAGAAGTCCAAGTTGTCATATCATTGAATATGTAACACCTCGGTAATATGACGGTTGTAAAGAGGTAGGGCCATGTAACTGGTTGGACTTTGGGAACACTATAATTTTGACCCATTGTGCCCGAAAATTCGCCCCGGACGCTGCCCGGGCCCAAAACATGGACACACACACACACAAAGCTCGGATGTAATTTGTGATGGGCAAGGGGTGGGCCAGGTGGCGACAATTTGAGGGCCCTCATTGGCGGGCATTATATGGGGAGGGTGGTAATGAAGGGGTGTGTCATCGGAGGGGTTTACTTTATTGTATTGTATTGTATTGTATTGTGTTGTATTGTATTGGAGTTTGGGGTGATAAGGTGGTCCACCCACAGGCCTTGCTGATGTGTCGAGGAAGAAAAAGGGCCCGGCCCATGTCCGAGAATCCCTCCGTTCCCTTCAACGTCCGTACCCGGGCAATGGGAAGCAGTGCCCAAATATCTTTCTAGCCTTTAATGGGAATACAGTATACAGCCCTCAAATTTCAATGACCTCTGAATTCAAAATCGTTATTCTTCTTCTTTATTCAAAGCACCATTAATACTATGATGCGACTAATAAGATGTGTGGGCCTTATGTGGTCATGCTCGTCGTAATGAATAAATAGCCAACGTTGGGCAATCCGACGTGAATTTGAGTATGTTGGCCCTACCCTGTTCAAGTATTTGAGCTTCTTGGCGCAAGGTGGGGTTTACTACCTACCAGAGCCCAACATTTTCCTTTTTAATTGCACCCATACCCAGACCATGCCCATCAGCAGTGACCTATGCCCACCCATGCTATTCAAATTGCGCCCATGTATTCAAAAATTGTGTAATGTGTATTGTGTAATGTGTCTTGTATGATTGTGTAATTGTGCCCCACCCATGCCCACCCATGCCCACCCAAAACCCATGGGCATGGGTGGGCATGGGCATGGGTATGGGCACCCAATGTAGGGCTATGCTGCCTACCTAGCGGTGGGTGGGCTCTTGGCTTCTAACTTACTTAATTAGTTTTTTTTGTCAAGTAGAGAGAAGATTTCATAACGGGAATTGAACCGCTGACCACTTCATTAATGAGTACCCCTCCACTATCACCCGGTAGTTTAGGGTCATCTCGGACCCATGCTCTTCCTGATTGGATTTTAGCTCGGTTTTAGTGATATATGGCAGTGTTTATATTGTATAGTTGAGAACAAACACTCGAAAGACACCTCTTACAATGAGACGGGAGTACATGTTGTAAGTATGTTGACTGTACTAGGTTCAACAATGGACACAACTTTGAGATAGTTTGATATGTGCGTGTTTGAAAGAAAAAGGAGAACTTTCACTCCAAATATGTATGCATTTTGCATCTCAATCTCAAGTTTTGTAACTGAAAATGACAATCTCGATGGCTCGCAATTGCCAATCACCAATCACCGCCTAACCTAATCCAATGGTCAAAATTGTTTTTGGAGTTGCCCACAAGATCATACACCTTTCATTCTTTGCTCCGATTAGCATGTAGAATACTAGTTCGACACAACAAAGCCTTCAAGCCCCACACCCCACTCTCAATCCTCAATTACCGAGGTTCGATATCATTACTTTGACCAACTACTCAAGCCGTTTTATGCAACATAGCTACTTTCGCTCATTGTCATAAACTAGAGGTTATGAATGAAAGATTCTACGGATATTCAAATGTTGGACTACGATTCGTAGTATTGGTTTTAGGTTCAATGTTGGTTCTAGGGTATGCATACACCACAACCCATACACAAAGGAAGGACAGTAATTGCTACAAGTTGCAACTCCGACAAACATTGGAAATGTACGAGAACTTATTCTTGAAGAAGCAGAGAGAGGATGTATGTGGTCCTATTTGGGGCACTTCCACAAACAAATTCGGCAATTAGGTCAAATGTGAATATTATCCTGCTATTTAAGTGATTGCAGAGACCCTCCCAATCGTGTTAATTATCAAACTTGAATTGAAGTCTATATCATATTTTAAGCACATCGCCCATGCTCATTGTAAAACACGGTCATTTCAGTGTCCATTCTGAACTGCAGTACAAAGCCTTAGCCATATTAAAATAATTGTCCAAATAAGAAGAGTGACCACATAAGGCCCCTCTCGTAGGTACCTTTTTGACAGCATGCTTGTCAGTCCATTGATAACCAAAATCGTTCATTGTCAGCCAACTAGGTTTTAGAGGGCTCTCTTTGATGATAGCCAGGCGATTCGCACAATTCACTTTCACTTTCACAATCTAGGGTATAAGATTTAAGTCTCGTATTCACCTTCAAAATCTAGGGCGTAAAACTGAAATCTCACATTCCACTTTCACAATTTAGGGCATAAAACTTGCACTCAAATGCATTGCGTCTAGTTGTGAAGCTTTCCCAACTACATACATAAAACCTCGGTAAATGCTGTAAACAGGATGCTCACCCCTGGGTTGTGTGAAATAGCAGATGGCTAAGTAGCATAGAAATGATGCCATGGTCCCACATAATTTCTCTGCCACACAGGATCAAAATTAGCAGTACCCACAAAGATTGTCTAGAAGATTCGAGTGCAATCAAAGTACTGGTAACTGACCTGCTGATTGCCTGAAAATGCTGTGCACACAGCATTTGCGGAGCGTGCTTATAATTTAATCACATACCTAGTGTGCACTAGTAATCTTTTGACCTCCCATTGCCCATGCACAATTTGCAAACTCGTCTGCGTTCCACAGAAGGAATCAGGCAAGGTTCTACGAGCTTCGTTGGGTGATGCAAGACCTACAACAACCAATCTCTGAAATCCGCTCATTTGATATTTACGAAAGGAAATTTCAGAAGGACAAGAGATGCACATAGCCTTGTATCTGCCACAGCTACTCCCCTACTAAGCTTACCTGCCAGAATCACATCATTTCAGTGTGCAGACAGAAGCCATAAAATTAACCAGCCAACCTGTACAAGATAGCAAAGATGCCAAATCAAATGACACAAGTTTGCCAGTAAAGCCTGCTAGTAAGCAGTACAGATGGGCTGAAAGTACACAAGCCTCACAAAAAATCGGAGACCTTGAAGGCCTTGGAGGACGAGGTTTGTGAGAACAAGAACATAAAATAGAACAGACCGATGGCAGACGTCTGAAGATAAACCATACAGCTTTCAACACTACACATTAGGTTCAAGTTTCTCCCTTGACACTCGAAAAGGGTTGTGAATCTACAACCTAATCATTTCAACAGGAACTCTGGAACGAAATGAACAGCAGACAAGCGATATGAAATGCATGTAAATTAATGAAATGAACAGGGCAGAGGAACGTATATTACAAAAGCCATCATCATCATGACATCATGAATGAATTTACAAATTAATCCTAGGCACTAGATCGACATGTGTCTTTCAAAATGGACGCCGATCAGTCATGAAATGACTCTCCTGTGGTAGGTCTGCTCTGGTGACCTTGGGTTCACAATGTCATTTGTCCGTGGCATCTACACAAAAGTCCACATGCATGCTCCCTCTTTTGCCTACACTACATCCTGCTGTTAATAAATCACAAAAGCCTAGCTACACTCACAAATTTTGAGTGAAAAATCAAAAAATTGCTTCAGGATAACTCCCCCTCCAGCTTCCAGTCTTCTCATCAGGGGCGAACAAAACCGGGTAGAATAATAATTGATTATCGCACTTGTTCAATATCACCGCACTGTCTGTCTGCTCCTCTGCAGTGCATTCAATAATATATGTATATCATACTGTCTTAATGTGCATCGTCTCGGTATTAACGCAGTTGCTGTCACCGCTATCCTAATACCAAACAACATTTGCGCCCCCTTCTCCCGACCCCCCCCACCTCCCTTCAACGCCGACATCTTCGTTCCGCCATCAATTTCCAATGGACACTTCCATGTCGACCGGCACAGCAGCAGGGCATCGCAGAACGTATCGTCATGTATCAGCGCACTGTTAGTAATCTCCTAAGCGAATGTATGGCCTACGTATCAAAAAAAATGGATTTTGATTCTTCTTCTATGTGGTTTATCTGCGGCACAGCCACGGCCGCTGCGTTAACGGCGAGCTTCTTGCCTACGGCCACAACCTGTTTGTTTGTTTGATGCCTCAGCTTCCTCCGACCCCAATCACGATGAAGCAGGCGTTCATCATTTCCCATCCCCACCTCTTGTACAATCGGACCACCTTCATCTTCCTAACCTTGACCCCATCCTTCTAGTCCCCACCAATACAAAATCATGCAATTCACCATCCCCTAACCTCCTACCCAGTTTCCAGTGACGAATACCCAACCTGCACAGCCCCTCCCACAAATTCCCCCAAAGCCTTTGAAAGGGGTATCACACAATGTCAATGCACTTCCTTTTACCAAGCTGCTTGCTCAGATTCCTCCCTCACGAGCTCATTCACCCACCCGAGGTCAGGGGCATCGCCTCCAACAGCATCAGCGTCCATTGGACTCTCTTTGCCGAGCCGGCCATAGATTTTGGCACGAAGGTCTCTGCCCGATTCCACACGCATCACCATGGGTTCCACTTCCTCGTTTTCGTCAATCTCCCATCGCTCCTTCTGCTCCCACCTCACCTTCGTTGGTGTGCCAGGGACGCTCTGTGAGCATCGGCGCAGAGGGGAAGGTCCCGAGGTATATTGCTGCTGCTGCTGCTGTTGCTGGAGCCACTGAGTGGTCGCAGGAGGAGGGGGTTGGTTGCGAAGCTCCAACTGCTGCAAAGTTGCGATGAGCTCCAGCATAGACTTCTGCGGCACCCCAGAGGGAGAGGAAGGAGCCGATCCTGTCATCCCCACGTGGCAGCTGTGCACGCTGCGATGCTGCTCTCCGGACGACGGAATTGATAGAGTAGGCATCGAGTTCAGACGGTCCAAATGGCGCCGGTGTGCCGGCTGGGTAGGAGAGTGAACATGCCCCGTTGCCCCCATGGAATGCGAACTCTGCGATCGAGAGTACACACCTTGAGAAATCGTGGCTTGCAAAGCAGCCTGCGACATAACCCCTTGTGCAGACATGGAAGAAAAGTTGCTTTGTGCCGCAGCAGACGACCATCCATTAGGAGAAGACAGTGACAAAGGGGGCGACGCTGAAGGGGAGAGAGGGGGGGAGAGAGGGGGAGGAGAGTGCGCGTGACCCACAAGGGTAGAAGTCGGAGAAGATATCTGCGATGGCACGCAACAATGGGAGTGAGCAGCGGCAGAGTATCCTGAGAAATGGCCCAGAGGGGACCCAACGTGGGTGGCCGATGCTCCGTCGAACGAACTCCCTTCGTACCCATATGCTCCATCATACGCCGCTGCCGCAGACGCTCGAGGTGAGCCGTCATAGGATCCTCTGAGGGGCGATCCTTGGCTGGTAGAACGAACTCCCGCTGTGGCCGCTTGCGCTGCAGCCGGCAGAAGCCGCAGCTGCTCCGGAGTGTGAGCGAAGAAGCAGACTCGGCGGCGACAGTTGCGACCATCCTTGCATGGCTGGGTTCGGTAACGCGCAGGATGAAGCCAACACTCAAAAACACCGTGGGCGAACTCGCAAGCATCTCCCCTCCTGCAGCTCCCCTTGCGGAAGTCGGGGCAAGCCGTTCCAGAGTAATGGAACCGACGGGGATCACGGCGGCGAGCTTTTTCTCCAGGGTGTGCAAATGGGCACTCCGTCCAGTCATGGCTACGGCCTCTCATGCACCGACGCACTTTGAATTCAAACATCCGAAACTGATCACACCCATACATGTCCACTGCCGGCCATGCATCCTCATCCTCATTGTTCGAAGGCAGGAACTTGTTAAAAGCTTGAAGGGAGTCAGAAAATGTTGGTGACCCCATGACGGATCCATTCAACGAAGAGCTCGAGAATGTGAGTCCCCGAAGCTCAGGCCTACCTGAGCCTTTGCCAGTGTCATCGAAGAAACCCCCTTTCCCTGACCCCAGGTCGGACTCGTCCACCCCATCAAGAAGTGACATCCCTGACAAACCCAGGTCGGACTTTGCCGCAGGGGAACTCGGCGGGCTCCCAAAGAAGTTGAAAGAGTGCACGCCTCCACCCCCACCTCCGAAGCTATGGCTCCGCTGGAACAAATGCGGCGATGACTGGGCTAACCCTCCGAACCCTGCCTCATTGTCTTTCATACCTGCAGAGAAAGAGTTCAACCGACGCATTGCATGCTGCGAAGGTGACTGCAAACCATGCTGTTGCGCCTGTGCCATCGTCTCGTAATCCGCCATAGAATCGTACAACGAACCTCCCCCGCCGTTGCTCACAGCCTCCAGACACCACGGCTGCTGCTCATCCTGCAGCACTCCCGGCATTCTCACCTCCCTGACCCTCCACCACCTCAACCACTTCCAAAGGCACCCTTACCCCAACCTACCACCACCACTTCACCTCCTCACCATCATCTCCTAACCCTCAAACCCAGCCCACTGCAACAAAACACAACACAATCCCAAACAACACAAGCGGATACCAATCCACCACAACCCAAAACACAGGCACAACAAAATTTACGCCTGCCTCAAGAAACACCCACGGCCGCTCCCCTAACCAAGCCGACACACAACAACCGTGCGGCCGGCGTCCACATCAACACCCGCTAATCTGGCCTAACCAAAAACCGAGCAAGCTCAATCGCTTGTGTGACTTTGCTGCTTGTATCGGCCGTATGACTAGGGCCTTGTATCGGTTCTTCACCTGAAACAAAGAAGAACGAGGAGAAGAGACAGGAGGGAAAGAAGGAGAAACAGAGGAAGAAAACTGAAGAACAGAAACGCGTGCAAAATGGGGAGAAAAAGAAGAAGAAGACGCAGCAGACCGCAGAAGCTGACGGGCTGCGACGGGCCGGGCGTGTGGGACCGGACCCCCGGGCCGGGTGGGGCGCCGCGGGTGCCCGTTGAGCCCCCGGTTCTCGCTCGGTCCACCCGTGCCGTGCTAGGGCCGTTCACCTAAATCTACAACCTTTCTCTCTAAAATCTACGTATGTATCCAGAACCGTCCTCTCCTCTACCTATGCCATGATTTCCATCTGTCCGCAACCCGTAGATTCCAGGACATCGTGCTGTCGTTTGTACAAGTGGAGCCCAGACTTTCCTCGTTCATCTACTCGGCAGCGTCTTTAGTATACATCTACGTATGTGTCCATATCCTTAAATCTACGATTTCGTAGATATCTTCACCTGTGCCCATGTCATGATAGCCACAGGAAGCCGTTTTCAAGGGCTAGAATATGCATCTGGGAACATATCATTTGATAATATGCCAACTTTTTAAAGATAAGATTATGTATTGAATATAAATGCATCTTCTATTAACGGGACTCCACAACAAGACTTTGAGAATGTTTATTATTGTTCCGGTTGGGATAAGAATTCAAGATGGAGTGTGAATCTTATGGGAACCAAAGACATACGTGTATGATAACTTATTGCCGGGCTATGTTGTTGCCCACCTCGACATGGATGGGTCTTCAATGGTTACTTGTTCTCCTCACTACAATAGTCCATTTCTCATAGGATGCGAACACACGTGATTCGTACAAGATGGTGAGCAAATTCAAATAAGTTGAGGATGTAGCTATTTTCATCATAAGTCGTGGGGTTCATATGAATATCTTATACATTATCAAACTGAAGATTCTCATGAGCTTAGAATAATTATCATATATTGTGCACACAATCCCTATCTCTTTTACACGCACACCTTTGTGGTATCCGTTTTTGGAGCCACTCTATTCCACACACCGTTCAAATATGTGTTTCGTATTAAGAAGAGTAACTCAACAAGGGTTGTATACCTTAATCTTACCCTTCCATTGTGATTCGACCCCTAATCGATTCCATCATGTCGCATCGTCATTGATACAAGTGGAACCATATTTTCCTCCGTTCACTTAGTAGCCCACAAGTTGCAACAACTTTCCATGCATTCCCATTGTTGGTCAATTCGTATTCTATACGCCCCCCCCCCCCCTAAAAGATGACCACACATGCATGTGTCCTTTGTTTTCATGAGTGCAAGCAATGTAAGGAGGGGTGAGAGAGGGATTTGTTGCATATGAACGTACATGTCATCCATCCATGTTGAAAACATGCCAGCTTTTTGGGTTTGTGGTAAACCCGTTTTAAATGTCTATCGTTGGAGTGAATCAAGGTCTTGGAACTTAATTCCAATGTCAAACTACTTAAACCTATTTATAAGCGACCCTCGTACGACCTTCAGCTAACCTACATACAAGTCCATGACCTTTACGTTGGATGAATGAGAGGTGCACGAATTCCCAGCCGCTACAACGCAAAAACCACAAGCACGCCATTGTGATCATTTTAAACTCATTGTGTTTACATACCTATATTAATCCCATATAAAACTCTCAACATTTCCTCATGTGTGGGTTTTTTAATTCTTTACTATGGAATATTTGAAATAAGATGGAAATTCCATATTACTAAGCATCAATTGATAAATGAGGATAGTATTAGCTAGATTGTTTGTTTTGATTGCAACATAATTAGTACGCACATGTGATTTACAAGTAAATATGCTCATACAACTCTAGCAAGTTACATTTTTGGACTAAGTCTTGCTCCAGTTTCACTCAAATATGAGTTGAAGACACAATATGACATTCTATGAGGGAAAATGACATGGTGGAACATCTATCGAGAGGAACTGTCAACATTGAGAGTAAGGTAGATGGGTGTTGAAAGGTTGCTTCTTTTAACTACCACAGTCTCCTAGGATATGAAACACACATATAGTACAAGATGATTATTAGCAAAACAAAGTTAAGCATGTTGCCACTTTCCCATAGGCTCATTTATTCTATATAACCACGAGCACGCAAATATAGGACACGATGATTTGTTGCTTGGTTTTGAAACTTACTACTATAAACTATCGCACTTACTAAATGGTCGATGAAAGTGCATTACATCTAGTGCCACATACCTCCGACACTACGATGCACGTTCAACAAGAGATATTAAAGGTAGTCGTGCTTAACTTGTTTACCTAACTTGATTGAACCCCCACATTTGAGTGGCATGTGGTTTGATGTGGTTGCAAAAAACAGATATCAAAAAGACACGTCTTCACAAAAGATGGGATTGTGTGCTCAAAATATGATAGCCATTGTAGATTCAATAGTTAACACAGTTGAGGGGAGCCTATGCAACCATTTCACGAATACGAGAAGCCTCATTCTAATAATGAACAAGATATTCATATGAACTACAAAAGTCACAAGAAAAGTGACTACAACCTCAATTTGACTTCATTAACAATCTTGTACTAAAACACATGTTTCATATCCTAGGAAATGTGTCGTCGGAAAATGTAACCATTCAAGATCCATCTACCTTAGTACTAACTTTACCCCCCCCCCCCCCCTCCTTTCTTTGAGTCCTATCTCCCTCCAAAACACTTATTTACACATTTCCCTCTTGGAAACCACTTGATGTCATGCATGAGAGCAAATAGGGTGAGCCAATCCAAAACAAATCCCTCATGCATCTACAAAAAGACATGTTATCATCGTCTCTCATCCATAAATAGGAAGTGCTCAACAGTGAAGATGGTCGAACAACATTTTGCTATTCATAGGCAACAGTCATCTCCTTTCACAATTTCTCGAGTGCTTTCCTTCCCTTTCCTTGTCACCTTGAGTACGATTTCAAGGCCGCCTTTACCGGGGTCATTGGTGGGGTCGGAGAGGGTAAAGTGTGAAAAACTTGTCCCCCAAGCTGAAGGCACGGACTAAATCAACACTTCGGGAGCACACCTTCACTAGGTTTCGTGATTCTTTAATCCGGCCGGGCGACTATATATAACCATGGAATGTGGAGTTTTGACAAAGACTCCAAATTAGTTCATAGGGACCCCGTGTCACTGAGAGGCGTTGTGAACGTCTCCCATGTGATCAAGGCTAGGAAGATCGCGGCTGTCGATTGCGATCCGACCGTTCTAAAGGCTCCTATGTTGCCCTAGTTCCTGGCTTTTCTTCCCCTTGGGTGGAGCTTGAAAAAACTTCACGTTGGATGAAATCTCCACCTCCATCCACTCGCGAATATGGGATGACTCCGTTGGGAACTTAAGGTTCAACACTTTGGGAACCTTCAAAATCCCACACAAATGCTCTCATATGATGGGACGAACAATCAACCCCTTCATCTTGTAAACATTGATTTTCCATCCGCCAACATTTCATCCGTCATAATCTTTTCCCGAGTTGCCCGAGCAGTTTCATAGATTGTAGGATGGGTCTATGTGAATGGATGGCTTAGATGTGGCTTACCCACGATCACACACCCTCCATTTCACAGTGCCTCAGTTACATGAATAGGGACCTGTTGGAGGGGGGGGGGAGTGCATCTAATGCTCGAGTTAATCACAAAATGAGATTAATGCATATTCATGTCTACTTGAGCATGTCTATGCCTAAAGTCGATTTCCATGTCACGCTTCAAAAGGTTGGTAGATTAAAGGTAACATGCTAACGAGAGTTTCTTAGCAACACTTTATGCCTCAACACTTTGAATGATGGAATGGTCAATCGCATGCGGGATGCCACAACCAATATGGTTATGACACACCGTTTTTATTTTGTTTCCCATCAAATCTCAATGAAGGTATTGAGGTAATCTTGAACCTAGACATGGGTCCACTTTCATGAAAGCATATAACCCTATGATGCAACAATATGCAATAAGTTACTAAGTTTTCCCCCTTGACTTGACTCTACTACATCCATGTAAGCCATTTTGTCAAAGTAGAGGAGGAGGGTGCCCCGTTTAGCCTAATTTTACTTTTCTATGTCGATCCTATCTCCAAATTGGCGTTAACTACATTGACGAAGAGTCAAATTTATCCATAACATTATTAACATGCTTTAACTATATGGGTTACGGTAGTGGGGAATGTGAAGGCAACATGACATTACCTATTAGGCACGGTAATACTAGAATCACATGTTGCTAGTGATAAAAAGGAAACACTTCCGGAAGACTTCATAATGTTATAGAGGCACTATCCACTCAACCCTACCCAAAACTTGTCATCTTTGCAACAAACTCCAAACCATTTTTCCTCGATGCAAGTTCACACAATGGATGCAATGAACCGGGTAAAAGTTATGGTGACAAAAACCTTGGGTGGAAGTCATAGGCCAACTATAACAATCTTCTCACAACAACAAATTAGCTTCTAAAAGCTCGGACATGGAAATGTCTTCTTCAGTTGGGTTGGTGGGAATAGCTTAAAATTTACATCTTCAAGTCAACCATGTCACTTGTCATGTAGGGTTGGGGCTAATGCATGTGATTGGTGGACACGTCATTGTTCAACTATTATTAGCTGATGATATAATAATAATAATAATAATAATATCCATACATTGCTTCACCTGAATTTTCCAACATGAATTCGTCAGTGCAATGTTTTTATGTGAGAATAAACAATGCTTTCACTAGGGACAAGTGGAAGAGGGAATCATTGCATACGAGCGTACCTTTCATCCATCCAACATAAAGGTTTGTGGCCAATTCATCCAAGGGGACTTAGACTAGACTAATTGAGGTCTTTAAAACTAATTCCGATGTGAAATTGACTAAACGCAACAACATATGGTTTACATAGTATTTCAAGGCTTTTATGTTGGACGAATGAGAGTGTACTCTCTCTCTCTCTCTCTCTCTCTCTCTCTCTCTCTCGCGGAGAGGGGCCTTAGGGGTTGTTTACATCATGGACCACGAAGTTGTCCCATGTCAGAGGCCATTTTTTCATGGTCACACTTCCATTGTGATTTCTAAAAAATGCATTTTGATAGCCTTTGGCCCCCCATACTAGATGTGAATTGGATGTGGATCAAGAGAAGTGACCATGCACCAAAGAATGAATGTGTTGGTTTTTTTAGTATATTTCAAAAAGGACAATTTTGGGATTTTTCTTCATGTTTGACCTTCTCCCCGTCTCTTTCCCTTCTTTACTCGTACTTATGGAAACGATTGCCCAAAAGAAGTGATTAAAAAAATATGAAAACAACATTTCTCTGCCATGATGCCCAAACATTCGTAACTAGAGAACCTCTTTTGCCCCTCCACTACAAAACCCTTTGAAACCCTTTGGTCCATGATGTAAACAACCCCTTAATGTTGGGCAGTTGTCTCACTACTAATAATAGTAGTTATAATAATAATAATAATAATAATCTGTAGACCACGGATGAATGAGGTGGATGAAAATGCAGGAGCCCAGGCCCCTGTACTCACTATTCGTCGACTCAGCAGCTGGCAAATCTACGCAGGCTCCTAGACGTAGCTTCCTTAATCTACGACCAGACTCAAAACTCTTGGGCCCCGTCGTTGGTACAAGTGGGTGCCACTTTTTCCTCTAAATCTCCGTTATAGCTAGAATCAAGGCACCACATGGGGACAAAATCTACCGCCTCGCAGATTTTCTTTCTCCCCTCTAGATGCATGGGGCCAGTACCCTAGCATGGCCCCACGTGGAGGTATGGCGCCCCATTTCAGACAGGTAGGCATCTATCTATCCCGCCGCCCTCATATCTACGAAAAGGGTACATTTCTCAGACCCTCCCAGGCGGGTAGGATTTCCATCCACACTCGTAGATTCTGAGTGGGTACAATGTTATCCCAACCCTCGCTCACTCACTCGCCCACTTCGCCTCTTCCTGCCACGTCACATCGTACGGTTCTCGGCAGTCAACTGCCCGTCAGTCCGGGCAGCCTGGCGGAAATGCGGGGCAGATGGGCTAAATTCCGGTCCCCCGTGTATTTTTGGGCAGGCCTTTAAGAAACGGTGCAAATTTTTGGATTGGGTCCCAAAAATATTTCCCTATTTTTTTTTAAATTTTAAAAGTTTTTTTTGCTGTTGGGGACAGCAGGATCACGATGACTCCTTTCGGTGGGGCCCGCTAATCTTAACCCGGGTATAAATTAAATGTAAAAAGTGACAACCGAATCCCGTTTCGTAACCACTTACCAAGAGGGTAATACTAAGAACATGTCCCTTTATAGGTCGGTAGCGGAAATAATGAGCTCGTTAACTAAATTCCGGCCGCTCATGTATTCTGGGGGGGGGGGGGGGGGGCTTTTAAGAAACGGTGCAAAATCTTCTTGGACCGGGTCCCACAATGTTCCCAAAATTTTGTTGTTGGGGAGAGGAAGATCGTGATGACTCCTTCTAGTTGGGCCCACCGATCTTTGTCCAATGAGTATAGTGAGAAAACTAGATTCCATTTCACAGCACCTACCAAGGGGGTAGAGGAAAGAAAAGAAAAGAAACATAACATGTTCCATGTAGGTTGGTTGTTGATTCATCTTAGTTTCGTCTCACGATCCTCATTTGGGGATTTGTTCCTGTTTCAAGGGCTGAATGGGCTAGAAGTATTGATTCATGGGCTCTACAGTAGTTATTAACGCTTTCACCTCCCCATCAATAGGTGTTGTGAACATTCACATGTGAAAATCTACCCCCTCATAAATCGGTACACTGACTATGATGTTTCGTGTCGCTTATTATTTGGAGTTACACAATGCTACATTTTTTTTAATTGTCAATGTGAATTTATATCAAATAACAATGTTTATATTCGAAAATGCTCAAACAACCAATTTGACCTTTGTTGGCAAAAAGTGGGATATATTACAACAATGGTTATAGCATTGTGTAACTCCAAATAATAAGTGACTATGTATACAATAGTTAGTGTTGTTGATTCCATCCTAACCACGCATTGCTGAACGCATTTGGGATATCTAATGTCAATTCGGGAGTTGAATCAACAAATAGGAGAAGAAGAAAAACAAGTTCACCTTAGGTCATTGTGTTTCATCCTAGGTGAGATTGGTGGGGACCATTTGAAAAAGCAAGACAACTACATGCACCAATTAGTCTTACCAACTCAGTCTGGGTCCATAATGTTCTAGCCCTTTGCACCACTTTAATATGCCCCTTTACCATTATGGAGTGGTGGGGAACGGTGTAGCGACGTTGAAGCGATGGCGACCACCACCACCATGTTGTCTGTTGCAAATAGATTAGTGTGGATTACCATTTAGAGTTACACATTCCTACAACTATCTATCACGATAAATATTTTATGTCATGTCCCTTGATGTATATATTGCATTGATTAGAGTGGGTAACAGTGGCCACACTAGTAACAAGGGAATCCACGTCAAATACATCAGGGATAATATTGTGGGTGTATAGTATTTACCAATTCACAATTATATAACACCGGAGGTCCAAGAGACACATGTTGAAATTTCTCGCAAATCTTGGTCGTTTTCCTTATTAAAATATAATAAAAAAACCCTGTAGAGCTTCTCATGCTCTCTCTGAAGACACCAAGATTACCCGTCCTAGCACTTAGATGTTTGACTGCATTGACCATTTATAAAATAGTTGCATATGCTTCAAGAAACACACGCATATTGATTGTAGATGTTCTCCCCCTTGATTCTTGGACTTAGGAAGTGAATTTGTGCTCGTTGGATTTAAATTCTTAGTTTCTTTCGATTGATGCCTTACCCTCGATTAGAAGTGAAAGATGGAGAACATAGCGAGTGGTTGAAGATGCAAGTGTAACTAGCATTGCACGACGACTTTATGCGTGATGGTGTATATTGTGAGCCACACATAGAGATGTGAAAGGTAAGTCACATTGTACATATGCCCACTACATTTACCAGAAAAGTGTAAATGTATGTTTAATTAGAGCAAAAAAACCGAAAGCATCAAATTTATAACAACATGTGACTCCAAATCGTAACCCACGGCAATAAGACAAATTGGTGAGCATAGGTAGGGTATTTATTAGTGTCACATATCATTGGAGCTTACACAATGCGATTGGTGTACCTTGGAATGTAGTTTCTACCAAGTATAGCCATTCATGTTTTTTTATAATGTCCGGATAATCCACACCAATATACCTACCTATTACTGTAGGTTACTATTTGGAATCATGTGTTGCTATAACTGTGTTGCGAGAGTATCATTTCTAACCAAGTAAGTTACATCACGCTCCTTGACGTGCATACTATTTCTTATATTACGTGAGGAAACGAACATAGTGCATCTTAAAACGCTACTGCAACATGTCAACTCCAAATGGTAACCCACACTACCGATTAATGTTGGTATAGTCGACTTACCACTACCAACAGACGCATAACCACTATTAGATTTCCATATACACCAACTAGTGAACTGATAAGTAGGATGAAAAAAAATGAAAAAAATGAAAAAATGAAAAAAAAAAAAAAAAATGCCAACGGAAGCTAAGGAACTATACCCAACTGATAAGTGCCCATAGGCACCTGGCTAGTCTGGTTATTATAGTGCCCATCCCGAGAGGGGTTAGTAGTCCTACACCACTAGTATTATACCCTGAGGGCAAAATACCAAGGGTGGGTCGAACGTTCATTCCAATCACGCTGATCGCAGGGTCAACGTTTCTTCTCTCTTCTCTCTAGTATAGTTGACCTTTGTTGGTAGCAAACACAAATGTATATAAGAATAGGCAATGTTTTGCAATTTCAAATAGTGAGTGGCATTAAACACCATAAATGATGTAACCTTGGCAAGCTTGCAATGGCCATGGCCAGAGAGCTTGTGCTTTGACCTAGGCCATCATCAATCTTACCGTAGTAGAGGATTTCTCTTAACAATCTCCTTGCATATATTTGTGGTTAATTCATTCCAATTGGGTCTCACTCGAATAATTTGGCGTCACTATGCTGAATCTGAAGTTTGAATCAGCTTAAACAAGTGGATTTCGTTTCATGTTAGTGTACTCGTCTATCTTTTCACTTGAAACAAGGGCCACTTCACACACAAACCAAGAGCCGTGACCAAGGAAAATTGTGAGAGCCCAAAAGAAAGTGTTTGAAGGCCGTCCCAAGACACCTCCAAAGTCATGTAGTGTGGTCATGGACCCTCAAGTGTGGTGTGAAGTCATATGTGACTGGGCCCTCAACCAAATGCTATTTCAATGAATTTCTATTCACGCAGGTCCTCACACATGATAAAATAGAATAAGTCAATGGTTGTGAACGTTCGGAGTGCCATGGTCTCCCGGATTTTGTATCAGGCCTACCTCCAAGAGGTGGTTTTTGAAAATAGATTGAGTGACCATGAAACATGATCCATTCGATGCCATGTAGGAATCCATGTAGGCTTTACATCCATCTCGCATTCACATACTCCGTTGGTCCTTCAAGTGTAGTGTGAAGCGAACTTGAACCAACTATGTCTTTTCCACCAATGGGTGTGCTTGAAGTGTAATGGTCACGGGCTCTCGGTCTCATGTGTGAAGTGGCCCTAAGATTGGTGAGGACCCAACTCAAAGAGCATAACATCTAGTCTTGGAACTCGGTGTGGTGGTGTTGGGACTCCTACAATTTTGCAAAATCAACAAAGGACTAGGTAATCAATTTCTTTAGCTATATGCCCACCAACCTTACAAAGGTTTTGAGCACCTCATAATATATGCTCCCCCCCCCCCTAGATTTGTGGTTCAATCCATCCCCACTATACTATATCGGGATTTCTAATCCTAATTTTGGAGACTATTCATCTTCTAAATTAGATTGATCTATTATAGTGTAGTTAATGGAGTTTTCCACTTTGGTAAATTAGTGGGGGTCCTTCGACTAGACCATTGCTAGACACCCACCTCTTTGAGTTGAGCTCCCACCATTGCATCGTTTATGGTACACAATGTCACACACATAATAATGTCACTTACCATATTATGAGGCATATGACAAGTTACACTAATGGTCAACAACTTGACCATTAGTGTCACCTCGTGACACTGGTGTTCAAGTGCGCTTACTAATATCTTGGCATGAGTGACATGTTTAATAATGTTATGAGGTGTATGCCTATGTTACACAATGCTCTAGAAGCTCGCTGAAGTGTACAAATGACACTTGGGACTAGTATGCTAAAAAACACTCTCCTCTTGCATACTAAAATGTATACACATTACACTTACCATTAGTATGCTCAATAATGTCCTCCTCTTGTACACTAAAACACAAAACTATCATCCCAAGTATCCCAATGTGCTACGCTAAATGCCACATTTTAAGTATTTCTTACTTTAAAAGTTACTTATGTTGATGAAGAGTATCATATTGGCAATTAGTGGACATGACACTTTGATACCTTTAGGCATCTATATTAGGCCCTTTGTAAATAGTGTACATGACAATACATATCATAAATGTGTAAACTGAGGTAAAGAGGGGGGGGGGGTTCATTAAGGGTTCAATAAAAATAGGACCCTCATAGTTTTTTGTTTGTTCATCTCACGTGAGTCCCCCTCCCTAATTCAAAGAATAAACATACATGCTATAATATGACCCTCCTTTTTGAATATGACATGTTTTGGAAACGAGAAAACCATCATATTATTGAGGTCTCAGATTTTCAACGATACAACAACTCGGATCTCTTTATCATAATAACAAGGTACTTTGTGAAAACACACATTAGATAGTTTGCCACATATATAAAATAAAAACAGTTCTTTCAAATATCTTTATACATATGCAAATCTCCCATATGAAATCTATGTGGACTTGAAGAAGGAATCAATAGTGCATTGACATTGCCACTTCAAAGTAGCGACATATATGTTATGGAGCTTCTTCGATACGACTTGGAAATTTCATTACGTTTGCAGGAGTAAAATAAAAATTGAGCAAAACCACCACCGAATGATTCGTTATTTCAATCGCTTTCCAACAATATGTAGATTAAAAAAAAGATTGAAGCATAGTTGACCTTAGAATGTGCAAAAGTAGATCGTTCTTTTGAAATAAACTTTTAAAACTCAATGACCTTTAAACAATCATAACTCTCCCAATACCACTCATAATTGAGCAAACTACGTACCACCAAAAGAAGCGCAATTTCAACATCTTTTCAACAATATGTAGATGAGGAAGATCAGATAAGAGCTAACTTCATAACATGTAATATAGAGGTAGATTTTAATTAGAATGTTTGGTTTACAAAATTTGTGTCATTATATATTGAGGTTGTTGTATGATCGAAAGCTGTATTAAAGAGGTAAGACTTTACTAAGGACCACATTTGTGACCCCGGACACAAAAGGGTTGGGGTTTTCCAGAATAGCAAGCCACCTGGAATGATGTTCCAATGGGTTTAATTTCCTTCGTTGCTAGAGTTTCCTAGTACTACGTACTAACTTATTGTTCTTCCCCTTTAATATGCCACGTTTGGTCACACAAGAAAGTGTCGTATTATGCGAATGTCATATTCTGCATAATATGACTCTTGGCCTCAAATGTTGTATTATTGAGGATTTCCAAGAAAAGTGACTTATTTCAATGTAAAATGTCATTATGTATACACAATGAAGATAGTACATACGTAACAAATTTTATTGAAAAAACATGCTCACAATGTCATACAACATGGAGTTGTAAACAAATAGTCTTATAATGATGTCTTCTGCATATCACACACTTTGAAAGTAAGAATTTATGATCTTCTGATGATGTTTGTCGATGTTGGAAATTGACATCTTGCTCAATTAATCTATAAAAGATCGCATGTTCATCACATCTACAACTGAAAATTATGGATGATGCTCCACTGCAAAATTTTGATAATAATTGGGCATACTCATGGGCTTGAGGAAGCTTGACTATTGGTGTTGGCCAGTCATCCACACCATTCCCATTCATTGGCCCTTTTTTCAAATCTCAACCCAAATAATTTTTTTAACCCCATGTCAAATCCACCAGCTCAGCCAAGTTGTGCTCTGCATCAACAATTTTTGTTTTTGCCAATTGCACATATTCTTCAATAGGAAATTATTCACTTCCAAGATTCAAAGAGGAGGTGAGACTTGCCAATTCATTTGTTGTTTCTTTCATTCTCAATTTTGCACATTCACCATCCATATCAAAACCGGCACTCCAATCTACATGTAAAATCCCCGGGGGGTGCACTCCATTGTCAAGTTGAACACCACATGTGAACAAAAAAAATCTACTTTTTCTAAGTTGCATCAACAAAATGGGTCAAACTTTTATCGAAATTTTTTTATGAGTACATATACATGATATCTATTACATAGCAATAATTGATAACCAAATTTGATAATTTGTTTTTTCTAGAAAACATACCGTTTCTAACTAGAATGACGCATAATTGAACTAAAAAAATTACTAGAAAAATGGAGATGACTAAAAATTTCAAAAAATATATACAAAAGGTATTATCAATGGATATGTATATATAGAAAAAACATCATAATTTTTAAAATGATCTATGGCATATAATATAGGGGTAGCAAACTTTGTTCGCACTTGGTTTTCAACTTGACAATGGAGTGACCTCCCCGTGGTAAAATCTTGGACATCCTCTAGTTGTTTCGTATAATTTGGGGATTCATCCCTCTGCACACTTAAGAGCATCACATACTAGCTTGGTGAGTATTAGAATGATCATACTGAGAGAGAACCCACTCCAAAGCTTCTTTTTACTTTGAACTTTAATGTAGCAATTCCCTAATCCAAGGGTTGTACTACATTTGTAACGTTAGGTGATAAGAAAACAATAATAACATTGCTCAATTGGAAGGTTGAAAAATCAAACGGTTCACCCCTACCAACATGCTTTAACGGAGCAACATGATTGTCCATAATTAGAAGTACCTTCCACTTTGGGATTTAAAATGTACGTTGACACTCATCTTTCAATTGTCAAAGATATATGATGTCATCCGTGCCATCTAGTTTGCAAACCACCACAAATAATTCGTTGGCAACCACCTTCCAAAGTATCTCAGGCATAGAGATTTGTAAATAATCAAAGGTTTCAACTTGTCACTGCCTGTTGTGAGCGCGAGAGTGAGACGGTCCTTCTGAATGTTGCACCCACAAAATTTTCCTTGTGCTTAGTTTTAGTTTTAGTTTTTGTTGGGCATAATAAAATGAGCCAATTTCATCCATGTTATAAACATCTTGTGATGCCATAACCAACGCGGAGGAGGTCATTGCTTATCGAATTGTGTGCAAGTTGTTTTGTGTGCAAATGTGGTCACCAACACCATGTTGTAAAGCATCCGCCACTCAAGACTACTGTCACCTCCAGAGCCAAGAAATTGTAGAACGGCACGGGCAAATTTAGGATTAGAAGTTGGCAAGGATTGAAATTCCCGATCTAAAGAGACGTGAGCTTCCAATGTGAGGACGGATTCCTAATCAAGAAGAGAAATCAACAACTTCACAATTCTAGTTTATAGATCTAGCAATCACTAAACCCTCCAACCTCCACCCAAACCCAAAGACTCAACAGTGTAAGGTTTGTTGGAAACAAAGGCCTTTAAACAATGAACTTGAGTTTACTTGAAATAAAGCCATTAACGACTATTCCACGTACTTCCCCAATCCCAAGGCAGATCCTCACCGTGAGGCCCACCACATACACACATTAATTACCTCCAATGGTCGGGGAAAACTGACGGCTAGTTCATTATCAGCCAATGGATTTCCCCTCATGGCCGGTCCAAATTTCCAACCATCGGATGGCAATCCGACTGTAATTTCAATCCTCCGGCAATTAGCCGATGGACCATAAAATGTCCCGGAAATGTAGCCGATTCTTCTTGTGAGTTACTGGATTTCAGCCGAAAGCATCCATAGCGCTATTTGTCTGGGGCATCTGATGATGCACTTGCGGAAGTACCCTAAACCTTAAACTATCTGAATTATGCAACCTTTTCATGACCAAATCCAATTACTTCTATGAAGAATCGGGGGACCCTTGGCCTTCAAGCGGTGAAGGCATTGCTAGGTTCAATTCTTGTCAAGGACATTAACTCTTCAAATTTAAAGTTTTAAACATGCCTTTCTTTTCACTTATTCAAGATTTTGTACTAAGAAATGATTTCTAATAACTTTTCATACATTTTTGAAACAATTAGTGCCGATATGAATCCCATTTAATCGGATATCGACCAATGAAAATATGAAAATACAGGCAATTGGCCGATTGATTTCACAAAAGACCGGCTCTTGCCGATGTAAATTGGGAAAAATCCGACCCTTCATAGCAACTACCGGCAAGTAGCCACTAAGGCTTCAAAAACTTCCCGAACTATGATCACCTCTATTATATGACAAATCGGGCCTAAAACGATGTCATAGCACAAGCCGCCATGGTCGTATTATCGAGGCTGAAAATCAACACTAGGAAGTTTGGTCGACGTGGTATTATTGAGTGTCGTATTATCGAGGGTAGACTGTATTTCAAGGATCTGTCTAAAAACCCCCATCGAGCGTGGCTCGGAGGCCAGGTTTGGGAGGGGGTGGCAGGGTTGGGATAAAACATGCCCCTTATTTTTTTAATTGGGTGGGGCCTTACTTGATCTCATAGGGGGCTTCCTAGAGTAATTTGGGGCCACGGGACCCAAATTTAGCAACAAAAAAACCAAAAAAAGTCCCCAAGGGGCCAAAACGGGGAGGGCCAGAAAAATGAACCCCACCGAACCTGGCCTCCGAGCCACGCTCGATGGGAGTATTTAGACCCACCCGTATTTCAATCCGATCGTTTCCTCCTCGATGCTTGCTCTCGATCGAAGTCAAAAAGATGCTGAACAATCTCGTGTCAGATCCACTGCCTGGAGTGAAGTTCATTTGGACAACAGACTCGATTAAATAGAACACGTACAAATATCATATCATATGCACATGAGCATCCCGTATTGACTCTGGTTTAAGTTAAGTGATGAGGAGTTTTGCATTTCAAAATTTCAGGTGTTGGTGCAGTGGTGGAAACTTAAAAGTGGTGATAGTCAGACCAAGTCAAATTTTTGTGCACCAGCCACTAGGCCTAAGTTTGGGCAGTCCTCGCAGTAGGGATACTACTTAAACTATGTAAGGGCCACTTGACACACGAGCCGAGAGCCGAGACCATGGAATTGTGTGAGCCCACAAGAAAAGTGTCCAAAGGCCGTCCTCAACACACCTCCAAGCTCATGTAGTAGTGTGGTCACGGGCCCCCAAGTGTAGTGTGAAGCCGTATGTGACTGGGTCTTCAATCAAATGCTATTTCAATGAGTTTCTAGTCACGCGGGGTCTTCATATATATGATAGATTAGAAGAAATCGACGGTTGTGAGCGTTCGGAGTGCCATGGTCTCCTGGCTTTGTGATAAGCTTTACCTCCAAGAGGTGGTTTTTGAAAATGGTCCAAGTGACCATGAAACATGATTCATTCGATGCCATGTAGGAGTTTGTGTAAACTTTACATCCATCTTGCATCTATTTGTTTGTTGGTCCCTCGAGCGTAGTGTGAAGCGAACTTGGACTGGCTCCGCCTTTTCCACCAATGAGAGTGATTGAAGAGTAATGGTCACGGGCTCGCAGTCTCGTGTGTGAAGTAATAAAGTGTCTCTCAGGACCTGGATTCTAATGTAAAGTCTTTGGATCCAAGCAAAGTTGAGATTTGCACCCCCTCACAAACCCAAAACGTCCGAAATCACATTCTCAAATGTATACATGATGCACATTTGACATGTATTCGACGGGTGTAAATCTCAACACTGGGTCGCGGGAACCCAATAAAAATTTAAAAGAAAACCACAAGCAAACAAACAACATGGTTGTCATTTTGGGGTTTTGTTGGTCTTGGACCATGAATTGCAAGGAGAATGAACCGTTCCATACAAGCATGCCTCTCACTCAACCAACAAAAACACTATGACCTCGTATGTACCTTGTAAATTAATTCTCAATGTTTATACACACACATGTCACACAACACAATGTTCATTATAGATCCAATATAAAAGCATAAATAAAGCAGAGAATGGGTATGTTTGGAATAAGCTTGAGAGTGTGCTTGAGGGTAATTTCTTTGAACCAATAAGAAGTGGTATTTGAATGATTTGGAGTTGTTTCATTGGTACTTCAAATAAAAAGGTCTATAATAACCTTTAGAATGGAGTGCAAGAGATGTTTTCAACCAATGGGTAATGATGCTTGAAGGGTTGTGGATTGCAAACTAGCCCTAGTCAAAGTAAAAACATTTGGACCTCCAAAGTGACTCTTCCCATTCATTTGGTGGCCCATGCACCCTTGCCTTCCCTATCCCTATCCCTTCCCCTTGCAACCTTGCGCCTTTGCAAACACCTTTCTATAATAACCCTAGATGCAATTGGAGTTCATGACTAATTCTCTTCCAATACTTATCACATAACCCATTGTTATGTATTATGCTTATAAGCCATTATACACTTATTCTCCTGATCATTATTGATCCATTGCATGAAGTTACATCTCTTTGTACCTAGCCTCATCATGGTATAGTGTCTCTAGTAAATTGTTACAATTCCTCAAAAACTTGATTGAAGTACCACAAACATAAGTTGACATGATTGAAAAAACATAAAGAGGTAAACAATGCAAAATAAAAGTGGAGGCAACACTAATGTATGTTGACTTCAATTTGATAGGTTGATTCTTATCTCACATCTTCCTTAAAATACCACACCATGCTTTTTGGTTCGGCATTCTTACAGTCACAATGTAATTGTTGTGTGGGATTTTAAAGGGTCCCAATTAATGAGATAATGAGTCCAATTCCTTCTAAGAAGCACTCATGTTTTTGTCAAACCAAAGGGTTTGGCATGATGATATTGTAAGACAAGTTTCTCTAACTTTTTGTATTCCACAAAAATGAGGTTTATGCACATGTTGTGTGTACTTTGTTTTAGTGTTGATTTGGCATTAATTTTGGCTTCAATGCCTTTTAGTTAAACTAGTGGGCACATTTGAGACAAGCAAACCACGAACGTACAAGAGTTACATTTTTAACGTGGATGGATAAGAGGTACAGTCATATGCAACAATTCCCTCTTGCCTTCCATTGCATAGTGAACCTACCTACTAAAGTACATCAAGGCTAGATCATCGTGTTGTTTAGGTAAACTCATCCACTAGGAAGGTGAAATGCAAATAGACATTGTACTTATTACTATTATGATTGGTAGTAGTAGTATTATTAGTTACAGCCAAGCCGACTTCAAATAAAGAAGTAAAAAACCCAGAATGAAGGTAGTTGGCATGCCCAAAACCAGCACATTACCTAATAACAACGCCTAATACAAAACCAACACTATGTACCGAGGTTGTGTGTTTGAAGCCCCCAATGTACAATTGTAGTACATGATGTCGGTTTGAGGTTGTGTGCTGGTAATAGATACACACACACACACACACACACACACACACATGTACCTTAGTCTAGTTGGACCTCATTGGACCCAATTGGCATGGATTTCCCCCCAACTACATAGTAGGGAGTTTGCTTTTTCCTAGAGCCCCTCCATCCACAATGGATGAGTTTACCTAGATGCCACAAAGCCCAAGCCATTCATCAATCTAATTAACTTAGGTTTCTTGGTATCTCAGTAAATCGATCCATTGCGGGTGAAGCGGTTCTAGTAAGAGAATAAACAAATAAAAACCTCCCTTTAGGTTGAGAGCCAGTTTGTTTCAAATAGGTCCCTCTAAACTAATTATGTGTCTGTGATGCCATTATTCGAGAACCATAATGTGGAACTATGAAAAATTAAGGGTATAAATTAGTTCATCGTGTTTTCACCTTCGCAATGGATGAGAGAATCTTCACCATAGATACACCCAACACGATTCTAGTATTGGTTTTTTTAAGGAAAAATGAGTCGGGATAAAATGTTTGTCTCACTATTTCTATGCAAAATGTGCATCGCCCAAAACTTACGGCACGGAGGAGGGGTCTCAAGAGCCCTTTGACCCACCAAATGTTGATGGTAGAGACATGCTCGATGAACTCCAACAACATTCCCTAGACACCAAAAAACTTGGGCGAAGCTCTAGCCAACCAAACAGAGGGGATTATTGCATACGAGCAAACTCCGCATTCATCCAACGAAACACCCTAAATCTTTATGTACATGTCAGAAGCTACACTCAACAGGTCTATTGTTGCAGGTGGAAATCAGCTTGGAAACGAGTAACGTGGGCCAACTCCCAGTCGTCTTGTCAAGATAAGAAATAACGTGGGTCCAACACCACTTCGAGCCTTCCCCTCAATCTTCCTTGAGACTTTCAACCAATACGTTCACATAAAATAAAAAACAGCCCCGGCCCTCACATCAAAAGCAACACAAAACACAACATGTTCACCCACATTAATCTTCACCACGAGAACACACGTAGCCTCTTGAAAAAATTGCAGTATATATCAAGACTCCTTAGCCCACTTCTTCTCTTCTCCTGAGGTTTATATGGGAGTATGTTTTTAAACATCCACATGTGTTTGTTGTGTGTATTTTAACATGGATGGACGAGAGGTACGCACCTATATATGCAACAATTCCCTCTCAGCTAGCCATAGCAGTCTGGCTCGTTGGCAAGTACTACTACAGCAACATCGAGAAGAATATTGTTGTCCTATTTTTTTTTCTTCTTCTTCTTCGTTTCTTTTCTTCCTCCACTTCAATGTGTCCAGAATTTGGCACGTGACATCATCAATGCGTAAGCCTGTAAGCCTTCTCCATCACCTGGAACTTCAGCGACTTCAGAAGCTTGTAAGTTGCGATCTCCATGTCGCAACCTCCATGGCTCCAGAGCGGGAAGAAATCGTGCACCTCGCTCGCACTGCACGCGCGTTCACTATATATATTCGTTAATTACAGACTTTGGAAAGTCTCAAAATAAACGCAAATGGTTTAATATCCAATCCAACTTCTTGCTACGAAGACACGTATTTATGCCAAATCGGTTAGTGCCGCGCATGCAAATCACTCTATTAAGTCACATTGAATAACATAATTTCTTGTTCTTTATTTGGAAAACTACGTCCTTGAATCGTCTCCAAATCGTGAAAAAGTCTCCGATCGATTACCGCCGAATATGGCGATGGCAGGTGAAGTTGCGGTGGTCACGTGGGAGGTGTGAATCCGATCTACTAACTTGGAAGCCATGGCAGAGGCCAGGGTGACTTACACTGATGATTCGAGCATCTGGAGGTGGAAGCAAATGGCACCTGCGGAGCCTGGTACTCAATATCGAGGCCAGTGTCTGTGCAGATTCGGGGGCATAATCGCTCAAGATCCGAGCGTCTCCAGCTCCAGCTCCAGCCGGTTGCTTTGAGGTATATTCCATGGATCGAGAGCCGTGACCGTGAAATTGTGAGAGCCCAAAAGAAAAGAAAGCGTCGGAAGGCCGGTCCCAACACACCTCCAACGTCACGGAGCCTCGAGTATGGTGTGAAGTCGTGGTATGTGACCGGGCCCTCAACCAAATGCGATTCCGATGAGTTTCTTCTATTCACGCGGGCCCTCACGCTGTTAAACTGGATACAACCAACGGTTGTGAGTGTTCGGAGTGCCATGGTGTCCCGGTTTCGGGTGAGGGCCCACGACCTCCAAGAGGTGGTTTAAGGTAGGGGTGGCAATTTCCGTCCAAATTTCAGATGTGCCTAGTTGGGATGCTGAAACTATTTTTTTTATAAATTTTGAGCACCCCGCAAAGCTGGTGCAAGAGCAACTATGAAAAAATCAAAATTTTCCAGCATGCTTATGATTTCCTACAAATTTTTAAAGGAAACCTTGTAGAGTGACCAACACTCGCACATAGGGTACGTGGTATATCCACAAGGTGGATTTCTAAAACCGACCGCTGGCGGCCGATGAAATGTTGGCAGCGCTGTGAACGGTAAAAGCACCTTGATAGGTGCTTCCGACATAGGGGTCGACTTTAGGACCCGCACGGAAATTGCCACCCCTACCTTATGAAACGAGTCCAAGTGACCGAGAAACATGGTCCATTCGATGCCGTGGAGGCCTCCGCGCAGACCGGGGGCCGCCGTTTCCACCAATGAGAGTGCTTGAAGTGTGTTGGGTCACGGGCTCTCAGTCTCATATGTGAAAGTGGCCCTTACATGGTGTGATTCTTTCAAAGTCCTCTTCATTTGTTCGAGGTATAGTCCACGGATTCCTTTAGAACAATGTGTAATCTTCCTGCGATCTAGCTAGACCTTCAACCGGACGTCTCTCAAACTCCACCGGTTCAATCTGTAACTAAAGCACTTCATCAACGAGTCTTAAATCATACAAGTAGACGGAGTGCGATAGATCAAGATGTATGAGATCTTGGGCCTTCAGTCTCTAAGAAGCACCCAGACCACATCAAGAGATCGGTGGCGACAAAACCAACAAGAATTAATCCACACGACATGTGCGAGAAAAACCAACACCCCCTCCCGGTATTTAGTGCCACGTACTACTAGTTGCAGTTACACAATGCCACAATAACTTCGCACTTTGATTAGAGGTTGAATTAATGGTGGTTGTTCGAACATCGTAGAGCATAAATGTTGTTGCTTGGTAAAATAGACCATTTCTCAGTAAACATTGAGTAGCTCCAAGTAGTACACTAAATGGAATATACAATGTTTGATTATATTTAGTGTTGTTACCACCCTACCCTGCTCAATACTGTTTTTCAATTTTCTGGACAACTAGTGTTAGACATAAATGTGCCGCTACCTTCCCTACTGCCACCTCTTTTATTATATCCTATTTTTCTTCTTCTCATATCTTTACTAACACTAAATTCAAGCATGTAACTTCCACATATTACCATAGTTGATATTTAGTGTTTGAGTTTACATTTGATGTTACTTACATACATAGGGTTATTGATATTTAGTGCATGCATTTGTATGTAGTGTATCAAACACTAAATATCCTATTTAGTGTAGTGAGTAACATTAAGTACGGCAATTTACGGTATTGATTGCCACCTACATTATTTGCAAAGGGCCTAAACTAGATGCCTAGAGGTCTCAGAGTGTCATGTCTGCTACTTGCTGAAATGACACTATTCGTCAAAATACATAACATTTTCGAGCGAGAATTTATTTGCATTATGACATTAGGCGTAGCACATTGGGATGCTTGGGATGATAGTTTTGTGGTTTCGTACGCAAGGGGAAGATATTGTCGAGCATAGGGTTATGTGTTTGCATTTTAGTATGCAAGTGGAGGATATTTTTGAGCATGCTAATGCCAAGTGTCATTTGCGTACACTTTAAGCCAGCTTGTAGACCATTTTGTAACATAGGCATACACCTCATAACACTATTGAACATACTCATTCCGAGATATTAGTAAGCACAATCAAACGGCAAAGTGTCATGAGGTGACACTAATGGTGAAATTGTTCATCATTAGGGTAACCTAGGATGTGCCTCAAAATATGGTGAGTGACATTATTACCCATGTGACACTAAGTACCATGAACAATGTAGAGGTTTTCATGTGACATATTTTGGTTCAAGTAACTTGCATGTGAACACGTGCATGTCATAGTGGGCATCCATGGCATTATTCATGTAGACATGTTTTATCCGATCACTAGCCTCGAATTCAATATTATTCACTTCTAGTATCATTTTGGGAAGTGATGTGACAGCTAGGGGATGCAATAGCCAAAGTCAATGCTCAACACTTGCTCAATACTAACCACTTAAGACACATCTATATATAACTATTTAACAAAAATCATAGATGTACTCTTTGAAAATTCATCATAGATTGACATTTAGTCATCTTAATATGATTCTTATGGCATGGAATTTGTACAAAGATTTGTTATTTGAATGGAAAATTTCCTTTATATTTCTTGCACATCGAAAAAAATCCAGCCCATATGGAAATAACCGTAATAGGCTCATCTACATTAGTGCAAGAGAATACAAGTACCGCCCCACCGAGTCACGAAACAATCTTGTTGTTGATGTCCCCAAGTCAAGCATTAAACTAAGGTGTGTGAGCCTTATGTAGTCACTCATCTTATTAAAATGGACACCTATCTTCTGGGTGGTATATCACAAGGCTTGTAGTTTTACAATGGACACCAAAAAGACACGTGTTACTATGGGATTAGACTATGTGCTCAAAGGATAGACACCACTCTAGGTTTGATAGGCAACACAAATGGGAGGGCCAATGTGCTCACGTAAGAGGAAGAGAATCTTCACTTTGACTATATGTAGTTGTAGCATCTCAATTCTATAGCTAAAACTTGAGGTGATGATTTGCGTGATTTGCAACTGCAATATGAACAAGACGGTCCCCCAACACGATCCAAAGGCCACAATTTTATGTGGAGTTAAATTTCCCACAACATGGCCACTTGCTTTATTATGTGAAGTTAAGGCATGCAACCTTATGTGGTTTGGAAAACTACATCTAAGTGGTATATGGCAAGGCTTGTAGTTGAAGGCATACATCGGAAAAATATGGCTAGGCATGTGCTTAGTATACAATCATCATTCTATATTGAACAATGAACACAAGTGAGAGGGCCTATGTGATCACTAAAAGAGAAAAGAGAATCTTTCACTTTGAGGTCTCATAACTTTTGCACTGCAATTCTGATCATGAAATTTGTAATAACAATCTTGGTGATTCACTAATGCTAACTACACCTTTTTACACCTAATATTGTGGTTTACCATTTGGAATGACATGTTGGTATAATTTTGTACCAAAGTGTATTAGGTTCACCAAGCATAGTATGTTATGTTCCTTGATGTGCATATTGTCTGTTTATATTATGTAGGTAAAAATGCTACAATAATATGCAACTCCAAATGGTAAACCACATCAATGGGTGTAAAAGGTGTAGGTGAGACAATTCCCAAGTTGATTCAACTGCCATAATTGTATGTGAAGTTAGAGGTGCCCACAACATGGCCACATACTGCATTGGTTCTTATCAAGGTATGTGGTTGTATTGTGGGCACTTCCAAGTTCCAACTCCACGAAGAAGTACAAGCATTGAATCGGTTTGGAAACCGTCTCATCCAATTAACAAATATGAATAACGTAGAATGTCATTTCAAGTTTCAAAATCTGAGTTGAGACACATAAGTATAGGAGCTTAAAGTGAAGGTTTGTAAATTCCCCTCTTAAGTGATCACATAAGCCCTCACAATCATGTCCATTCTTGAACCTAGAATAGTTTATATAGTTTGTGCATAAAGCCCAATCTTATCGTAACACTTATCATTTTGGTGTGTCCGTCCTTAACTGCAAAGTTTGCCATGTACTACCACTTGGAATATAGGTGCCCAATTAAGAAGAGTGACCACATGATAAGGTCCACGTACCTTAAAAACATAAGTAGGTCTCGTTTAGGCTGGACACTAAAGCACCCCTGTGAGGCCAAATCCACCACCCTTTAGCGTCCTAGTCCGGGTGATGACTTTGAGAATCACATTCATCTATTACAATATTGAACCATGTGCAAGGTAATTGTCATGTTCAAATGAACACATATTGTCTCACTCATTATGCTTTATTAATGTTGGCCTCTTGGCTAGTGCTAGAGTTGGCTTTCTCAAGAGTCCAACCCGCGGCTTTAGCCGCACATGCCCTTACGGACATTCCCCTCACTCTTTTGATTTTCACCCCATTTCTCTTGCCATTGCAAGAGTCCTTCACATTCCCCATTAATAACGCAAGTGAGTTATTTTTTACCGATCGGTACAAGTGTTGAAAAACACTTTTATCAATGGTTAAACACACTCATACAAACCCACACGTGGTACCAACTAGCCCAATGAATCTAACTACTTAGCCACCACTAAAATGGCCTAATGTGATTAAGTTTTTAATGTGCTAAC